>CM037858.1:38275617-38745617 GCA_021292105.1 Anadara kagoshimensis
AGTTCTTTTGATTACTGGTGATAAAGGTCTACTAATAAACAGGATGTTTATTGATAATCTTTTAATTACTGGTATGTGAGATCCCACTTTTAGCAATATTAATTTATTGTGAATTTATAGTAATCGGAAACCACCTATTGAAGTTTGCCATGGGAAGATTATACCAGAAAACCAAGACATCATGGATTATGTGAACTTTGTAAAAGTGATTTTATACATATTACATGTATTTGTTTTTTATTGCAATATGAGAAATTTTCTGATGCAAAAATGTATTCTATTGATAAAAGTAATACATTCTTTTTTTCTAATAATGGGCCAAAATATTATTCAAAATTTTATTTATTTATTTATTTATTTATTTATTTATTTATTTATTTATTTTGTATTTACCAATTAAATATTTGTTTAATGAATTTGATAAGATAGTTAAACATTAGCATTGGGATGGATGGGTGCAGTGTATCATGAATAATCACACTTATTAAAATGTGTATTAGCATTTTTACTTATATTTGTATTGCGCAAACATATAGTATTTTTATGCAATTTGATTCATGACTGGATCAAGTTAATGTTTTTGTGTAAATTAAAAGGATAAACGTTTAATATATATCCCATTGTTTTTTGTATAACAAACAGTATATCTTCTACTTCTAAATAACCATCTACTTTTTCTTTCTCTCGACTTGTATATTTTCCTCTTCATGTAAACATTTAAATTAATATACTGTTTTGCTTGGAATATCTCTTAGAATCATTTTTACCGTCATTAGTCCATTTTAATCTCATAATGACCATGTCACGTTGTCAGTTACCCAGTGGTCAGTTATCGAGAGCTCTTGGTAACGAGGTTTGTGAAATTTACCTGGAAGAGTTATTCCGCCTGATCATTATACAATATTTTTGCAGTCGGTACTCCGTGGGCTAGGTGGAACCACCGTGCACCCCCAGGATCCTCCGACACCACTTTTTCAGGTACCTTATGGTGTCTAGTAATGAAATCAGGATGTTCCCCAGACATAAATTGGGATGCTCTTCATGTAAAACTTTAATCATGATAAAAATTAACTGCCAAACTATATAAATGACAGAATGTAAGAATCAATTTCGTTACAGCCGACCCACACTTCATGATTCTCATTAGTACCACACGGTCAAAAACCAAATCAATAAATGCTTATATAAACCGGGACTTCTCTTGGCTTTCAGTAACTTGAAATTCCAACTTTTTCAATATTATAATAATTCCGTTATAACTGTATGGTAATATAAAGCTCCTTTTTTGTATGGTTTCTACTTTTTGAATTTATCTTTTCTTCCAGTTTTAAGAACACTGAACTCTCAACAGTCTTAGTCGGAATTATGCCCGACCTTCTACATACGGACTTCACGACAACAAGCTCCGAAACAGCGCCCACCTCCTAGCTCCGAATGTTGGCCGCTGTTCGGAGCTTGAAAAGACAGAAGTAAACTAGAGCTTCTCTTGAGAGCCAAATACCCCTGCCCAAACATTTAATGTTTTCCCGCGATCTTGACTTTTTCGGTATGACCTTGGTTCAAGGTCAAGGCACATCTTTGGACCATGTAAAGTATTCATATAAAGTTTTATGTCGTCGTCCAAAGCAGCTATGAGTTATGATTCAGACATGATTTTTTATGGACCGTGAGACGGACGGACATGGTGGTTCCTATATATTTTCGTTTGCTCAGATTGTAGAATGTTTCTGCGAATGTCAAGAATCTTCTTAAGTTCTTTGGTTCACCTTGATGTGTCCGACCTTTGCACCAACTTAGATATCCGACAGGAGATTTGATTGTTCAAGCAGGCTGAACAATTCGACGGATTTGTACAGTAAAAGCGAATAAACGGGCGGATAAAGTGAAAAAGGTCAAATTAGACGGATGTTTTCCATTTTGACGGTTTTTTAATTAATACTAAAAATTCGAACTTCTTGTAAGGAAGTTGTACCAAAATCAAACACTTATTGATAAAAAGTACCTAAATGGCAACCTTGCGCACTAAAATGTACCGATCTGGACAAGTAAATAAATTTGATTGGTTAGCCTGTTGTTGATTTTAATTACATGTGTGTTGAAATCGGACTTCCTGATGTCATTTCGCGGAGAACTTGATAAACAACGGTTATCCAGAGTATAGTCATATGTAAAAGATTGGACGCAACTCTAACAAATACTGTGTATATGGTTCGAATCCGGACAACGTCTGGTTATGTTTTGAAGAAAGGTTTCCGAATGTGGAATCCTTGCAAAAATTTATGGCAACTAACTGGTTAACGATACTTATTTGATATGGTAGTAAAAACCAAGTTTTTTTCATTTTCTGAATGACTTACTGGTATTTATCTGGTCAAGTTGGATATTTAGGAATTTCCAGTTGTTTACGAAGATCAGGTGAAATGCAAAAATACACACTAAACATAGCACACCATAATACTGATCCAAGTTTCATAATCACCCCTTAACTAACAATTTCCTTAACTTAAAATCTGGAAATCTTTTTTTAAAACTGAGAAAAAGCATTTTTATGCAAAAGTTTTAAAAGCTTGTGATTTCACTGTAAAATGACATATGTTCTTGTATATCTTTTGTAATATAAAGTCGAACCTGTCTATAAAGGTCATCCAAGGGAACCAATAAATGTGGCCTTTATGGGCAAGTGGCCTTTATATACAGGTTCAACTCATATGAATAAAGAACAATTGGGATACAAATCTACTGGCCTTTATAAACAGGCGGTCCTTATATAAAGGTGGCCTTTAAGGCAGGTTATACCGTAAAATGTTTCAAATGTCAGATATAAGATAAGGGAAGTTTTAAAGAATGGTCATGAACATGGGACTTGTTACTAACAAATAAAAGAGACAAGCCACAAGTGAAATAAACCTTTCTCACTTGCGAACAAGCGTTAGGCGTGATTGCTAATTCCGCCCCGAAATATGTATTTCAAGCTGTCTTGCATACTGCATAGTAGATTAAAAACTTGCGAACAAGCGTTAGGCGTGATTGCTAATACCGCCCGAAATCTTGAAATTGTCTTGCATAGTAGATAAAAAAATTAAAACGAGCAATCAATATTTACAAGTGTTTATGTCAGGAAAATTACACACATAAGATGCGATTTCTTCTTTTCTTTCTGTAAGGTATCTAATTAAATTGATTTAGATGATGCTTGGTTTGTAATCAATCATTCGTTCTTTTGCTTCTCATCTGGAAATTTATCACAACCTGAAATCCTACACACCAGAAAATCCATTAATCTCTCTGGAATAAATCCATAAATCCTAGCAAGGCACTGAAATAAGATAAATTTTATAGTATTAACTATAAAAACATGCAATATGAATATCTGTTGCAAAAGGTTACGTACGCAATGAAACGGTTGCGCAAAAGTGTAGCGAGGTAATGTACAAAGATTCTTTCATTTATAAATATACTGTAGATTGGGATATTTTCGCATCATCTAATTTTCGCGTGATCGCGACTCTGTAGTTATACTTTTAATTACTGCTTATTTTTTCGCGAAACTTTTATTTTCGCGACTCGTTTCATTCGCGAATTTACGTCAAAATAAAACGATCGCGAAAATTTCCCAATTTACAGTATAGACTGCCTTGTGGGATTGTGGTGAAAGCCATCGGTCTTAGGCAAGAGAACTGACAAACTTTCTCATATTCGGATCTGTCTCCAGGGTTACTCGAACCTAGGCGACGAAAGGGGCTTTGATCCGTAAACGAGCGCCGTAGACCACTTGACCACTGTGGCCTCGGTTACATGAGAGCAGATAGACCATATATGAGAATAAACAATTTATAACTGAAAACATGCCATTGTAACTCACAACATAAAACAGGCGAGTGAGTGAGTGAATTATTGTTTAAAGACGCATCAGCAATATTGCAGCTATTTGCAGCTAAAACAGGCGAGTGGACAATAAAAAAAGCCACCGTATGATTTAACACCGAGCTCACCAAAAGGAGATATTGATAGCCAATGACCTAGAGATAGACAACTACCTTAAGGTTAACGGGATGCCGATTCCACACCAAATCGTTATTTTATTTAGTGTTAAACTTTCGACAGGTATGTACTGCATTAGGGACATTGGGTCTCATGGATGTATTTAAACCAAGTAATGAATTGATCTTCATTTTTCATGGAACATTTTATATCACTTTTGACAATATATTACATTCGAAGTAAAAAAAAAACCCAAAATAATTGCACAATGATAAATTTATTGTGCCACCATTGGAGCACTGTTTATAGCTTTGCTTTGGGATTGTGAATTGGACATGGATTGGTATGTATTTTTTATTATTGAGAGAAATATACACTTTTAATCATTTTAAAAATAAAAAACATATAAATGCATAAAATAAAATAAATGCAATATACGTACAACTCGTGTATCGATAAACCCATTTCCACCAGCAACTAGATATCTAGCTTTTGGGTTGACATTAATTAAAGCATCTTCAAGGTCATTTATCACTGGATCGCTCGAAGACGCAGACGACACAAGCCCTGTCTCAACTTTTGCCGCCAAATTGTCAAAGTTTGTTATGCCATAGGCTCCTCGGACTTCATCAGTTGCTTTATTCCACATGACGTCCAGTTCTGAAGTCTTTCTCTTAATCTATATGGAAAATAATTGCTCATTTAAATGTGTGTTTTCTGATATATGTTGAAATATTCAAATGATTTCAGTGTATTAAAATTAAATTGAAATGACTGCCGGTATAAAATCAAATGGCGAAATTGAGAAATAAGAATAAGCTTATAAAAATCAATATTCTAGTTTACATGGATTTAGTTTGTTTCAGATTTCATTTGTTATGAATGATAAATATTAAATATGAGAATCCATACTTCAAAACTGTCAACATGTCTGCCAAAGAGGGATTTGGACCTAGGCGATCAGAGGGACCAGTGCTTGGGATAACTCGGCCAACTATACGCTCAAGCATTCTGTCCTCAAATGATTCTTCCCTATAAATGAAGGGTAACCATGTACATATTGCAGATATAATTTGTAACTTAATCTGGTGCGAGATTACAAGAAACAAAAAAAAAAAACGGATAAAAATCCTGTGTATATATACATTCTTACCTGGATGGAATCATTACATGATGTTGCTGCGCCATAGTTACCCGGTTCAACAACAGAAACTCTAACCCCAAACTTTTTAAGCTCAAGACGAAGAGAATCTGAAACGGTTTCCATTCCGTATTTAGTTACCATATAAATAGAATCACTGGGCCAAGATATCCTTGCTTTAACCGACGACACGTTAACAATTCGTCCTGTAAATGGTAAAATACATAAGTATTCTTATTTTTCTATTGTTCTGTCATATACCATTTTTTGAATTTATGATACGATTTCAGAGGCGGATCCAGGATTTTTTAAAAGGGGGCTGAAAATAATATTAATGCTAGGTGCGAGCGCCGAAGGCGCGAGCTTCCAGAGACGAGTGATCTAGGGCCAAGAAAATAATTTTTAATATTTCTGAGGACCTCTGGTCACATTTCTCTCTCTCTTTAAATTTTTGAAAGAGTGCTACCCCCCTTAATCCGCCATTGCATTTTTTGAATGTGTTTTATCATTAAAATAAAAATGTGGTATACGACAGTTCATTAAAATACGATGACGTCCATTTTGTCATTGGACATATATAATTTCCAAAAATAAGTGTCGATGATAATCTCACATGTGTAAATGCAGTCAGTTCTGGGATGGTAGTGGAAAACGGAATGCCAGAGAAAACCACTGACAAGCAGACACACATTCTTACACTATAGTTGGTTTGCAATATAGATAATTGCCATATCTGAAGTACGTTACTTATTCAACAGTGCAGCGTTCAATATTTAATAAGTAACTATTCAACATTCGATAAAATTTTCGTTTGATAATGCGTCATTCATTTTGCTTTGCACATCATTGGAAGTTTTAGGACTATAAACGGTATTTTTTACAATAAAAAGTTGTCACAAAGTTGACTAAAGAGGCACAAACTGACGTAACACCTGAACTTGTGTATAGAGTGGTGGATGTGGCACCAAGTTACTAGTCCGTGGGCTAGGTGGACCCACCGTGCACCCCCCCCCAGGATCCTCCGGCACCACTTTTTTCTGGTACCTTAGGGTGTCTAGTAATGGAATCGGGATGTTTCCCAGAAATAAGTTGGGATGCTCTTCATGAAAAACTTCAATATTTAAGAGTACCTGAAAGTTTTCAGTAAATTTCTCTATTAGGGGTAGGGGAACGTTTTTATCTTTGTTTTTAATATTATTATGCAGATACAGATCATATTTGGTACCATTGTAAAGGGAACATGTTCAGCTTTTATAAAATACAAAGTTGGTTGATGTAGCTGCTTCTATGTCGTCACCATGACGTCATAAACACAAGTTTTGAGGAAAAACGCTATAAAATCGTGTCAATTTATCCTTTATAAAATTATTTCTGTACAGCATAATAAAAGACATTAAGACAAAGTATGTTTTCCATTTACTTAATGAATTGTAGTTATAAATGATCATATATTCTCATCTTCGATAAAAGACACCACTCTATTAGAAAAAATATATTAAAAATAGCCATTTAAAAAAAAATGATCGAAACGGGGTAGGGGAACGTTTTTATCTTTGTTGTCGATGATATTATGTAGATATAGATCATATTTGGTATCATTGTAAAGGGAACAGCTTCAGCTTTTATAAAGTACAAACTTGATTGGTGTAGCTATTACTCTGACGTTTCTATGACGTCATAAACTCAATTTTTGAAGAAAAACGCTATAGAATCATTTGAAATTATACTATATGATTTTATTTCTGTACCACCCAATGAAACACCTTGAGACACTGTATGCTTTTCATTTACTTCATAAATTGTTGTTATAGATGATCATAAATCTCATTTTAAAGAAAAGACGCCACCCTGTTATGAAAAATATATTGATTCAAAGATACCCTTTTATTTAAAGTTGATCGAATCTTAAGATTAATAGTTTTCACGATTAAAGTGACCCAGTATGTTTCTTTGTATAAATAATTATATCATCATGGCATCATCATCATCATCATCATCATCATGGCATCATCATCATCATCATCATCATCATCATCATCAATTTTTTATACATTCATGACAATACAAATTTACAAAAATGCCCAACATCATCACCCATCATTCTATAGCTAACAAAAAGCTTAATTAATAATCTTAGTTTGAGAATGACTTTAGTTCTTATCATTGCGATAGTGATTTAGCAGTTGTTTTAATGGTGGAGATATGCCACAGGGTTGTTATTTGCATCTAGAGCAGTGGAAACCTAACATACGTGTTTGACTTCTGCCATAGGCTAGTTGTAGCGAAAATGAAACATTTGCCTCACTATCAAGACTCTTGCAGTGCCTCCTCTTAACAACATTTAGAAACTGTACAGGTGAATTTGTGGGAGGTTTTCCAGCAGCTACAGTCCCAGAGATGCAGTTCCGTCATGTTTTCAAACATTCATAAGCAAAATCATAGAATTTTGAACATCATCAACCATTATCCTTATAACATATGCTTTATCAGTACAATGCATTATAAAGACATAGTTCAAATAGTTCCTTGAACAATATATGGCCATCAGAGTATTGTTTCAATTGAAGCGATTCTGTTCTGTCTCTTTTCTTTCTCACCAAAAGCTTTGGCCTTCTACTCTAACACTTGCCCTTTGGTGGTTTTCTGAGCGTATGTCTAATTCAGTGCCACCGTTTCTACACCATATAAGAGGGACGATTTTACATTTGAGTTGAATATTGGATTTTTGTTCTTAGTGGCAGACTAGCTTTCCATATGTTTCTTTATAATTATGAATGCTTTTCTTGATATTTTTATTCTTTTCTTGATGCCCCGTTCTGTTTCTTCTTCAGCAACAATTATACTCCCCAAGTAACAGAGCTCAATTACCTCTTCAATTTATAACTATCTTAATTTATACCTTTTGTTGTATTGTTGTTCAACATTTTGTTTCGTTTGAGTTGATCTTCAGTCCAGTTTTTAAAACGGTTTCGTTTAGCAGAGTGGTCTTTATCTACATTTGATTTAATGTGAGGGTTAATAGCGTATATCAGCGAAGACCATATATTCTATCTCGGGTGTTAGTGTCCATTGTATTCCATTTATTGCAATTAAAGATGATTTGTGTTTGTATACAGCTTTGACATACTCCTGTATTTACATGAAATGCTTGGGGATAGTTTTCTCTTGTGAGACCTTAACAAATGTACACTTAGTATTTATAAAGGTATAATGCATAGTGTCATTCTAATGACTGTTCTATACCTGGGTATGGCAATTTGGTCTGTGTAAGATTTTTTTCCTAAAACCAGCTTGTTTTGTTCAAAGCACCTAGTACCTCTTCTAGTAGTCTATGAAGGATGATCTTTGACAGTATTTTCTCAGCTATTCTTACATCTCCATTATCTACCCTCTTGAGTAGTTTAATGAGATAGTCCATCTCCCATTGTGTTGGAATAATTGATGCACATTTATTTAGGTATTTATTTAGGTCCTATAGCTTTTCCTTTTTCAAGTTGATTTATACTTTTTTATTTCGTTTTTGTTGGCACCACTTCCTTATTTTATTATCAAAGGTATGTGGTGTTATGTCCAATATTTCTTATGGAGGTGGTCTTTTGGTATATACTTAAAATGTTTAGCCCATCTTTCCTCTGTTGTGATCTTTTTTTCATCCTTTCCTTACACCGGTCTGTCTGTGTTTGCTGGTTTACCTGTGTGTTTCTTTGTTTTTAGGTATAGATTTTCTAAGTTTCATTAGCTACTATTTCTTGTGTGGTTTTCCATCTTCCATATATTTTCGTTCATCACTTGTTTGTGTTCCTTTATATTTCTTCCTTTGCCTCCTCATACTCCCTTCATACTAATATTTTGCTAATCTGGTTCTGTTATTTGTTATTTTCTCTTGTATTTCCTTGAGATATTTTGTCCCGTGTTTCCTCTGACAACCATATTCTCTGTGTCGATATACCGGTATGCCTTTTATGACATCCCAGCTCTCATTATTATCACCCATAGCTGTTAAAGCATAAAACCTGTTCTTCAGACTAATCTTAATTCTTCTTTCTTTTCCAGTTGTTTCAATTTTCTAACATTAAACTCATGTTCTGGTTTTTTTCCAGGATTTGTTTGGCTGCTTTTATTTTTATCTTTGTCATGATAAATTGGTTGTTCGAGATGACATCTGCTCCATGCATTGCCCTGACAATGAATAGACTCCTCCTACATTTGTTCTATAGTTATATGGTCAATATTTTTCTGGTGATACCGATGTTACTTTATGGCAATCTTTGTGTCGAAATAATGTACCTCATTATATTGTAGTGATAAAGCATAAAGATAATAAATAATATCTTTAGAAAATTTCTATGATTTTGCTCATAACTGTTTGAAAAATGAATGAACTGCATCTCTGGGACTGTAGCTGCTCCGAAATCTAGCACAAATTCACCCTGGGTAAGTGGGATATACAGTTGGCGAAAAAGTAAAAGATTTATTCTTGATGTTTCCTATCCCTTACAACTAGCCTATGGCAGAAATCGCATTTTAGGTTTCAACTGCTCTAGCTGCATATAACAATCCTGTGGCATATGACTACTATAAAACACCTACTAAATCACCATTGGTAATACTTTAAACTAAAAGTCATTCTCAAACTAAGATTATTAATTAAGCTTTTTGTTAGCTATAGAATAATGGGTGATGATGTTGGGCATTTTTGTAAATTTGTATTGTTATAAATGTATGAAAAATTGATGATGATGATGATGATGATGATGATGATGATGATGATGATGATGATGGTGATGGTGATGGTGATGATGCCATGATGATGATGATGATGATGATATTATTTATACAAAGAAACATACTGGGTCACTTTAATCGTGAAAACTATTAATCTTAAGATTCGATCAACTTTAAATAAAAGGGTATCTTTGAATCAATATATTTTTCATAACAGAGTGGCGTCTTTTCTTTAAAATGAGAATTATGATCATCTATAACAACAATTTATGAAGTAAATGAAAAGCATACAGTGTCTCAAGGTGTTTTATTGGGTGGTACAGAAATAAAATCATATAGTATAATTTCAAATGATTCTATAGCGTTTTTCTTCAAAAATTGAGTTTATGACGTCATAGAAACGTCAGAGTAATAGCTACACCAATCAAGTTTGTATTTTATAAAAGCTGAAGCTGTTCCCTTTACAATGATACCAAATATGATCTATATCTACATAATATCATCGACAACAAAGATAAAAACGTTCCCCTACCCCGTTTCGATCATTTTTTTTTAAAATGGCTATTTTTAATATATTTTTTCTAATAGAGTGGTGTCTTTTATCGAAGATGAGAATATATGATCATTTATAACTACAATTCATTAAGTAAATGGAAAACATACTTTGTCTTAATGTCTTTTATTATGCTGTACAGAAATAATTTTATAAAGGATAAATTGACACGATTTTATAGCGTTTTTCCTCAAAACTTGTGTTTATGACGTCATGGTGACGACATAGAAGCAGCTACATCAACCAACTTTGTATTTTATAAAAGCTGAACATGTTCCCTTTACAATGGTACCAAATATGATCTGTATCTGCATAATAATATTAAAAACAAAGATAAAAACGTTCCCCTACCCCTAATAGAGAAAGTTACTGAAAACTTTCAGGTACTCTTAAATATTGAAGTTTTTCATGAAGAGCATCCCAACTTATTTCTGGGAAACACCCCGATTCCATTACTAGACACCCTAAGGTACCAGAAAAAAGTGGTGTCGGAGGATCCTGGGGGGGGGGGGGGTGGGGGTGCACGGTGGGTCCACCTAGCCCACGGACTATACCTCAAAAGTGCCCTTCTTGTTTTTTATGGGTTATTGAAACACTAACGACAAAGGTTGGGCTAGTACAACGGCTTGCTGCAACATAACCAGAAACTTCTGGATGGATTATTGAACTGACGTACCTTTTGAATTCCTCACAAATGGTAAAAACGCTTTGGTTATCCGTATAACTCCGTAGAGGTTGACTTCGGCACATGTTTTGTACTGGTCTATTGTACACAATTCTACATCTCCCGGCGTGTTAAACCCGGCATTATTTACTACACCCCATAATACTGTGGAAAAAATTGAAAGAGCTTGATGAGCAAATAATGTTAATATCTTAGCCGACCAATTTTCGTTTTTATATGCCTTTAACAAAAAATAAATAAATACAAAATAAATAAATAAATAAATAAATAAGGAGAAAAGTGACAATGCTTAAATCGACGTTTACCACACAAAACAGTCACAGAACCAAAATTGATAATAAGTTTCTTGCATATTGGTCTAGCATTTTGTCATATGGGTTTATCATTTTGATTTGCCGGTTTTCAAAGTTTTACTTTGATTTGGGATTGTGATTGGACAATGGATTTATATGTTTGTTATTAATTCGTTAGTTCAAATATACAAAAAGTATTTAAAACAATATTCAAATCATCTATATACGAAAACACGTACCTGCTTTAGTTTTAGTCACGTGTTTAACAGCTTCCTGTACGTCATCATCCCTTGTTACGTCAAGCTTGATCACGTGTAGATATTTAGATTTCAGCTTCCGTAAAGACTGAGCTCCCTCACTCTGATCATTCAAAACGCCAGCAAAAACCAAAACATTTTTACTTGCTAAACGTTTGGCTAAATCATGACCAAAACCTGAATATATATGATATATTATTGTTACCGCTCTTTATATGTACATGTATATATATATATATATATATATATATATATATATAATATATAATATATATATATATATGTAGAAGTTTGAGGATAACGAGAAACCAATAGATAATACAAAAAAATAATAGATTGGTAGAGTGCTTGCTCCGTAAGTGGGGGGGGGGGGTTGTGGGTTCGAGCCCCGACCGGGTCGTACCCAAAACTTAAACGTGGGAAGTGGTTTTTCTTTCGCTAAGCTCTCGGCATTACTAAATGAAAGTCACGGATCTTTCGGATGGGAACTATAAACGAGGTCCCGTGTCACGGTGGGCTTGGCACGCTAAAGAACCCTTTTGTATAATGCCATCGCGCAACGCACAGACAAAATTTCTGCACCTTCGCCTATAGCTGGCGACGTCTCAATATAAGTGAAATATTCTTGACTGGGACGTTAAACACCATTGCTAAACTAAACTAATAAAAAATAGAAAGGAAAGATGCAATTACCAAAATAATGCGAGCACACAACACTCCATAAGACGCCACAAAATACTACGATAGCTCATTCCCTGACCACAAACAATGCAATTTGCATGCTAATCACATTTTGAACAGAGATTTGAATTTCTAAAAACGTTATAGAAACTCTTCATTTTTTTGGTTGCCTCTCCTTATTTTTTTACTTTTCGTTCTTTTACAGATTTTGATAAATAAAGTACCTTTTACAAAGAATACATTTACATTGATAAATGTTTGGCAAGGGCATTTACCAATTTAAAGACATTCACAATGAATTGTTGGTTAAACCTTATCATCTCCGAAATCATCTGATAAGTTCGTTTCATCAGTTATGGTTAAGTCTATAAAGCACTGGATTCAATAATTTAAAATATACAGCAACCAACTACAGGCGCTTGGGGTCAGGTTTTTTTTCCAATTTATTATTTTATCGACCAAGCAATGATATATTTTACACATAAATAAACAGAAATAAACTGATTTTATTGTGCTTTAAAATTTTCTTGATTTTCTCTATATAAAAGGAACCAAGAAAATTTTTAAAGTGCAATAAAATCAGTTTATTTCTGGTGCATTTAGTTCAGAACGTTGTCAGATATGATAAAATAGCAAAATATATCATTGCTTGGTCGATAAAATAATAAATTGAAAACAAACCTGACCCCAAGCGCCTGTGCAACCAACATGTTGTTTAGCAGAAATAATATGGATATACAAATAGGCGACGATTTGAGAACAAAATGCACTTATTTTCAACATTTGCTAAGATAAGCATAATGTGTTTTTTTTTAATAAAAAAAAATATTTTAAAGTTACCTGTGTCACAGCCTGTTATTAACACGCCTTTACCTGTGACGTCAACTACCTGTTTATATTTCGTATTCAATATACGCAGTGTTATGTATAAAACTGTCAGGAATCCAATGTAAGGCCAATATTCATAGAAAATATAAGCTGCTAACGTCAGCACAGTTATACATAATATGTACTCTGATATCTGGAGCGCCTGACTGACTGATACTGAACTGAAACATAAAATAGTTGATAATCCATTTGAAAGAGTGAAGTCAAGAGAATATCATATCATGCATACTTATACAATCTTCAATTTTAGTATAAATTTTGCACACTGACTTGCTAAAATGGGAGATCAGGGTACTGTCCCCTCTGTACTTCTTAGTTTTATTCAAATACATGTAATATGTTTTCCTTCACTAGAACCTGTATGGCGTAATGCATATGTGATCTATATACTAGTATGGTACACAATATTTTGTGTGTTGTCCGTGCGTACGTCTTGGACTTATTAAAATATTATTCCTCTACTAAATCCTTATATAGTAGTGCATACATATGTTACAAAAAAAAAATGTTTCTAGTGTGGTTCTCTGTATAACTCTTAGGATAATCCGGATATTCCATATAAAGCATATGTGATATTAATTGGTGCAACATATATTTTATGTGTTAAGAAATACTCATGCAAAACACAAAATTATTATTCAATTTGATGTTTGCGCAAAACTAAATCTTGAATAAAATATAAATGCCAGCTCGTTGTTTCATTTTTATTTATTTCCTGTTCTTAGTTGAATTTGCTATTGCCAGTCTAATTTCGGTATTCCATTTTGATGTCATAAGGACAGATGCTGTAAGCTCTTAAATTAATTTGTGGGGGAGGGGGGGGGGTGTCCGTCTATTTCACTGTCCTTGAACTGACCACGTAGGTTTTAGGTATAAATAATTTTGATTAGGCTGAACGCACCGCACCCTCTTACCCTCCATTCACCCATGTGCGTACAGAATCCACCCTTCCGCCCACTCATCTGTGTACAGATGTCGTGGTATGTGTATATATATTAGGATTGCCATAGACTCACCTGACTTTCATTTTGCTGATCGAACAAATGTTAATTTCTCATACGTATATTCTATAAATTCTGATAGTGTTAGTAATAGACTGATAAATATATTCTATAAATAGTCAGAACAGATATATTGAAACCTGTATAGCTGAAAAACACGTATAAGTCCAGAAATTTATCGCGTCCTAGTTTACTTCTTCGAGTGAGCACACGATAGTTTCAAAAGCTTTATATGCGAGTTTTTCAAACTGAAGAAGTTGACCAAGATCAACTAGGTTTACAATGCCGTAACACAAAAGGTCTAGACATTTTTTAAAGAAACCAGTTAGCTAACTTGTCTACAGTTTCCCAAAGGCAGTAACACAAGTTGTTAATGATCTTGAGATAAAAACCCAACTCTCCGTTCTGATTTTAAAAATGGGCCTGAAATATGTCGTACCCTGTTTAAATCCGAATTAAGTTATAGGGAGTTCAAAATACAAAATGGCACTGGTTTATCTGTTTGATAGCTAAACATATTTATATTTCATTAGATAAAAACCAGCCAAGCTTTAAAAGTAATCAATGTGTTCACTACCAATAATACTTATTAAGAACAGTAAATTAAATTCTTAGATTCAGAAAGAATATGTATAAATAGGAAATGGCGTTTTGCATGGTAAGCATCTGCCAAAGTAGTCCGACTAATCAGCCCACTAAACCCCCATTTTAAATTTTTGACTTGTTGGGGCCAACAAGTCAAAAACTTAAAATGGGGGTTTAGTGGGCTGGCCCCAACAAGTCAAAAATTTAAAATGGGGGTTTAGTGGGCTGATAAGTCGGACAACTACCTTTAAAGGTTGTTCGTGACTTTCTAGTCTCTTTTTACTAGTATTTTTTCGGTTTGCGAGGTATCAATCGCATGGGGTAATACCAGTTAAGAGTTAAGGAAGAGTTTAGGGTTTTGCCTTTTGGTCTTAACAATGCTCCAAGTTGTCTTGAGCTTATAATCAAATTTCTAAATGTCGTTGTTGTTTGTAATATTAATTAGGATAATTGTTAATAGGACGACCTTTCGATATTACCGTTGAAAACTGGAGAAAGATTATTTATGTTGCTTCATTATTTAAGTCCGTTCACAGATATAAAACCTGTACCACTTACAATTTTGGCAATCCACCATTTTGTCTTCACAATACAATTTTTGTGATATACAAATGTAGTTAGAAATTTTCTAGCTGGTGAGTTTCAATGAACTTATTATTTACGTCCATTCACTGTGACCATTCTTCGCTTGTCAAAGGTAGGTTCGTTCTTTATGCATTCTGGTTTCGTCCACAAGACATAAACTGACCGCCTCGAAATAAGTGAAACCAATATTCACTGGAGCATATGAAAAACCCTTACTCAACCTTACCCAAGTCAACCCAACTCAACTGTGACCACGCGATCTGATCTTGGATTTGAGATGTAGTCTTTCTACTGGTGGTCCGGTTGTTTTTTCACCGTAGAAGATTTTCACTAGAACCCCTCTTTCAATATACAAGGGGGTAATCCTGATACACCGTATTTCATTTACGTCGGAAATTTCGCTTAAAAGCAGAGTAAAGCTTCTGTTTTCGCAAGTTTATGAAAGTATAGACATTTCTTGAGAATTTTGAGTAGAAACATCATTTGAATCCAAAACCGCTTTATTAAAATCAGCTGCTAAACAAAAGGACCTGCCAAAAAAAGAAATGTTACAGGTACGTGAAAAATATCAATAATTGTTGCAAGATTTTATATGAGGCAGTTAAATACCATCAATTATAATGCGAATAACCTTTTGCTTTCTGTTAAAGTTTCGTTTTTGTGAAGTTATATGAAAAACCGTCTTCTTTGCTCTTTAACGTAAAGCGTAACGACCAAAAATGTATGATTTTACTCGGACGTAAATAAAAACCGACGGAATACTCCGACGTAAATGAAATACGGTGTATCAGGATTACCCCCGTGAATATAGCACATGGCAATGACGGTTTTACATTATATATATAAAGTACATAATTATGTATGTGTAATGCTGATACAATGTATTTATAATAATTAACACCCTAAACACAATTTGTTAAAACCTCATTAACTCGGCCTATTCGTGACCAGCAGATATTTTACCATACAGTACCACAGACCGGTCGAACGGTGAAAATTAAACTAACGAATCGATGTCAAAGTGTGCAGTTCATCTCGGCCCGTCGTTAGCGCAACATCTTGACAGGTTTTGACAGCTGTTAGATGCTCCTCGGTAGCTTTTTGGACACCTGTTATCCATATCTAGGCAAACGAGCTTCGGGTCGTTTTTGTAAAACTTTCGACAGGCCTGTAACGTTTGTGCGACAGATTGACGTAAATGTTTGCGTAATTAATTCATTTCTCGATATTCTCTCCCCCACGAAGTGAAAATAATGAACAGATAGCACGTTTAATCTTACATTTATATGTTATGTAGAATCGGTATTAAAAGTACAAAGATCACCATAATAACAACGTTACACTCAGTAGAGCAATCAACAATCAGTTTTGTTTGAGTTCATAAACAAGCACATGGCAGAATCTTGATTAACATAAATAAATAAATAAATAAATAAATAAATAAATAAATAAATAAATAAATAAGTTTCATGTTGTATGTCGATAAAATAGAGGCATTACTTTTTACCAAGGCAGACTATTCTGGGAAGGTGTAGGAATTGCGAGAAAACGGTAGAACCCCTAAACCTTCGAAGGAAGAGAACTGGTAAACTTTCTCATTGATATGTGGTGAGCCTAATATATAATTGTATGTATAAGATCTTGAACTTTGACATTGAATATTTTTCAACACAATCCCCTTCAGTATCTATACACCACTTCCAGCGATGTTCAAGAGCATCAGCGGCGATTTGAAAAAAGTCCCTTTTTTGACCGTTCAGAAAGCTTTAAGTCTACCATTGAATGTATGGCGCCATTATCTGACTGAGATTGGGGACAAAAATGTCCCTCTTTATCACCGAGATCAGACGGATAAGCTAGATGCTCTATTAATTTAAAGCTACAAATGTTAATTTAATAGCAGCCATGGTAATGGCAGACATGTGAACAGGTACTCCATGGTACTCGAATTGTGACATTTTCCGTAACTACTTTAATGTTATGCACGCTTAGTATGTCTCTTCGATTGTTTATCCCTTTTGGAGATAATCTACCATAGAATAATAGAATCTTACACCGGTGACAGGGTAAGACAGAGATATCTCTTACCCTGTCACTGGTGTAGGATTCTTTTTCTCACATATTTGCAACATAAGACATGATTTGTAAACAAAAAATTGCATCAAATGTTCAGTTCCATGCCTGCTGAAAATGACGTAATCAATTTTCGTTGACGTTCTCACGTAAAATGATTATGACGTCATCAATTAAGCGTGTGTAAGTGATTGTGACGTTGGAAATATTGTTGGTTGACTTCGGAACTTTTCTCATGTTATTAAGTCCTCCAAACGATAAATCTAGAGCAGGTATAATTACGCGGGAAATTCAGCGTGTAGCCTGTTTTAACCCTAGGGTGAGACAAGGAAATCCCACATGGGTAAAAACGCAGGATTTCCATGTCACAGGTGTGAGAAATACCATGAACCCCCCCCCCCAAAAAAAAAAAAAAAAAAAAAAAACCAGAAAAACTATATGAAGAAATAATATTTTTCATTAGCTGCCAGTATGCAACAATGTCCTTGATGAATTCTAAAACTTGACCTTTGCAATATATTAAGTCATTAAGAATATGGAGAAAAAATATGTTTTCATGAGCTGCCACATGCACCAATGAATGATATGATCTCGCAGCCTACATTACCTAATGTGGTTAATGGCAATTATTCTATCTGTTGAAGAAAACGTTTACTCTTGGCAATTTCCTAAAGTTATTAAAGATATGGAGAAATAATAACTTTTATCTAACATTAGACTAGTTTTTCTGTTTGTATTTGATGAAATACACGTTTTATCGAACACGCGTGATACAGAATCTTGTATCACCACACTGTGTATCACCACACTGTGGTGATACAACATTGGCGGTAAAGTACACGTGCACTTCTCATTGTGACGTCATTGTGGAATCTCCGATTTGTCAAATGTAAACAATGACGTCATTACTACAAAACATGTCATAACATAGTTCAGTGGTTTTCTGTGGTAAAATGTTTTTTTTTCACATAAAGTATTGGGTTTTTATTATTTTAATTATTTAATAGGAAATGTTAGATAAAAATATCATATACACAGTGTGTATGTACAACCCTTCGTATCAGGTCTCGTCCTTTTTTCGTAGCTGTATCACTACTCGCGCGCAAGCGCGACTCGTAGTGATACGACTACGAAAAAAGGACTCGACCTGATACTGAGGGTTGTACATACACACTGTGTATATAATATGTATATGTCTTTCTCAAAGGATTTTAAGAGTCGACATCGCCTCATACGTGAATCACGAAGTTCTTTAGTTAGTTTATTTGCAACTAAAGAAAATGTCTGCATTTGGCAATATCCTAAGTAATTTCTAAAGAATAGAGAGTCATGTTTTCAAGAGCTTCCACATGCTAGTATGAACCGATAAATGCCCTTAAAGAATTCTAAGATTTGCCCCCGCGACATACATAACGTAATGTGGATCATGGCACTTTTTCCAAGCAGGGCTTGTTTTCAAAAACTAGACGCATTTTAGATATCATTTCCGACAAAAACATGTAGCCGACAAATTGAGCTTTTAAAAAAATTAAATCATGTTAGCATCGCCATGATATGATAGCATCAGGTAAAATTTACCTGATAATTAGTGTCATACGATCATAAATGTCCTCTATATACCTGGAAATGCATCTACTAGCAAATCACCTGTTACTATGTGCTTTACTGTATATAGAGATGGACTGATATCTGATTATCAGTTTCTAATATTAGTAAGTGTACAATGATAAAATGAATATTACAATAACATTTCCCCTGTTAATTAAAACCACACCTTCGCTTTGTCAGGAGAATATTTGTTAAATCACCATGGAAACGTTTCATTATACATCAAGCTGGCAAATATTGAAAAAAATTACTTGATAATACTAGTTCCGTTGATTTTTATCCAGTATTAATATGGTATTGATAAGGTATTATGACGAGAGTTTGTTGCACGTTACAGAATTTCCGTTTCATGGCATCTTTAAATGCTTTTAATAAGCATTAGCAGACGACAATGTGACAAGAATCCAAAGGAATGAAGACAAAAGGCTGATTTTACTGAAATTATATATTGATTCTCCATTTTTTATTTTGTCGTCTACAATATTTACAATAGTTTTAGTGGTAAGTTTAATTTTTTACATTGAGAGAGAGAGAGAGAGAGAGAGAGAGAGAGAGAGAGAGAGAGAGAGAGAGAGAGCATGTCGTCTCATTAGCTACATGTATTGATCAAGTTTTCTTTATGCTGGAGAGAGAGAGGAAGTCGTCTCATTGGCAATTTTATCTTTGCTCATGATTTAGTTTCCTTTATGGGAGAGAGAGAGAGGGCCATCTGATCAAAGCTTAATATGCTTGTGTTTCATTTGTCTACAAGATCAGCAGTTTTTCTAATGCTATCGTTCAAATACTAATGTGTCGTATGCCGTTTTTTAAATTTAATCATAAAATGCATTAAAAAAGCGGTTTCACTTAAATGTTTGGAGAAATGTGTCTCTCTTAGAGTAGCTACATTTTGTCTTTAAAAATTATATATTCTTTATGAGAGAGAGAGAGAGAGAGAGAGAGAGAGAGAGAGAGAGAGTCGTCTCATTGGCTATTTTGCTCATGATCAAGTTTTTTATGCTGGAGAGAGAGAGAGAGAGAGACAGTCGTCTCATTGGCTATTCCATCTTTGCTCATGATCCAGTTTCCTTTATGAGAGAGAGAGAGAGAGAGAGAGAGAGAGAGAGGAGAGAGAGAGATGCCATCTGATCAATACTTAATATGTTTGTGTTTTATTTGCTCATTTCATTTGTCTACAAGATCAGCAGTTTTTCTAATGCTATCGTTCAAATACTAATGTGTCATATGCCGTTTTTTAAATTCAATCATAAAATGCATTAAAAAGGCGGTTTCACTTAAATGTTTGGAGAAATGTGTCTCTTTTAGAGTAGCCACATTTTGTCTTCAAAAAATATATAGTCTTTATGAGAGAGAGAGAGAGAGAGACAGGAAAGAGAGAGAGAGAGAGAGAGAGAGAGAGAGTCGTCTCATTAGCTATTTTATCTTTGCTCATGATCACGTTTTTTATACTGGAGATAGAGAGAGAGAGAGAGAGAGAGAGAGGAGAGAGAGAGAGAGAGAGAATGCCATCTAATCAATACTTAATATGTTTGTGTTTTATTTGCTCATTTCATTTGTCGGCAAGATCAGCATTGTTTCTAATTTTATCGTTCAAAACTAGACTATAATTTTATTTCTGAATGCATGAATGTGTCATATACCTTTTTTTAAAATTTAATCATAACATACATTAAAAATAGTATATATGACAATAGACAATGCCATTGTTTAATGTATTTTATGATTAAATTAAAAAAAATGGTATATGACAAATGTAAAGCTTATTAAACTTTAAATTATATACATTAGCTGAACAGATGTGTTGATAACGTGACCTCACAAAACGGCTCTGCATTATTGTTTTAATGGATCGTGGCTATAATTTGCTGGTTTGGTAAATTCCCTTATTTTCAAAGTAGCCACACTTTGCTGGTTTGAAAAATTTGATTTCTCTTAACAATGGCTAATTTTATAGATTGAGCTCTCTGAAAGCAGTTTGAGCACCTTGTTTTGATAACTTGGTGTAACAACTCCTAATGGACTCCAGCACCTATTGAAGTACTGACTTCATTAGGCGCGACTATTTCGACGCCTAAAAAAATCCAAAGATTTAAGCCCCAGACGAGAAGTCAAATACATTTGTTCAATTATGAGAATAATTTTATTTTGTAATACCAAAAAAAGAATTTTTGTCTAAAGCCTCAATCTCTATACTTCATTAGGAGTTGCTACACTTGTGTCACACTTTGCTTTTTAATAAATTACCTAACATGGCAAGTTTTGAGCACTTGACCTCTATAAAGGTGGTTTCAATTAATTGTTTAGAGAAATTTGTCTTTCTTAAAGAAACTATACACTTTGTCTTTAAACAAAAACTTTGTGTTTGTTTCAAGCTACTTTGTGCTTATTATGAATGTCTTGTTTTAGTTGTGATACAAACATTTATGCCAATTAGCAGGATAACCATATGGTGTTTACTGAGAAGGCAACGCTTGCCAAGAGGCTGATGTGTATTCTCTAATATAAATAGATCTATAGTAGAAGAAGGGTAGACTAAATTGGGTATGCATGCTTTGCTTGTTTGGTTAGGTACACGTAAAAGGATTTAATCGATTTGTAATAGTAAGACAACTTCATTAATACGAGGGTCGTTCAAAAAGTCTTGTCCCTTCCTGTAAACCGTAAATAAAAAACCGTAATTTATTATATTGTCACTTGTCACGGATGACCGAGTTCATTCCCAAACACGTGGAACATTTTTAGATTATATATGCAAAAGTTTTTTCTTGCCATATTTTCATCATAACACTCGTTACACTGCTTGGAAAATGACGGACATGACAGATAAAACATTATTGAAATGAGAAGCTTCATGAAAGCCTGTGCAAAACTCGTTAAACGCCCAAACAAACATTCATTGAAATGCAAGATGTTTTTGGTGAGCGAAAGCTGTCATATAGGTCCATCTCACGCTAGATACGAAAATTTAAAAATGATGTTAACGACATTTCTGATAAGGCCCGTTTTGGAGGACCAAAAACAGCATGCACCAAAGAAAACATTACAGAAATTCAAAAACTGGTCAATAGGGATGGAAGGTTGACTGTTAAACAGATAGCTGAAGTCGTTGGTTTATCAATGGGGGGCCGTACATTTCATTCTCAGAAAAAAACTAGTCATGAGAAAGTTTTGTGCTAGATGGATCCCTCATTTGTTGTCAAAAGAGCAAAAGCTCACACGGGTCAAAATGGCTAAAATCTGCTGAAAATATATGGTAATTGTAACAGCAGGCGTCTGGCTGATATAGTTACAGTTGACGAAACATGGGTAAATTACTTTTAGTCACATAGAAAGATAAATAAAAATATGGCTAACCAGAAAAGGAAAACGACCTGAAATTGCAAGGCGCACTCAACGCACAAAGAAAGTTCTTAATGCTATATTTTTCAATAGTAACGACACAGTTGCCCAAATTTCCATTCTTAAAGGCCAGGGTATCACGGAAAACATTTATAAAAATAAAATTCTTAAGAAAATGAAAAAAAAATA
The DNA here is from genome assembly GCA_021292105.1 of Anadara kagoshimensis. Lineage (NCBI taxonomy): Eukaryota > Metazoa > Mollusca > Bivalvia > Arcoida > Arcidae > Anadara > Anadara kagoshimensis. The sequence continues at coordinate 38,298,202 of CM037858.1, forward strand.
TGAAAAGAAAAGACCAAAGTCAGGAATTCGTGGTATTCGGTTACTCCATGACAATGCTCCTGCTCACAAATTTAAGTTGGTGACTGAATTTTTGTACAAGGAACGTGTTGTTGTTTTACCTCATCCACCTTATTCACCTGATCTTTCACCGTGTGACTTTTATCTCTTTCCTAAACTTAAGAAACACCTTTCTGGTCGTCGATACAGATCTCGTTCATCGCTAGGTTCAGCAATTCATCAGTTTCTCAATGGTATATCCAAAAAAGAATATGCAAATGTATTTAGAAAATGGATCCAGCGTCTTAAAAAGTGTGTAGCCGTTAAAAGTGATTATTTTGAAGGAATGAACATAAAATATCATAAATAAAACGTTTTTTATTATGAAGGACAAGACTTTTTGAACGGCCCTCGTAAGTACTCTAAAAGTTGACACAAACAAAGACCTCCAAAAGCGCACAAACATAATGCATATGTCATTAAAAAGGGAGGCAGAGAAAGAGATGGATAGGCTAGTCAGTAACACATAGACTTGCTAAAAGGGGGGCTCAGTTGACAGAGAGTTGGGCTCCAGATCTAATGGGGTTTGAATCCCTTGAGGAGCAGGCTGTATCCTTAAGCAAGTAACTCTATTTCGCATTGATGCCGGTGTAGGATAATGCACCAATGGGGCAGCAAATTCTTCTACTGCTGTCTCGGTGAGCTAGTGTCTAATAAGCCGTTCTGAGTTCGCGCCGATAGTACATAACAAGCATTTGCTTATATATCATCAAGTATGGGCACAATGTGGCAGCGCGCACTTGCACTGAACCTGATGCGCTGACCAACACCAAGGGGATTAAGTAGCTAAGTGAAGTAAAAGTGTAAACTAAAATGAATGGAACTGACTTGATTAAAACAATATTGCCAGCTGTAAATAGAAACAGTAAATGCCATAATGCTCAGATTATACCACGCCCATCTTTTAAGTGCATAATTACATAACTAGTATCAGGGTTTATTGCTTGGCGGCCAATTTATTCCTAGCAAATAGCAAATATATTGTTTAAATAAAAATCCACGTTCGGAATAATTTATTATTTTAGAAGATATAAATACACGAGGATGTTTATTCAGATAAAACATTTTTATGAATAAATAACATTTTCCATAATTGTATTTGGATTCCTCTTTTGGGTCCATGTCGGTTAAATTAAGCAATATTCATATACATCGTAATTAAACGTTCAGTGAGTATTTTGTTGGTTGTCTATTATATATTCTTGCAATAATAATGTTTTAGTTATTCAAACCCATTTTTAACAATCCATGCCCGTTTGTTAGATGCCCAGGTACCCCGGGTTACTAGTAGTTTAAATATTCTGTGGATCGCAGTTCCTCTCGCTGCCTACAGTAGGTTCAAGTCCGAGAATGATAAAATTTCGTCAGTTCGCATGCCAAAGACCGGTGGTTTTCCCGGGTACTCATTTTCCTTTATTATTCACGAACTGATGTCGGCGATAGAGAAAAATAGTCACGCATGTCTGGGTCGTCAACCACCAGTACATAACTTCACTTAAGCTCAGTTAATTTGTTTAACTGGTTATTTTGTACATTGGTCATTTATGTTGTGAATTAAGTGTATGCACTTACTAACTATTACATCAGTAAGAAGCGATTTGTTCTATAGTACCTTTTAGAAAATGTATTAAAAACACCAGGAATTAATCAAGAGTGGCTTTAATTAATAGACCGTGAGTCGCGAGTCTCTAGTGCATTTCAATGACATTGCGTTGTTTTGAAAGAATAAATGATTCAAAATTATTTTTATTAGATAAAAACATTATGATTTTTATGAACGACATGTATGTTATTCTCATATTTATAAAATGCCAAAGAATTTTTCAAAGGGTTAAACACTTGTTCATGCCCTGTTTTATGAATGTATCTCTCTCTCTCTCTCTCTCTCTCTCTCTCTCTCTCTCTCTCTCTCTGTCGCCCATATAGTATAACCAACCACAATAGGGAAACGTGGCGCAATTGGTTCCGTGTCGGACTTAAAATCCATGTCGGGGTTGAACCCCGTCACGGACACATGTTGTCGGCTTAGGCGAGTCACTTCATTTCATATTGCTGCCATTTTTATTTGAAAAAAAGGCTGCATGGCAATAAAGAAAGTTGAGTTGAGTAATGGTGTTTAACGTCCCAGTCAAGAACATTGTACTTATATCGAGATGTCGCCAGCTATAGGCCAAGGTGCAGAAATTTGCCTGTGCGTTGCGTTGCTGGCAATATACAGCAGGGTTCTTTGTCGTGCCAAGCCCACTATGGCACGGGACCTAATTTATTTTAAGTTCCCATCGGAAAAAACCATGGCTTTCATTTCGTAATACCGAGTGCTTGGCAAAGGAACAGTAACTGCCCTCTTTTAAGTCTTGGGTCAGACCCACAATAACGAAGTATCCCCAGCCTGTTAGTATCAACGTGATTTTGACGTGCAACAAGACCAATTCATTTAAAAGTACTTAGCTTTTATGCTTTCAAGGCCATCTTTAAAATGATCGTTTTTGCTTAAATCTTAACGAGGAATCAGCTTACAGCTAATAAAGCTCTAAGTAGAATTTAAAATGTTATGAGAAGACGAGAACAAAATTAGTCATGCATTGTTTTCATTAAAATGACAAAATACTCGAAAACATCAATTTCGAATTCATCACACATAATATATTTTTAAAAGAGATAAAATCATAAAAAATATACAAAGGTAAATTTGTCATATTGGTTAATATTGACAACGCAACAACGAAAATGTTGTGCCGCCAAAAATCTGGTACTTGGTGTCATGTGCTACTTTTGAATTTTTATAAGATGACGCATTTTAAAGTAGCATGCGTTATTTTACAAAAATGCAATAGTGTCACATGACACTTGGCATTGGTCGTAAATCTGACTGAGGAAAAGCTCTTGTGTGAAGATTGTCAAAATCAGTATTTTGACCATAAATCTCAAATGTGAACGGCACCACTATACAAGCGATGTCAACGTGCTTCATTTTTATGGTAAGAGGTTTCTGATTACCTGTTCGTAATACTAAAAACTAGTAATGTTGGAATGGTTTTTACTTTCCCTTTGAACAACTTTATACTTTCAGATTTTGGGTAAAGCTTAGCAAAATGGACTGCATAAGCTTTTTACAAAATATCCCATAACGTGAGACATTAATATGTACCAACGGAACTTATCGAAACTTATTTTTTTTTAATTCAGGCGTTACTTATATTATTTAAAATAAACAGATACATACATACATATATATATATATATATAAGATCATACTAATCACGGCAATCACAATTATATCTGTGCATGCCCCCTAATCACAATCCCAATAACAAAGTAAAAAGAAACGAAGGAAAAATTCTGAATTCGAACTTTTGACCCTGTGATACATTGACATTCAACACCGACTGAGAGTTGTGTTAACGCATCCTACACAAGAAAAGTGATAATTGGGGAACAAATGTCTCGTCAGTTATTTAATGGTAATATCAATTATTCTTCAGATAAAATAGATAGCGATAAGCACTTTGATAATGTCGTGGTTCAATGTGTGTGTGTGTGTGTGTGTGTGTGTGTGTGTGTGTGTGTGTGTGTGTGTTATTTTACAATATTGTGGACCAAATTCTTAATGAAGGTAGAATGTAATTTTTGGAACTTCTACCGTAAATCTTTCTTAGCATTCACAATATTTAAAGACAATTATTTTTGGCCACTTAAGGGGCTCGAACGCACATCTTATACAATATTATTTAATTATATATATATCTCAGGAAACTTAATTATTTCTAGCACTTAGAACAATTTTTTAGATAACTATCATTTAACAACTTAGATATTCAATGCATACGCAGTTATCATAAGCTGTGTAACACTTGCTTCAGTGTCATTGTGTCAAAATTAGACGGATTTTTTCCATTTTGACGGGGTTTTTTTTAAATTAAAATACATAAAATTCGGACTTTTTGTATGGAAATCAATTGTACCAAAACCATCTGGACAAATAAATAAATTTTATTGGTCAGCTCTGTAAATGCGCATATAATTATTATAGTTATACAATAGTTCTGAAAATTTGTGCAAACATTGTAAACCAAACAACATTTGTATTGATGTTTGAAAATAAAATCATTGGTCAATAACCGATTTAATAGCTTGTTATATTCGACAATGATATAAATTAATAATAAAAAAACAAACATACTAATCCATGTGCAAATCACAATCCAGAAGTAAAGTAAAAACTTTGAAACAGATAAGTTAGGTTAAACACGTAGAAGTGAGACCGGTTGCTCCGAAAGGCTAACGCCTCCTGTTTAGCTAGCTATACCCACCATGTGTGTAATCAAAATTGAGTGAAAGGAACATGTAACTTTGAGGCGTTAAATATATCCAGGGTAATCCTGGACACATAGAAATGAGGAGCAGAAAAAGGGGATGTATACGTGCTTCTACATATGATGAATTGGTTACACAATTAATACGCTATAGTAAACTACGGGAACTTTATGCAAGCTGCTTACAAATAAATAATGTTGAAACAAGAATATTGCAAGTCTAGGCTAGGCTTATCAAGGCCCTCCAAAAGTTTTGTGATCGTAATCACAATATTGAGTTGAGTTGAGTAATTGTGTTTAACGTCCCAGTCAAGAATATTTCACTTATATCGAGATGTCACCAGCTAGAGGCGAAGGTGCAGAAATTTTGCCTGTGCGTTGCGCTGATGGCATTATACAGCAGGGTTCTTTAGCGTGCCAAGCATACCGTGACACGGGACCTCGTTTATTTTAAGTTCCCATCCGAAAGAACTGTGACTTTCATTTCGTAATGCCGAGTGCTTGGCGAAAGAACAGTCACTACCCACTTTCAAGTCTTGGGTCAGACGCGGCCGGGGATCGAACCCACGACCTCCCACTTACGGAGCGAGCACTCTACCAACTGAGTAATCACAATATAGTTGATATGTATGATGTCAGTATCTAACATTATCCAGGATGTATTTTACGTTCCATACTTCCATGTAAACTTTCATTCGCTCATTTTTGATATTCACACATGGAGAATGTAGTTAGCTTGAAAGGAGGTCCTTTCCTTTCCAGAGTACCAGGTTTCATTTCACTGGTGAAAGTTCATATGTTTAACTTGATTTCAAATTTTCAAAGATTTTACTTTACTTTCGGGATTGTGATTTGAGCACGGACTTGTATGTTTGTGTTTGAAATGAAGTCATTAATGACTTCTATGGCATTCTAAGAATCCACTCACCACTGTTATTGATGATGCTAATGCCACAAAATATCAGTCAAAACTTGTATCACCCCAGGTGAAATTGAAGATGTTCATTTAATCATTTAAAAAATCTTATATTCATCATGGAGAGTATGCTATAATTTTGATACAGTCGAACCTGTCTGTAAAGGCCACTCAGGGGAACCAGTAATTTAAGTGGCCTTTATGGGCAGGATGTCTTTATATTCAGGTTCAATAATATGAATAAAGAACAATTGGAACACAAATATACTGTCCTTTATAAGCAGTTGGTCCTTATATAGAGGTGACCTTTAAGGCAGGTTGGACTGTACTTTGATGCAAAATTTAAAATACATTTGTTTGTGTTGTTTTGTTTTGAGTGTAATTTTGTCCCAATTTTGATTTATTTATAACTCCGACATAGATACCAGGTCCCAGTTTCACGTCATTCCTTAACCAAGATTTACCTTAACTTAAATCTGGTAAATTTTGATTATATTTTAAGAAGGTTGGACAAAATAGGAAAATATCTGTAATAAACCTTGACTGCTCGTTAAAATGACACCTTAAATAAATGAATATATTGAATTGAAAACTAGCAAAATTATTGTGATTTAAAATAACCTAGATTAAAAATAAGAGACGTTTTAAATAGTTAAGAAATGATTGTGAAACTGGGGACAGAGCCGACAAAACCCATATTTAAGCACAAGCTGCCAAAAATCACGTAGTTATTTTCAAAATTTATTTAAGAAACATTTAAAGTGTATCGGAAAGCCTTAATGTACTATGTTTTACGGTAGGTAATGGTAAACATGTTTTTTTTTTAAATTTTCCCTTTTTTTAAAATAAAAACACCTATCCGTTACATAATATAATGGAAACATGTCTTTTTTATTGCAGGATGCTACAAGATGACTTCAAAAGATTTTTAATGGGATATAATGCAAAACATAACCCCAGCTTTGTCTTGGAATTTTACCGTCCAGACACATGAACAGCAGAATGAAGAAAACAACATAGAATCGATCACAATTGCAGTTTTAGCTATTTTTATATCTTTGCTATGTATTATTGGTAATGTTTTCGTTTTGGTCATTTTAGTAAGAAATGACACACTTAGAGTGGTGACTAACGGATTTATAGCGTCGATTGCACTTAGTGATCTGCTAACTGCAATGATCAACATACCGTTTTCTATTGTGGCTTTATTAAAACACAAATGGATCTTTGGCAAGGTATTTTGTCAAATAAGTAGTTTTTCAACTGGTGCTTTTTCAGTGTCATCCACAATGTCGATTACATATTTAACTGTTGATCGTTATTTGTCATTTGAGAACTCGTCCAGAAAGAAAACTTCAACTAATATAGCTTCTTTTCTGATAGGAATATCGGTGATAATAGCAATTTCAATATCTTCTCCTTGGTATTTGATTGGCGGAATCAGTGACACATGCACCGAGCTCAATAACCAACTAATGTTTCAACATTGCATTTATCAGCCCGTTTGTAAAGAGAACGGATTTTGGACAGTTTTTCTTAAGGCTCGGTTTTTAATTTGTTTTGTTTGTCCATTTTTATTAATGGTATTTTGTACTGGTTGTATAGGTAAAACATTATATACAAGCAGAAGACAAGTTGGACCGATCATAACGAATGCAAACGACGTACGATTTTCAGCAGAAGTTAAAACAGCCATTACTGTGCTTATCATATTTGGAGTCCATTCCTTATTTTCAATTCCGTTTTTAATAAATGAAACAGTCGTGCACCTTACACACGGAATTGTAAGTGATACACCATTCGACAACATTTGTATTCTACTATTATGGCTGAACAAGGCAGTTAATCCTGTCATTTACGTCATAAGAAATCCATATTTTGGAAAATTCTTTTTCTGGAAACGAAGACAAGACTATATAACAAATTGTAAACATTCTAAAGACCCAAGAGGATCTTATCTTGTTGATACCCGTACTGGTTCCCTGTGCTGTGACGGCGGACAACGCAATTGGGTACACCGGTCTATTTCCAACATGTTTAATCAGAGATATAGCGTTGATAGTGATATAGGTTTTGTCACAGATACTACAGCTGTATGACTGGGGCAGACATTTAAACCAAATACATGTATGGGGTTTGTTAAAGACAAATTAACTTATCGATTAAAATATTGTTGTGTACACTGTTTACTGGTGTTTTGCACAAATGAATTGTTGACTCGGTTTTTTGCAAACCTAGGCTCATCAGGACCCTCAAATGTAATAATCGTCATCAAAATATTGTTGATAAGTATGATGTATTGGTAGTCCAGTTATCCTGGATTTATTTGACGTTCCATAGTTTCATGATCCTTTCATTCTCAATTTTGGTTTCACGCATGACTAGTGAAGTTAGACAAACACAGGAGATGCTAACTCTTCAGGCGCACCTGGTCTCACTTTAACCTTGTGGAAGTTCGAGTGTTTAACTTAATTGCCAGCGTTCAAAATTTAACTTGGCATTGTGATTTGGACATAGATTGGTATGTTTGTGTTTTATTTAAACAGTCTTCCAATACATCGGTCGAGTCAATTTCACCATACCAATAAGGCGTTTATATACTGTCACGACATGTTACGTGACACAATGTACTTGTAATTCACAATAAAAGTAACGCCGAGAAAGAGACTGTTTAATCCTTTGTTTCCAGAAAATATATAGATAATGAAGCAATCTATCGTCTTTGTGGTTATAGCCAGAATGACCAAGACGATGTAACAACAGAATAAAGTATAGTATGTTGGCTCATTTCTGACATCGACATAATTTCAGCATACGAACAGTGTCAGCTGATAAATATACCATTAAAACCCCAGACTATAAAAACGGCTTATTGTTTTTATAAATTGGAGATTAATGAAACAGTTTTCAACTTTACTGGTATATGAAGCATTATACCCGCTTTTCACGCTTATGGTACATTGGTTTCACATATGGTAACTTCAGGGTAAATCGACATAAGTATCTCGACATGTCATGCATTTTTTCTCAACGTTTTATTTTACTTTCACAGCTTTCCATCATATTATCTCGACTTGTCGTGATATTAGGTCAACATGTCAAGATAATTATATGTCGACCAAAATTATCTGGATGCCAGAAATAGGCCAGCTTGTTTCGACTACAAGAAATCTATACTTTTTCATCTTCCGGAACACCCAGCCTCACTTCCCTGCTGGAGGTTCACACGTTTTACCTAATTTGCTGGTTTTCAAGGTTTTTACTTTGCTTTATTGTGATTGGACCATTTGTTTGATTACTTGCTTAACAGAAGGTGCTTACACTTCCGGAGCACACAGCCTCAATTCCCTGGTGGAAGTTCACGTGTTTAACCTGACTTGCCAGAGTTTTTACTTCGTTTCTGGATTGTGATTCGGACATGGATTAGTATGTTTGTTTTTGATTATCACAAAGAAAACATACTCTGTATAAAACAGTACTAAGTATGGTTGCAATGATAAATTCAGGGTATTTCCAATATGTTTTAATATTTTCTTGTCTTCCGGCTGTTTATGTTTTTTACTTAGATCACTACACGTGTTGTTTGTGATGGCTGTTGTCAAGCCAAGTACATTTTATGGTATGACGCTCTCTGATACCCCACCCATTACTTACTATGTAAAATCTTGAAAACTGATTTTTCACCGAAGTATCCAAAATAGCTTGATTCCATTATTTTTAGGCTTCACTATGAGTCGAAATGAAAATGTGAATGAAGCGTACAAAAGGAAGTCGTTTCCTATGTTTTTCAGTTTCAAAATAATTCTGTCTTCTTTTAGAACAGTTTTGAATTTTTGCCACATTTTTGGAAACATATCCATTTTGCTGCAAACCCTCACTTATTGTCTGCAAATCGGAACATTGTATGACTTTCTCACTAACGACTATCGCTAGCTAGTGGTCGAACTTTCTTGGTGAAGAGCCGAATGGGCTGTCGAGCTGCTGACAGCGCAAGCTGCCGAGGGATGAAGAATCAGATCCTGTCCGTCTATATCTTGGCCACTCGACAGGCGAGCACTAGCTCATTTTTGTTAGCTCAGGATTGTACATCTATCATTAAGATCGATAAATTTTTATGTCCCTTTTTACCGTAGGAATTCTTATGTTTTCCTTCAATTGCAACTTAATAAAACCGTTTTCTTTTAAATACAATAACAGCACCACGACAATACAAAGGATTATAATCATTTGATTACAGGCAATTTTCGGAATGTATTTCCATTATGTAGTGGTTTACAAACATGGCGATCTGTATACATTCAAAGTAAACCATGTCCATAGCTTTGCTAGTTGTAGTTAAGGTTGGAGACGGGGACGGGTCCTTGATTTGCTTAACTAAATTTCTATATAATGCACGCCGTCAGCAGTGTTCAAGAGAATTAAAAGGTTGTTCCGATAAATTTTGTTGAATTCTCCAGAATATTGCAGTAACTTTATTTAACTAAAGGCAGTCCAAAGGGAGATAACTTTTAAAACATTATATCAAAAGACGTGAAACTTGAAAGTATACCATGCCGTCGTATCAATAGTGTTGAAGATAATACTGAAACTGTTAGAAATGGTTTTTATCAGATGCGTCACACTACATTCACGCGATATCGTCAAAATATAAGTGGCTGCTTACAATTACCCTTCCGGAGCACCCGGTCTCACTTCCCTGGTGGAAGTTAACGTGTTTAACCTAACTTGCCAGTTCCAAAGTTTTTACTTTGCTTCTGGGTTGTGATTCGAACACGGATTAGTATGTTTGTTTTTGATTTCAAAACAACGACATTCAGTAATTTTGTTTGGAATAATTATGCAACAAGGACAAACAAATACAAAACATCTCTTATATCATTTTATTGACAATATTGACATATATCATTTTTGAATTTAATCATAAAATACATTTAAAAAATGGTATATGACAATATCATGGTTTCTTGGTACTTTCTTCATTATCAAATTAAGTTCTAGCACATAAAACATTTGAGGTAACATTTATACACTGATAAAACTAATGTACTTTAAACAAGAGGGTCTAGGGCTCGAAGCTATATTAACAGTCGCGAGTTATCGGAACACTTGACGCCCTGCGTTTGAACAGTTTGGACCATGGATCGAAACTATCTCAACGGTTGTAAATAGCTAACGCCCTTCAACTGACATAGGTTTAAGATAAATAAATAAATGAATAAATGAATAAATAAATAAATAAATAAATAAATAAATAAATAAATAAATAAAAAGTAAATAAAAAATAAAATAAATTTTAAATAAATAAACATATAAATAAATAAATAACATATAAATAAATAAAAAGTAAATAAAAAATAAAATAAAATAAATTTTAAAGAAATAAATAAATAAACATATAAATAAATATATATAACATATAAATAAATAAATAAAAATAAATAATAATAAATAAATAAATAAATAAATAAATTGTAATGGTAGTAAACTGGATTTATGTCTATATTTAAGCTATTGGAAATACCCCGATAAAGCATATACTCGTGTATATATATCACTGATCAGTCTTTTCGTGTTGTAAATGATCGATTTTGTTCAAACAATAAACTCCCTTTTCATGTCGCCATTGTTTACAATCTTTGTCTATAGTTACGTGCTATAAAGTAGTCTTTACCGGTGGATATACCATAACTATATCTGGAATTTTTCATTTGTTAGTATGTATACATATTTTTTTATTCAGATATATATTTTTAAATACAGTTTATAATTATTTAACTCATGTGCAGTATACAGGCAGATGTATGTTTTTGTGAGTGTACATGTGTATTTAAATTCTTTTATCGCGCATTAATAGGTATATGTTCACTTGTCATGTAGATTTACCTAAGCGTGAAGAGTGAGGTAATGGTGTTTTAAATACGTCCAAATCAAGACTCTTTCACTTATATATTGAGTCGGTCAATTCTGGGACCGTGGGGGGAACTTGAGTGCCCAGAGAAAAATAACCATCTTCGGCAAGTAAACTGACAAACTTTCTCGCAATAGGATATGCCCGAATTGGGTTCGAACCTAGGTGGTGACAGGCGCTGTGATATGTTAATGTATGCTTGAAACCATTATACATCTGAGATCACAAACAAAGAGCTTTTCCGTGATTAATCTAGTTTTTATACGAGGTGTGAATTGTTTTAATTTCGATGTTTAAGGTTTTATTTCATTATAGCGGACTAATGAGTGAACTCGCATGTACGTAACGCATAACGTCTCTCATTTACAAGTTTACTTGACTAACATTTTCTTTAGAACATTTACGCGTTTACTTGGCCCACAAAGACGCACACTAACGCGTTTACTTGACTCACAAGGTCTCACAAGATCTCACATTTACACCTTTACTTGGCCCACAGATACTTACATCGACTCGCGTTTACTTGACTCACAAGGTCTCCTTGTCTCACCTTTTTTACTCACAAAGTGTCACATAGTCTCACTTGTATGTGTACACGATTTCTTGATTCAGAGATTTACGCATTTCACTAAGTCTCATATTAACTCGACACTGAACATGTACAGTCAAACCTGTCTATAAAGGCCATCCAAGTGAACCGGTAAAAGTATAATATGAATAAAGAACAATTGGCATAATATTCTGCCGGCCTTTATAAACAGGTTGCACTTATACAGAGGTGGCCTTTAAGGCAGATTGGATACATTAATATGATTCAACATCTCTCCGTTGTTTCAAATAATTAGAACTCATTCATTAGATGATGATAATGATATTTTTATTACAGGATCAATTGAAAAAATGACAAACAGGCTAAAGGACACCGCTGATCTGTTAACATGCCCAGTGTGTCTGGAACTATATAGCGATCCTTATATTTTACCGTGTTCTCATGTGTTGTGCCGTAGTTGTATCGAAGGTGTTAAACAGAACAAGAACACATTTGGATGTCCAGAGTGTCGACAAGTGGTAAAGCTGGATAATTCTGGTATAGATGGATTGGAGAGGGACAGGCGCACAGCGTTAATGGTAGAAGCAGCTGCTAGAGCAACAAACAGACAAACACTGAAGAGAGAAAAGAAAGCAGAAAAATGTGGAAAACATAAACTACCCCAGGAGATATACTGTAAAACTTGTAACATACTCGTGTGTAAGAAATGTGGAGTTGACGGGAGCCATGATGGCCACTCTATGTTCGAAGCAGAGCTAGCAGCAGACAAAGGAAGGGTACGATATATAAATATCAATCAGAATCAAATACTTCATAAATGCTTGTTATATCCGGTTTTGTTGAATTTTTTTACCTAGTTCATTGTAATATTTTAAAATATTTAATACAATAAGCATCTAAACACCCGCTCTGAGCTTGTAGGTTATTTATAGTCTAATTCTTTGTCCATCCATCCATCCATCCATTCATTCATTCATTCATTTTACCTAGTACAGTAGACAAGAGATGCATGCAATAATAAGCGTGGAAATTGCAACTTTCCTCCACTTGTATAGTTCAAAGCTGTAACTTACCACACAGTTATGCAGTCTACTGATGATGTGCGTGATAGTTTTACTAAAACAACCAGTTTTATAGATTACCACATTGTTGGTTCAATACAGCTATTCAGTGTTTTATGCCAAGACGATATCTAAATCTGTGCAATCGTCTGATACACGTGCTTTCATAAAATGTCTGAAGTCAATGCGGTCACAATATGGCCATTTTCAGTTGCAGATTAACGGGGACAGAAACCCCGCACCCTCTGCTAATGTCACCGATAATTCATTTTTGTCTTTTAGATGAAGGCAATGTTGCATCAGAACACATGATATTGCGCCTTTGTTGAAATTATTTCTTCGGATCTCAATTGATACCTCCTCTTTTTCCGTCTCCGATATTGACTAGGTAATTTGGACTGATTTCTTATTTATGCGACCACATATGTTTTGTTCATTGCAGCAATGGATAAATGTCATGTTGGAACAAATAACAGAGTATCATACTGATGCTTCCAAACAAATAAAACAATGTGAAGACCATACTACAGCAATAAAAGTAAGTTATGTATGAATGGAGACCATTATTCTAGATAGTCATTCATATAATCCAAGATGGCCGCCGTTACTATACATGACAAAACACGAACATAGTCATTGTGGATTGGATTTAAACCTATTTCGTTTAAATGTGTAAAATAGAGAGAAGATAATCGTTTGGTCCATTTGGGGACCATAATAAAAATGAACGCCATTTATTTAAAAATAGTCTTTGTAGATTCAGTTTTCTACCGAGTTTTGTCCCAGAAAGCTGGATTAAATTCATTTAACACACATAACAGCATATTGCCTATTATTAGTTCACATTCATGCTATTTGCAAAGTATAGAAATCACCGCCAATAAATGAGACTCTTGTTTCAAATTGATTTTGATGTCTCGAGGAAAAATAACTAATTGCATGTATAATGCAATTTATTCAGTGCCAAATTTAAAAAAGACAATAAAAATTTCTTTTCATTAAAATAAAAGGCTAATGCCAGTAATCTCTGGCACCAAATGGAGGAAACATTTGGTAAAATAAGAGCCGACCTAGAAAGACGAGAGGTAGAACTTAGCAACTGGTTACAAGAACAAGTCGAGACTTGTGAGACAATCAACAGAACATTTATAACAGCATTCAAAGACAACATCGAGAGATTAAACGGATTTATACAACAATTACAAACATCCATGAGAGAAGAAACGGACACATTTGTTAAAGTAAGTGTTTATTTTTGCGGGGAGGGGGGACTATTATGGTGCGCAAAAGGATAGATAAAAGTGTGTGTGTGTGTGTGTGTGTGTGTGTGTGTGTGTGTGTGTGTGTTATGAATGCACAATTGAAAAATTTCAAGAAAAAAACGTTGCTTTAAAATGTTTAATATACCTTACAATAGCTATGCGCTATGATAATGCAAACTATAAATAGCTTACCAAAGTCATATTTGATTGGAGATACTCATCCGGTCGCCAATAATTAATTCAACTGAGTCTGTTAATTAAGTGGAGTGGCTAGCCCTCTCCTCTAAAGTCTTGTAAGTTTTAGTATATAAAAATGAAAATAATAGATAATTATATGTCGAAGTGTGTCCAAACCCCTCTGTGTGCTAGTAATATGGAAACTTTTCAAGAAGAAGGAGTACGTCAACACTAATTGGCGTATCGCCGACCACGCCACCAATGTTTCGACACTAGCCGCCATCACGGTACCAAAGCAGTGTCACGGCAACCAATGACGTACAAGTGTCAGTGCCGTGATTAAATGGCGCAATTAAGGCCGATTTTTTTTATTCCGTTTGCGTGTAAATTAAGCATCCGGCCATTTGTCGGAACATTGTGGACGTGGCCGACGATACGTCAATTGCATAGGACACAATTAAATTTCTAGTTTTACACAGAATAGTAAAATAATTGCTGTTATGGCATGTTTACAACAATAGTTACTGCCCAGTTATAAGTCACATTTGGGATGATTATGTATCGTCATTGGTTTATGTGTTTTTCTTTCCTTGTCTTGATTTGCTGTTTTGTTTTTGGTTTTTCATTTATTTGTTATGTGTTAGGTTCTTGATTGCGTCGACCGATGTCTTGTACATTTTTAGTGTTCTTTTATGTGTTTAATGTATGCTTATTGTTTTGTTTCCATAGAGTTTTGGAGCAACAAAGAAAAGGTATTTGTGTATTACTTTTGTTATCATGCACATTTATACTAGATCTGTCTGTATCTCTGCCATGTGTGTTTCTTTTGAATTGCATTACCAGTATTTTGTAACTATGTGTTGTTTTTAAATATAAATGTACATTGCTTTGATGAAAGAACACATGGCAGAACATTTTCTGAAATTCTTGTAATGCAATATGCTAAAATCTCGTTTTCCTTATTAACCTTTTAAAACTAATACATATTTACTTAAAATTCTACATTTCACAGTACCAATTTTGCCATATTTACTAGTATACTTTTTCCTCACACGACCTGGATATGTTTGACGTCGCATGTTCCTATGTTCCTTTTATTCCGAATTGATATCACACGTGGGAGGGGGTGTAGTTATCTAGATAGGAGGTGCTTACCCTTACTAATCACCTGACCCCATTTTCCCTGGTGGAAGTTCGCTTGTGCAAATTTTGCCAGTTTTTACCTTGGTTTTTGAATTGTGATTTGGACATGGACCAGTATGTTTATTTTCAATTTCAATATTCTTTTTCGTGGTTATTGGTTACATTGTCAAATAAAGCACCGTGACTGGTTAATCAGTATCATGTATTCAATGTTGACTGTGACGTAAAACCCCGGAAATCAAATAAATGAAAATGCATTCGATAAAGGATTAAGAAACATTGTTTGCATTCTTTGAACAATTTTGCATCCCAATCGACCTACATGTCATGCTTGGGTGTTTTTTGGAATTACTCGGAGACTCTTAATTTGCTCGCCACAATCATCTAGTTTTGTATGATTGTGTGTATTATAGTCCGTGGGCTAGGTGGACCCACCGTTCACCCCCCGATCCTTCGACATCGCTTTTTCTGGTACCTTAAGGTGTCTATTAATGGATTGAGGATGTTCCTTAGAAATAAATTGGGATGCTCTTTTACTAAAACTTCAATATTTAGGAGCACCTGAAAGTTTTCAGTACATTTCTCTTTTAGGGGTAGGTGAACGTTTTCATCTTTATTTTCAATCATATTCCATATGATGGGGTGTACGGTGGGTCCAACTAGCCCACGGACTATTACTAGTATCAGATACATTTACTAGCAATCTAATTTATACTTTCAGCTAAATATTTTGCCTTTTCTATTGTAAAATCTCGATTGTTTTACCGGATGATGTTTTTCTATATTTGTAATTTCAATGAAGGGTTTTGGACTTTCTTGAAAATGAAAAGAGTCGGAAGCATCCCACTTGTTACCCTGGTGACGCATTATCTAATATTGAATTTAAGTATGCACCATGGAGACTGAAATGGCCGGACAACATAGAAGACATCACGATAGAGGGGAGCATAAAATATCAGAAAGGTACATCAATTAGCTGATATATATATATACAAAGAAATATATGTATAATTTTTTAAGGATTGACATTTGTTTTTAATCGTTCATCAAAGTATGAACTGTTAAAGCAGGCTGGTGCAAATCACATAAATCACATAAATCACATAAATCACATAAATCGCGAAGCGGTTGATGGCTTTAACAGTTCGTATCTTGATTACCGATTAAAATATAAACGTCAATGCTTATACTTACAGTCATGTAAGTGTTCTTTTTTCGAATGATAATTTTAAAGAATCTCATTGAACAAAAGACGTTGAAATTTGAATTTAATATACAAGATGTCAGAGGTCACAGGGTAATGATATTGGTATATCACACGATCATTTTCGGAAAAGGGATCGAATCCCGGCGCGCGATTTCGTCTTTTCGACCCTTCAATGAGGGGGCACTGTACTTTGACACTGGATTTTCCCAACTATTATTAGACCTAGAGATTCCCATCCGGTATCCCCACTTCTGGGACACCCCCTCTCTCCGTGACGTCACTTTCCGTGACCCTGTGACCTCTGACGTTATGCATATTTAATGAAAAATCAGCACGGTAGGATTCTGCGGATACCATTCTTCTTATTAATTCAGTTTTAGGGAAACGTTCTACGTGATCAATGCCCATAACGTTTGTAATGGAAACCTAGAGTTGTAGATGTGTACATGCGATTCCATATCAAAGTTCCGCAAAAACAATGTTACAGAAACACAAACACCTTAACATCCTGTATATCTACCCTACAGGATTACTTTATTTATTTATATGCAGGATAGGGTTTCCGCAGTATATAACGTGATGTACCCTGTCTTTTGAGTGAAACTATTATTTTTATTGGATTTGTAATTGCATAAAACGCAATTTTTTTCCTCTACAAAAAGGACGTTTTTTCCAGGAAATTGCATTATAAAAGCATTGTGCACAAACGTACTGATCACGTTGTGCGCTAACGAATCTCGATCAGAATGATCAATTTTTGCTATTTTATTATCAATCTAAAAATTCCCTTAGTTTAATTTACCTGTGTTTGCTTTGCAGCGAATTGGAAAAGGAAGCATGTTTTATCGATTTGTCATGCACTATTATAGACGTCCCTTTATGTGACCGCAAAATATGGAAAATCCAATAAACTTATAATACGGATAATCTTGGTATTCTTCACTTACTTTCTGTGTATACGACGTAATTTTTATTTATTTATCTATCTTTTATAATTATTATTATTTTAGAACATACAGAAACACGAGAGCAGACTACAAGCACGCAAACAACAAACCTTGAGCTCATTGAAATTCACAGACGGCTTTTAGCAAAATCAAAAACAGTCCGAACAGCAATGGAAAAGTTGTTAATTAAAGAAAACGCCACAATAGAGTGGCCCTTTGACTTCAAAAATGATATAAAAATTATCAGTCAAAAAAGACAACAACGGAAAAAATTCAAACAAGATATTATGAAAACTGTATCGGGATTTTTAAGACAGTTCCAAGTTATAGAGATTGACTTTAATGAAGTTGGGTTTAAATGGGTAAAAAGTAAAGTCGAATTTGTGGAAAAGGAGATGCAATCAATGGGTGATAACTTTGCACTGATATGGTCTGCTAATGACGTCACGATCATAGGTGTCGCTGCGAAGCTGAATCAACTGGTTTCAAAGCTGAAAAGTCTGATGTCTTCAAAATGATAATTTCGAAAAACTTTTTACCTTAAGATGCAATAAAAAGGAAATGATTTTAGTTGTTCTGTTATGTCGTAACTTTTATTCTAAATTTTATGAATAAATCAAAAAAATCTAAGGCATGAGTATTTTTTAAACATTTCTGAACGCAATATCTAACAAATGATGACAGTTCTCATATCATTATATTTTGTTCCACCGGCGTTCTTTATCATTTAATGCGTTAACGGGAAACCTTATAACGTTTCTATTTGTAATTTCCTAGACAACATTCCGGAATTTGTAACGTAAACATTTTTCATATCGTTAAGAGGTATTACTTTGAAACCCACTTTGACAGTACATGAACTTATATGTTGATCATGCCTTTTCAAATTTAGTATTTTCGGGATGATCTATAAATTTAATTTAAAAACAAGAAATAAATGTTTAGACAGGTGTTATCTCTGGTACTAATTGATTAAATTTGTTAGTACGAAAATATCCAATCAAAAACAAACATACTAATCAATGTCCGAATCATAATCCAGAAGCAAAGTTAAATCCTCGAAACCGAAAAGTTAGATTAAAAACGTTGATTTCCACCATGGAATGAGAACGGATGCTACGGAAGGGTAAGCATTTTCTTGTTTAGCTAGTTACAGCTGCTATGTGTGTAATTAATAAAAATTGTGTAAGGAACATTGAAATGTGGGACGCCAAATATATCCCGGACAATCCTAGACAGAAAAACATCAAACTTATCAACAATACTGTGATGACGACAATAAAACGTTTTGTGTACCAAGTGGTATTTTATAAGTATAACTCTTAATTAAGGATATCAAATAAAACATATTAGTCCATGTCCAAATCATAATTACGCAAGGAAAGCAAAATATCGAAAACTCTCAAATAAGTGTATCAAACTTACTTCCAACATACAGAGCCAGTACTCTACCAACTGAGCTAACGTAGTGGTCTTCATTTTATAAAAAATCCTTTTGTTATTCAAATATCCTTCATTAAAAAGGATATAGTTTTCAGACTTAATAACAATTTTGAAATTTTGAGTCGGAAATTTGTGCACCACAAGAAACGTCAACTTATGAAATTGCCGAAATATTGTTTAACACAGACATTACGGGGCATCGCAAAAACCAAATTTTCAACTTTTTATGCAATTTCAATCATTGTTAATGTTACTCAGCGCATCACTATTTTTCTTATAAAGAATAGGTATCAAAATGGTATCTATTGTTTATAACAACGTGTCAAACCCGAATAATAAAACATACTTACCCTTCCGGAGCACCCGGCCTCACTTCACTGGTGGAAGTTCACGTGTCTAACCTTTTTACTTTGCTTCTGGATTGTGATTCGGACATGAATTAGTATGTTTGTTTTTTATTATTCATGTCCAAATCCCAATTCTAAAGCAAAGTGAAAATTTGGAAACCGATTAATAATGTAAAACGCGTGGATAACCATATGGAAATGAGACCGGGTTCTTCGGAAGGATAAGCATTTTCTGCTAAGCTAGTGTGTAATTGAAAATGAAAGGAACATGTAACTATGGAGTGTCAAATATATATGTTTTGAAATCTTTATTCACCTTCATTGTAATTAAATTAGAAAATGGTATAACAGATAAAGAATTGAAACATGTATAAATGTTCCAAATATGAAATTGAAAAATACAAACGACTATATTAGTTGAAAGTATAATTCTTTGAAAA
Organism: Anadara kagoshimensis; assembly: GCA_021292105.1. NCBI lineage: Eukaryota > Metazoa > Mollusca > Bivalvia > Arcoida > Arcidae > Anadara > Anadara kagoshimensis. Next base: position 38,317,973 of record CM037858.1, read on the forward strand.
AGTTTTCAACCATTTAAAATTGTTAACATATTTAATGACTGAATAACCTGAACATAAATATTAACTATTTAGAATATTTAATACACGAACAACGAAATAATCGATAATGCATTCACATTATAAGCAAAACCTTTAAATGTTGTAAAAAGTCGATTGACGACAATTTGTGTTAATAGTTACGAATCACCAGGAAGTAAAGGAATCTACCGTTATATAATCTGTGAGTATATTCATTTGTTTTAAAATAATAAAAGTTTTAGAATAATATTTTTAAACTTTGTGTGTATGTAGAAAGATGACATTTTTTGTGAATTAAAAGTACAAGTTAAAATACCATTCAAATGTTTTTCACACATTGAAATTATAGACATATATGTGCATTTGCCATATATAAATGTAAGGTGTGTTATTCATAAGTCTGACCTTGAACTTAAGAATTAGTAATTTTTGAGGAGTGCTTGCTGTGCCAATTTCATAGTTTTACTTTGATTTTGGAATGTGGTTAGTGCATAGATTGGCATGTTTGATTTTGATTGCTTAAGTGTAGACATTTCAGATTTTTTTTTTTTTCATTTGAGCGCACTGTTGAATGAAGTCTAAATGTTTCACGTCTATTTTTTTTACTACTTTAATATTGTATTTCAGTATACTGTATTCTGCAGTTCATTAAATTCGAAGAAGAACTTTTATAGGACCCAGTGCAACAATGAGTGACAACCTGAAGGAAATGACTTATCTCTTGACATGCGCAGTGTGTCTGGATTTATATCAAGATCCTTATATTTTACCATGTTCTCATGTCTTTTGCCGGAGTTGCATCGAAGGTGTTCAACAAAACAACAACACATTTGCCTGTCCAGAGTGCAGACATGTTGTTAAGCTGGACAGTTCTGGAATCAATGGATTGGAGAGAGACAGGCGGACAGCCTTAATGGTGGAGGCAGCCGTCAGAGCAACAAACAGACAAAAAATGGACAGAGAAACGAAAGTTAACAAATGTGAAGAGCATAACAGACCCGAGGAGATATATTGTAAAACTTGCAACATTCTTGTATGTAACAAATGTGGATTTAACGGGAACCATGATGGTCATTCGATGTTCGAAGCAGAGATAGCGGCTGATAAAGGAAAGGTACTATATATGAAAGGGTTACGATTAGTTAGAATCATACAACTACTAAATATAACACAATGTTCAATGCACATTCACATTCAAATTTGCTTGTCATCTCTGGTTTAATTAGAAGTATTCATCGGTGAAATGCACATTCACAGAATTCCATATTAACAACTACCATGTCCTTTTAAAAAATTCTAGGTCTTCATCGATATCTCTCCCAAGTACAGACAAGAAACAGGTTTCAAAAGTCGTCAGAAAGTTTACAGTTAATGTATAATTGTTGAATGCTGAATCTGTGAATGATTGCAAATGTGTTTATTCCAATTTCATACAAAGGACTCAAAAACATACCAAGCAAATCGCAATTCCTAAAAAAAAAAATTAAAATAAAATAAAAACTGACCAACAACGAAAAAACTTGAACAGGTTGTTACCTAAGAGTAATCGCCACCTGAATAGCTAGCTACGCCAGGTGTGAAATTGAAATTGCGAAAAAAATGACATGAACATATGAGACGTCAAATTTATCCACAATAGTTTTTGAATACAGATACGCCACACTAATGGACAATATAGCAATAAAACTTTTCGAGGGTGTTGCTATATATAGGAATGCAATATCCGGGGATCCCTTAATTAGCAATGCTGTTGTTAGCACCTTGCTTCTATTAAGGGGAACGAACTCTTCCGTAGCGTAAAATAACGAAATAATATATATTTTGGATATTTTGATATTTAAACAAAGAAAAGACATGCCGTTAAAATCAATCATAGTCGACAACTGTCCATTGCCTATGGTAGAGAAATAAAAAAACATGTAGTACTACAACATTTATAACTGCCGATTCTCACTTGTTGTCGTTTGCTAGCCAGCAAATTGAATTGTTGTGGATAAAACAAAATTTTGATAAAGAAATGACTAAACAGTGACACATGGATTAAAAAATAGAAAAATGTATTTGATGAAACCCTCAGCTAAAATTGCAACCGGATTGAGTATGAAAGGAATTTACATACAGTATGTGTATTTAAAAACAATAAATGCCAAATTATTTTTTTTTCTGAAGGATAATTACCATAATAACCATGTACAACGATTTTAAGGAGTTGATGCACAAAACTAGAATGACAACCAATTGCATATTTACAAGTGCTACTTTTACGGCATTAGACAGCCGTTTCGAAATATAAGTCTTCATAAGTAGTGCATGGAACACAATTGTGAATCCAAAACGTTTAAAAAAACATACCCAAAAGACAATATAAACTATAGTTAAAACCAAAACCTCGTTAAGAACTTCTAGGACGTTTTATGTACGAATATGAATTACGGAAATCTAATTCAAATTTTGGAAGGTCTGGTAAAGTATTCGTTAATCGATCCTAACCTACCAGTTTATGGAAATGTTATTGTTGTGAAAAATAAATCATTATCAAATATTAATCATACTTCACAATTCTTAATTACATCTACGAATACCATATTTTGTACATTGCAGCAATGGATAAGTGATGTACTCGAACAAATAACTGAACACCATGCAGATGCCTCCAAACAAATAAAACAGTGTGAAGACCATACTACAGAAATTAAAGTAAGATTTATACATATATGGGTTCATTTATGAAGGCCAATTGATTTTAACCACCTCTAAATATACATACTTTATGACAAAGCGGAGCGTACATATTGTGCATTATTTCTTTCCGTCTTTCTATTCGTCCCTGTAAGGCTTTATAGAATATGAACTTAACTGGTCCTAGAGTTGAAATGGAACTTAATGGGTGTCATGTCATCACATCGTGTCTGTTATGTTATGCCCCTTTTTCCACCTAGATGGGGGGGGGGGGGGGCTTGTAACTAGATAGGTCTTTCAATGGTAAAGTGAGTTAAATTTTGTTTTGCCAGTACTTAGCAAACTTCTATCAACTATATATATATATATATATAGAGAGAGAGAGAGAGAGAGAGAGAGAGATTTTATGCTTTTTATGTTGAATTGGTTGTCGTTTGGTTCTGGAATCAAAGAGGTAACCGGAGCACATATAGCAAAAATACCCTTCGATAAATTTGAAGAAAACTTTACATTGTTTAACGATAAAAACCAGTTTTTTAGGTTCTGCTTCATATTTAGACACAAAATATGACGCAAACAAAAGACTACATTTAAAACATTGCAACAAACGTGATTTCTAAAATGTTTCTATTGTCAACTGGCCAACTCATTTCTATGTAGCAATATGCATGTTTGTGCTTATCTTGTATTTGTTTCACAATTTATTTGCTGTGGAAGATTATATTCCCACTACGACAACTAACACAAAAGCAAGCAATTTGAATTGCAAATAGTAAGTAAGTAAGTAAGTAAGTAAGTAAGTAAGTAATTTATTATTGTGACAGTTACAAAAACATTATTACGAAGAAAATATATAACATATCTAAATGCACTCGGCCGAGGGGGCCGGTCACTCACTTAATATGCATACATTAGTTTTAACTATTCACATGAAAGTTTTGATTGACGGAGTTGTATATCTGGCAGTTTGTCTTGGGAATGAAGTTACTAGATATATAAACAGGTCGAGGTTTGGAGTATCTTGCGAAGAAATATTGCACTTAACCATAAGATTTTGTCTCAAATCGGAATATAGCTAGCAACCTAATAAAAAGTGAAATTTGTCCTCTATACAACCTATATTACAAACTGTATAATTTCTAAATAAACTGAAGTTTGTTACCCTTCTGGAGCATCTTGCCTTACTTACCAGGTGGAAGTTAAATTTAATTTGCCAGTTTTAGCTTTGCTTTGGGATTTAGTTTTGGACATGGATTATGTGCCTGTTTTTTTTTAAAAACATACTTTTTGACCTTTGGCAATGTCTTATATAAACATTACGAGTAAACATGAAGCCTCGAGAAGACGCCGTTTGAATCTCGTACACAAAACATTTTAGAGTTTGGAAATCCCTTTCTTCATTTCATTATATTTAATTCTATTTTAAATAATTGCTTTTTAAATTGTCTTAAGGAAATAACACTATGTAACATATAAATATTATGATCCATTTAAAATGTTATTCAATGACAAATTTTGATTATCATGAAAAGGCTAGTGCAAGTAGTCTTTGGCACCGAATGGAGGAAACATTTGGTAAAATGAAAGCCGACCTAGAACGTCGAGAGAGAGAACTTAGCAATTGGTTGGAGAAACAAGTAGAGACTTGTGAAACAGTCAACAGAACGTTTATAACAGCATATAAGGACAGCATTGATAGATTGAACGAGCTAAAGCAACTGCTACAGAGTTCAATGAAAGAAGAAACGATTACGTTTGTAAAAGTAAGTCTTTAATGGTGTTTTCATCAACAATACTAGAAACGATCTTTAGATATAGTTTTCGAATATCAATTTTTGTGTATATTTCATTATTCTATTTGATAAAATTGTATACGAATATTCCGCAAGCATCGTTTGTTTTAGAACATCCATTTTGGAACTACTAACTACTACAGAATAAGAAAAAGTGAAAAAAATTATAACGATATCAAAAGATTTTTTTTTATAACGTACATGTTCTAAAGAACAGTTGATGTTTTGTAGTAACATTATCCATACAAAATTGATTTAATTTATATCTAAATCATTCCAGTTGTCTATGAAATCTTTTTATACAGGATCAGCGCTTATTCCGTGTAGATTGTATAAAGGGAGACAACTGTGCAATTCTAGAACGCACTAACCTTGCGGTTGTTTGATCTTCTAGTTTGCCACGTATACTTAATTTAAATATATCATTGAAATATATTTTTATAAATGAAAAACTTATATCAAAACCATATTCATTCTCATTATTTTCATAACGTCGTTGTATAACAAATGCAGAATTCCATTTTGTAAATAGTTTTAATTTGCAGTTGCAAAGTTTTTTTTAATTTGCTTTGAGAATGTGATTTAGACATGAATTGATATATTTGTCTTCGATGAAAAAACCAGTTTACAAAAACAATAAAATGACTAGCCGTTGTTATAGAAAATGCACTTACTAATTTATGATTTGTCTCTTTATATTTTGAATTTATTTTTGTTATTTTGTTTCTAAAGGGTTTTGGAGCAACAAAGAAAAGGTATGTTTCTTTTGAACTTCAATAATTTTCTTTCCGTTTTTGTTATCATTCGCATTAATTTACTTATACAGGTCATTCACAGCCTGATGACACTGTGTGTTTTGCATTTGTTTTTTATTCACATTTGTCATACTTTTTTACAATATTCTAATATATGTACATATATAGTACAATGATGACAAGGTATACATTGCGTTTATTGTAATAATATGGTTATTCAAAACATTTCTCACATAATAAGCAATATATTAATAACTTTGGAATTATGGTTTGGCCATGGATTGGTATGATTTTATTTACACGTTGACGTCATGGAAATTATTTAAATACGCCGTTTTGAAATGCGGTTTAAAATGATGCTGTGTTTTCAATTATTAACGCGCATGACGTTATGTTACAAACAACAAGTTTATGATAAAAAACAAAGGAATTTTAAAGATATCTGTAAACATTGTAAATATTAAAGTCTTGCCTGAGATTTTTGATTTTATATTTTTATATTACAATTTGATTCATCACGTTATCGTTGTAAAATAAGTGAAGTTATTTTGCGACGTACAATGTTTTTTTCTCTCAATAAATAATTCACTTTTCACGAATTTACGAAAGAAATACTTAGTTGCATGCGACGGTTAATTTGCATTTTATTTTCACAAATAAACTGAACCAGCATATGTGAAAACCAAAAAACCTAATTCGTAATATGAAATAAAATATATTAAAACAATGAAATTATTAGGCAGGTTGTCTTGAATAGCTATGGCGTCTTTATATTGTTATATATGTTTTACTTTGTTTGCCATTGTGATTGTGAATTTTTAATTACATTTTTTATTCATGATCATGTTTTTTAACTTTTTATTTAAGATCTATTTTAAGATTTAAGATTTAAAGATTATTTTAAGACTCTATAATTTATATATTGTTCTATTAATTTGAATAAAGGATCTTGGAATTTCTTGAAAATGAAAGAAATAGAAAGTATCCAACATGTTATCCTGGCGACGCGCTATCCAATATTGAATTCAAATATGCGCCCTGGAGATTACACTGGCCTAGTAACATAGAAGACATCACACTGGAGGGGAGCATAAAATATCAGAAAGGTAAATCAAATACGTTGAATATAAATTTCTTACTTTACATGTAATGAATGTCCATAACATTTCTAAAGAACAACGTTTTATAAAACACTTATGGTAACCTGTCTCAAATCAATTTATAAAACCAAACAGATGTGGTATCATGAAAATACAAATCACGTGACACGTATATGTTATGGCAGTCTTTATCTGTGTAAATCAATGTAGCATCAATTTAGCTAGAGAACCCCAATTGATTATTTTTCTATTTATTGTATTGGTATTTAGTTATAGATTATTTAGTCCATAGGACTTGGGCAAAATATTCGAGCGACTGAACATCGAGAGATGATCCTCTATTAGATCTAGGGTTTAGGCTAACGTTTTAATCAACAGTCAATGAAATTGTTACGTTTGTTTGCTTGGTTTTTTTTTTGTTCGTTTGCCGCATTGTGTTAAAGGTTCATTTTATTGTTGCAAATTTTTACATTCGGGTGTTTTATGAGATGATGGGTAGTAAAATTGTTATTATTTTATCATTCTAGAGTATACAAAAGCCGTACAACGGGTTACAAACAAGCAGACGATCGATCTGGAGGTAATTGAAATACACAGACAGCTTTTGGCAAAATCAAAATCAGCCCGAAGGGCACTGGAAAGGTTGTTAATTGAACAAAAAGCCACAATAGAGTGGCCCTTCGACTTAAAAAATGACATCAAAATCGTCAGCCAAGAAAGACAACAAAGACGCAATTTCAAACAAGATATTATGAATACTGTATCTGAATTTTTAAGACATTTTCAAGTTAGAGAGATAGATTTCAACGAAATTGGATTTAAATGGGTACAATGGCGAGTTGAATTTGTGGAAATGAAATGAAAACAATGGGTGATAACTTTGCACTAATATGGTCTGCATATGACGTCACAATAATAGGTGTTGCTGCAAAGCTAAATGAACTGGTATCAAAACTAGAGAGTTTGCTGTCTTCAAAATGAATAGGAAGAAAAACAGCTTATCATTGATCCTACAATCGTCCGAACGATGTTTTTGGTCTACTTTTTGAACAAGACTCTTGAAAAAAAGATGACAGTTGTCATATATTATTTTAAAATATTTTAATCCATTATAATCAACAGATACATTTGGAATAATGGAATTGCAAAGTTTTTGTATTTCTCCCAAAACTACGGTATATTGGAATTTTTTATGTCATTTTTTATATTTTTGTCCCTTGATAAGTTTTTACTTATGAAGTTAATTTAAAAATATTTATTAAGTATTTTATAACTTACTTTTTGAATTCAGAATAATATTTAGTTATAAGTAATTCGGAATGTTTAAATTATTATTATTATTATTATTATTATTATTTGTTCCACCTAGAAAATAGTTGGAAGAGAAAATGTTGTTCTTCTTTTTCCGGTTCATGCGACTTTTGTATTAATATCTAAAAACCATTATTCAGTATCCAAATATTTAATCTAAAGTTGTGTTTGACAACAATGAAAACGAAATCGTATTTAAAGGATACAATTCACGTATATAGTATTTTCAGCTCATTGAGCAAAGAAAACTGGTAAATTAGTTTAAAAACATGAACCGGGGAAGTGAGGCTTGGTGATCCGGAAGGGTAAGTATCTTCTGCTTAGCTAGCCAAACTCGCAACTGTTCACAATAATTATCGCCAATAATAAATGATGTAGGTTGACAGATTGAGAATAACATGAAAAATCAAAAATAAAATGATCAAGTTGTCAAAACATATGATTAACGAAACATTAGTTTTTCCAGCCCATCAGAGTGTGAAATACAGACATTATATTACAGAGCAAAATTAAATATCTTGAAAATTCCCACAGCATATATTCACTACATAATATATACATTTTCAAAATTTCACATTTAACTTTGTATTTTGACTTGTGATTTGTACATGGACCGAACATGCTGCATATCAATAATGACCGTTATTGCGCTATTAATAAAAAAACAAACATACTAATCCATGTTCCAATCACAATCCAGTATAAAACTTTGGAACTGACAAGTCAGATTAGACACGTGAACTTTGACCAGGGTAGTGAGGCTGGGTGCTCCAGAAGGGTAAGCACCGGAAGGACTAGATATAGACTAGGAACAAATTCAGAAAATGTGACTTGAAGCGACATTTTTTAGTAAAAGTTGGTAACATGCTTTTCTAACATAATTCGAGGGTGCTGAATCCAAAAATGGCGGATACCAAGCTCAATTTTGAGTTTTTAAACCCATAATTCCAAAAACAAAATGGCGGCTAAAATTAATGGTGTACCAATGCAAAAAATGTTACTTTGGTTGACAAATTTTAGTAAAAGTTGGTAACATGATTTATTTAACATAATTCGAGGGTGCTGAATTTAAAAATGGCGGATACCAAGCTCAATTTTGAGTTTTTGAATCCATAATTCCAAAATGGCGGCTAAAATTAATGGTTACAATGCAAAAAAATGTTACTTGGGTTGACAAATTTTAGTAAAAGTTAGTAATATGATTTACTTAACACAATTCAAGGATGCCGAATCCAAAAATGGTTGATATCAAGGTCAGTTTTGAATTTTTGAACACATAATTCCAAAAACAAAATGGCGGCTAAAATAAACGGTGTACCAATGCAAAAATGTTATTTGGGGTTTCAAATTTTAGTAAGTTGGTAACATGATTTATTTAACATAATTTGAGAATCCCGAATTCACGAATGGCAGACACCAGCTTAATATTGAGTTTTTGAACCCATAATTCCAAAAACAAAATGGCGACTAAAATTTATAGTGCACCAATGCAAAAAAATGTTACTTGGGGTTTCAAATTTTAGTAAAAGTTGGCAACATGCTTAATTTGACATGCTTCAAGTTTGCTGAATTTCAAAAATGACGAATGCCAAGTAAAATTTTGAGCTTTTGAACCCATAATTCAATAATGAAATGGCGACTGTTTCAATTTATTGGCATATAATTTCTCAGTGTTATTTAAGTTGTTTTAGCAAAAGATGGTACTTTGTTCAGCATAACTTTCAGACTTGAGGTTGTTAAATTAAAATGAAAAAGGCTTAACTAAATTATAAATGTTTGAACCAAACTTAACACAAGTTCTAAAAATAAAGTGGAGGTGTTTGCTCATTATTTTGCATAGTACACTGATATCTCTACATGACTAATAAAATGAGTTCATAACCAAAAACATACTGAAATACTGCTTCGTTCATATCATGGTGTGGAATTAACAGTCAAAATCGAAACTTGTGTTTGAAATGCAAAAGAATAGCCTATTCCAGAACACTCTTTTATACAGAGTTTGCCACATGTTCTTGCAAAATTGTATGTAGAACCCATGGTTGCCAATGTCAAAATACCAAATAACTATGCGTGTCATCATGCGAATGATATTGCTTTAATAGGTAGAATCACAAGCATTACTTAAAAACATATATCGATTAATACGTTGTGAACCTCATATGTAGTGGTTTGAATTTTGACGGTAACATTGCATTATTTTACAACATAGTATAGGTCTCTATACAGTTTTGCCAGCGATGTGTAAGGAGCTCAATGCAACTTTTAAATAATTCATTTTTTTGAAAATTCAGAAAGTCCGCCAATGAATATATAACACCATCATCTAACTATAAAACTGGGTAATGTAAATGGCAAGACTGATGTGCAAGCTTAAGCAAAAAGTTGGCCACTCAACTTAAAATTTAAAACCACAATCGTTAATTACAGTCAAGGCAATGGTAGAATTGTGTCAGTGGACCAAGACACCTTTACTGAGTTTTCAACAACACTTGATTTTAACATTTTTTTCGAAACAGCCTCAAAAGTAATACAAATTATGTGCCATTTATTTTTTGTCCCTTTTGGAAATAATCTACATGTACCATCAGTATCTAAGTTAACCGCGGTCATAACCTTTCCATATGATGGAACAGTCTTTCTCTGTCTTCTTTGGCGGAGGTGAACCAGGGTGTTTTTATTGTATAGACTGTGGTTTGGACTCTGGGATGAAATAATGGACCCACTTTTCCTCCATAGGAAAAAGCTCTTATGAGAGCTAGCAGGATCTACCACTAAAATGTTTAGATTAACAAGCGACAACGTGCATCTTGTGCGCTTTTGATTAATTGCCAGGAGCCCAACAGGCTTTCTTATTGTAGGATGTCAGAATGGAATGTACTCTTCTCTGTGAAATACCAACTCACTGCCCTAATATTTTCTGTAACTCACCTGTCAGTCATAACAATACCATTGTTTTTATCTACGTCTCCAAAATTTTAAAATGATTAGTGGCCAAACTTTCAAAATTTGTGAAAATGTTTAGGGTATTTTTGTTTTTACAGTTTTGCAAATTTTTTTCTCTTTAAAAAAAGGATTTCTCAAAAAGGAGCAGCTAATGGTGATTTCGGCTACCATGAATGGTCTATTGGCCATTTCTGGGGTTGCAAGAATGGCATACCTTCCATGACTAGGGTCATCATTAACGTTCTGCTTATCCTGTTCATAATCCGCCACCCACCTTTTTACTCTTGTCTATGAAGGGGCAAATTTCCCTAGTGTTGCTATCATATCAGTATGGATAGACTTAAGTGCCTGACTGTTTTTAAGCTAATATTGGATCCTGCTCTTTCACCATTTTTTACATTTGCCAAGTCACTAGTCCTATTTATTTTAAAGTAATACCTTGTTGATATTAACTTACAAAATTACACTGGTCTTCAGATACACGTATTTAAATAGTCGGCGGATAGAAGGATTGAAAAGGGACATGGGCGCTAATCTCATTTAACAGAAGACTCACAGTATATCCGTCAACCCTCGTACTTCTTACCAGTTTTAATAAAACCAAATGTAGTATTACTTTTGCTATGGTTGAATATCAACCTTCACATCAACATTTTGTAGTGCAAGTTCACCATTTTAGCAAAAAGTCAGCTTAGAATTGCTCGGTGATGACTTAGCACCTCTAAATAGGTTTAAAAGGCTAGTGTAGTTACATTTACTTTGCTCTTCCACTGCAAAAAAAATCTTAAGCATTTGGTGAGAACACATGTTTCAATTTTGTAAGCTATTTCATCCACACTCTAGACTACATAAATCACGTGTGTAATCAAAATTGTGTGAAGGAACATTGAACTGTGGAACGTCTAGTAATTCGAGTGATGGACTTTCATACAAAACCTACTCCTCTCTTAATTAGCTTTCGTAATTGTAATATTTTTTCGGTTTTCAATTTATTTTAGTGTTTAGATAACCATGCCTTTTTATATTAGTGAGTACATTCTGGTCAGTATTTGTGCTAACCAGCTCGTTTTTAATGAGATCCAATACATTTCTTTTTTGGCAACTGATGTAAATTCATTAGTTAACAACGCAACACTGTGTCCTTAAAACAATCAGACGATCATCATTATAACCGACCCTCTTTGAATTATTGAAAAGTTTAATATGACGCATTTTATCTTTACCTGATCTTTTTTGGTTTTGACATGTTCCTTATACTTAAATATGGCTGAGGTTCAATTGGCTGTATGAAACCTCGTCCACTCTCCCACAACAAAGTATGGTAAATCAGAGAGAAATAGTAATGGTAGTTTCCTTTTTCATTTCATTCAAAATGTGCCAATATAAATAGTCTGGTGCGGCAACACGGTATTACTAAAATACCTGTTTGCAGCATGTTTTCGACACTATAAATATTTCTATATGCAAATATCATACAATCTATGATTGTCAAATGTTTTAATCGAAATGCAAGGCAGACAGTGTCATCACATACTACTGTATGTTAAATATTTCGGACTGGACACCTAGACAAATGACAGACACTAAGTGTGTACTTGAAATATGAAATCAAACAATACACAATATTGACTCACAAACCTTGTATAATATAGCCGATAAATATTAGTCACTGAAAACTCCTAGGTGAAGTGCTAGTTCTTGCTAAATAATTATTAAAACAAATACTGATCACGATAAAGCCCCGTATACAGTTGTAACATTAACACTATGGCACTTACTTCCCTATCACTAGTATTCATACGTGTCTCACCTGTTGCTTTTTTCATTCTTGGATTGGTTTACTTATAAGTTCGTCAATTTAGTTACTGGAGCTTAAAGCTATGCAATATGAGAAAGTCCCACCTTAGCTTGTAGAATATCGCAGCCAAATGAAGGTTTCTTCGACCACAATATTGTACCATGCACCTTGTTGGTTTTTGGAAAGTATAATTATATGATTTATCAATAGATTTCAACTTTAGCATGTAAGTAAACTAGTAGAACTCCTATTTAAGGAATAATTGGAATCATCTACAAAATTAATATAAGATACTCTTTAGGGTGTACTGTAACGCTTGTTACTTTGTTCATGTTCAAACATCGTGACACAGATACTCAAAAGGAGTGAATGTAAACATCAAATGTGACACCAATCACGACGTATTTAAATTTGGAATCTACAATCCTGATGCAACGGATTTAATTCAAGAAAAGAAATCTGAAAACGAGAAAAGTGTTCGGGTTAACTGCTCCCGATTAGAAATAAGAATCCAAGATGTTGTAATTATATTCACCGACACTGTGATTATAAATAGAAAAAGGATTTGAAACAACCATAAATGTTAAACATGAAATCATCAAAATAAGCAACGAAAAAATTGCTTGCAATTTTGGTTGAAGTATTTTTAAATACGTTTTTAACTACTAGTATATTATTTAAAATTGTTTATCGGTAAATCAAAGCAATAACAACGGTTAGAAATATTTAGTTAACGCCCTTATAAATAACTTAGGTAAACGTCTTGATCATAAAATATTTATTGGTGACGAACCTTTAAAGTGTTATAAATCACACACGCACAAACATATCGGTCCATGTTCATATCACAACACTGAAAGCAATGTAATAATCGACTGAAAGCAATCTTTGTATATATCTACAAACGAATGTAAGGCTCGAACATAATATTATTTGTAAGTATATATACAGTTTTTATTTTATTCATATATTCAGGAAACAACATTTCAACCACTTTATTCCATGTCTCGTTTGTAGTAAAGAAAGATGGAATGTTTTTGTGAATTGAATCTATGATAGATTTAAATGAATAAACATATGTGCACTAGTCATAGTTTTAGAGTCTTTCGTTTTCTTAATTTTGATATTAAAGTCGTGAATTTTTTATTATAGTGCAGATATATTTAAGATTTTATTTAAATGGAGCGTTCTATTGAGTGAATTTCAAGTGGTGTATGTCAGCATCCATGTCTTACATTTACTTGACACTGAACTGTAAACCAATATCCAATGGTAAACCCATTTGGTCTGGTCTCGTTGCAATTACTAAAGCCAGGACAACCATTAAATAATCATGACGATAAAAATTTCTTCGTTGACGAAATCATTCAATTGGATCAATATTGTTTCAACAAAAACAAACGTATGAATGCTAAATCTCAATCCCAAAGCAAGGTAAACTACTTTGAAAAATAAGTTACAACCATGAACCAGGGAAGTGAGGCTTGATACTATGGAAGAGTACAAACCTTCTGTTTAGCTAGGCTTATCGTCCACGTAACTGCCACCAATACTTATAAATCTAAATGAGATAGGTTGACAGGTATTTAAAAGATGAAAGCTAATAAAGAAAATTTTATCAAAAATACCCGATTGATAACGCGTTTATATGGATATCAAAGTCTTAAAAATGTTTAAAATAATCGATATTGACCATCCACATGCAAAAAGGGCCCTTAGGTCAAAATTTGAAAATTTCACTTTTTGTTATATTTTTTAAGCACCAATATTGGGTTTTACAAAAATCATAATAGAAGTGAAATAACCCCAGTAGTTGTGGAGAAATTGTATAAAACACAAAGGCATGTTTTCATAACTGATTATATTTATTTCATTCAAAATGTGTATTTTTAAATGATTTTAACAATTTTTTGGTTATTTCATTATTACATAATTATGTAGAAATATGGTATATCCAAGCTAGTTTAAACCAAATATATCTTAAATTATGGAATTAGATTTTTTTGAGGTAAAACTACATTATATGGTATTTGGTTGCTATGGTAACCAATATGAGTTCTCAAACACAAAGGAAGTGGAAAAAGCATGATATGCCTGTAAGTAAAAGTTTGTTCGGCGTATGAATTTGAAAAAAATATAACATTTTCATTAACTATGAAAAATATGAAATGAAGTTTACCACTACAACCTTATCTCATCAAAATATACATTTGTCTAATCAAAATACAGATTTTTATAAACAAAGTTGTCAGACATTGTAACTTAACATATACAAGTAAAATGTAGATTGTAAAACATTCAACATAATGAATGACTATTCATTATACTTTACTAATTGTGGATTATAATAAAAAGATGTTTCTAAAAACAGTTTCTGTAATAGGTATGAAATTTACAAGATACCTGTCTGGAACTACCATGGATACTTATGGTTTTCATGACAACCAGAGATCAAAATCACAGAATTCTAGCAAAAAGGTATTCCATATTTTCATCTCAAGTCCTATTCCACTGTAAAATTACAAATACAAAAAAGCTTAAATTTTTTTTTTAATTTATGTACATTTGGAATTTCATGTTACATTTTTACCTTTGTATACATATCCATGTTCACATTGCATCTCTAGTTAAAATAATGTACAATATGACCAGTCTTCAATAAAATGTGCCTTATTATCTAGTAAGGAATGAAAAAAACTTTCACAAAACAAATATACATCAAAACTTGTTAATTTATTCCTCAACTAATGCATTCGTTTCTGGTACAGATGGCAAAGGAGCAGTGATATCCTGCAAGCTAGGGGGTATAAACTTTCTAACATTACGATACAAGTACCACTGTCTAGTGGCTGACAGACCAGCAGACTCAACTCTACCAGGATTATCTCTGGTTACTGACTTCCCATACTTAAGTATACAAATTCGTTTTTCTTGGGAATCTACAGACTCTTTCACAACATACCCAGGATCCGAAGCTAAACATTTAAAGTGAAAATACTTTCTTACATTAGAAATGGGCTTGAAATAAGACCCAAGAAAGTGTTCCCAATCTCTCCAAACCCAACTATTGCCAGACTCTGTGTATACCTTGGTACTGCAGTATTTGCAAGACCTTAAAATAACATCTGCTACCTGCATTACAGAATCAACATCATTTTTCCTAAGTTTCTGGCGACCAATTCCAAACATTCCATCTATCTGGCACCTAGCATGATAAGGCTGTAAAAAGTGCAAATTTATTTCTTTATGATAGCCAAGAATTGTTCTCCAAGAAAAGTAACCAATTACAGTCGGATTTTTATTCTGACCACCACAATTGTCACAATTTATGAAACATTTCTGTTCACCTTCACTATGATGTAAAAAAAATCATCAATCGTAGACACGACTGCACTTGATGAATGGCTGTTAGCATTGTCCAAGCCCATTGAGTTACCTTCTGAGAATATATAGTTATACATATGTGGCTTCCCATCATTTAAGATACCAAACCAATTCACTTTTAAAGGTGTCTTGTAATACAGTGCCCCCTCCTGCCTGACATGCCCTGGAACAAGTACAGGCTGAGCAAAGTCAAATGTGTAGTGTATGCACTTCATATCTTCTATATTAATACCACTTTTGTATTCAGCTTCAGCATCTTTGCATCTGAAAAAGAATTGCGATTTTTCATTTCACTTATTATTTTGAAATCTGGATAATGTTTACAAAATTTCATTACAAAAAAAATAACATGTATTTTTAACTCGATTTTAATGAATATCGGTTGTCATTAACTGTCCATAAAAGCTTAATTTGAAAATGAAGTACCATAATCATAGTGTAGTCATATATACATTGTATTACTATAACAACATAATTTCCACTCTAATCTGTTAAAATGCCTTATTAATTCGGAATTGAATCACTACCAAGAGATTTCAATTGTACATTTTTACCTGTAATCTTATGGCTGTTTTGTTTGTCATTACCTGCCCCCTTTATGCCACACAGTTAGACATATTATAAATCCATGAAGTTGACAAAAGCAAGTAGTAAACAAAATTTAGCAAGTAAAACAAAAATCTTGTTTATCACCTCGGTGACAACAATATACTACTGGTATATAGCTTACCTTTGCTTATAGTAATCTCTTTCTGTCTGAGCTCTCTGTATATGTTCAGCAAAACTTTGAGCTAGACTCAACTTTTCATCTTCTGTATTAGCCTTCAAATATAAAATTAATCGTTTTGTAAATCCTTTTATAATAATAACATGCTGTATGGAACAGCTATTATGTGTATATAATGTTTTTATAGTGGATGTTACACGAATGTGTGGAGCCCTAGTGGTCAAGTGAACTAAAGCATTTGTTTATGGACCACAGACCCTCTCACTGCCTAAGTTCAAACCCCATTCAAGACAGGTCCTTGGGCTAGTGTGAGAAAGTTTGTTGGTTTGTTTGCCAAAGGTAAGTTGTTTTCTCTGGGCACTCAGGTTTCCTCCACCATTCCCCAACCTGACTGCCTCAATGCAAGTAAGAGTTTTTGACTGGGGCGTAGAACACCATTTCTAAAAAAGATGTATATACTATTAGTTCAAGAGAACTTCAAATATACAGCATATGTTATATTTATCTGGTATTTATATATATCAATAAATTTTATATATAAAAAAGATATTTAGTAAATTTAAATTCACCTCCAGTAACTCCTTCCTGTACTTTTCACATATGTGGCATACATCAGATCTTGTCCTCATAAACTTAATGTGGGGCACACACTGCTTCCATAAGCTGCGAAAGGTGGTCTCTCCGACACTTCGAAAATCCATTTCCTCTGCTGTATTCAAATATTTCGTATGTACTGAGTCATATGTTTCCTGTGCGGGCAGGTTAATTGGAGGGATAATATTCCTCTAGAATATGGTTGGGGCATCCCATATCTGTCTGCATATCTATAAATACAGAATATAAAACATTTTTATTTCAGCTTTACAGTATGCAAATTGGTAACTAATATTTTTTTCACTTATAGAGTTAAATTCTGGCAATATCATATATTTTTATTAAGACTATTAACTATTAAATCTTTTCTTGGGAAACCCCTTCCAGGTAGAAACATTTTATTAAATCCATGTGGACTCTACACAGTGTTAATTCTACATAGCTGTTTGAAAATACTTTGAAGTGAAATGCATCCAGAACCTGGAAAGTATTTTCAAGACAAAACTTTTACACACTATTTTTTCGGAATTTAAATTCTGAATATCATGGGAACCATTTCTATAATAAGAGGTCTCATAATTTATTTGTCTGGGGTTTCACATGTAGCTTACATTAATCACTCATTTCTGGATACAACATTTTACAGAAAATTGAGAATTCTAGGCAACATAGGAAATTAACAATAAAATAAATTAAAGCATTAAGATTTTATAATAACATTATTTTAAAATGTTATTTTGTTTTCAAATTATTTAGAATTGTTTAAAAAAACCAGTAAAATTTGGCCAAAACAAAAAAAAAATAAATAAAAAAAAATTATTTTCGGAATGACAAGATATAATTCTTAAGGTGTATGGTCTTGGAGAGCTGCAACTTGTATTTATTTTATAATTTAGATTTAAAGTAGAAAAATCATACCCAATTAAAAACTGCACAATGTTCTTGACATCTTCATACTTAAGTTAAGGGCATTATGAGGCATCTTCCCCTTGTTACCATGTCTCCTTGGC
Organism: Anadara kagoshimensis; assembly: GCA_021292105.1. Taxonomy (NCBI): domain Eukaryota; kingdom Metazoa; phylum Mollusca; class Bivalvia; order Arcoida; family Arcidae; genus Anadara; species Anadara kagoshimensis. The sequence goes on from CM037858.1 coordinate 38,336,088, forward strand.
ACCACTCCATGTGTATAAAAATGTTTTCTGATGTTCTTCAAATATTTACTAGTAATGTTATTTATGTACATAAAATACTCTGCACACACAGTCTCAATATCAAACTGGTAACTAAACCGGTGTCGTTTTCTATCTCCCTTACTCGTGGTATCACCCTTGCTAAGTCCACAGGCCTGCAACTGTCCTAATATTATTAAATCTCTTTCCCCTTTTTCAAGTTCTTGCATGTTCAATCTGTTTTCCAGTACCCTTTCAGCATTCAGTTTCTATAAACACCCCGTTTTGCATGCATGGGATTGGGCACTTTCTGGGTCGGACAAATTTACAGACTCAGGGTTCGATACAGAACCTTCCACGATATCGGATCCACTAAACAAAAAAACTCTGATCCTTGACTGAACAATGGGGCTATTAATGTTACTTGCCGCTGCATATTGATATTCATCCTGGTTTTCATTGTCACTGCAGCTGTCACTTTCAGTTTGACCAGATTTTTGGATATCCAAATTTTTGGTGCTTGTGTTTTAATATTTATTCAACCAGAACTTTTCTTCTTAATGATTAAGAGTGTGACTTTTAGTTTAACTATTTTAGTTTAAAGAAAGCAAACTTATTGAAGTAAAACTGTGATACACCTATAGGTGGTGCCTCAATCCAGTGAGGGATTATCCAACCTGAAGAAGAAGGCGCCGTTTCTATATTTATTCACTATTTTCAGATATCCAAAAATCGATTTTTGGATATGTAAAAATACTGACTATTTATGGATATCCATAAATCGATTTATGCATATGCAAAATTCGATTTATGGATATCTGAAAATAGTGAATAAATATAGAAACGGCGCCTTCTTCTTCAGGTTGGATAATCCCTCACTGGATTGAGGCACCACCTATAGGTGTATCACAGTTTTACTTCAATAAGTTTGCTTTCTTTAAACTAAAATAGTTAAACTAAAAGTCACACTCTTAATCATTAAGAAGAAAAGTTCTGGTTGAATAAATATTAAAACACAAGCACCTAGATAAGTCTTCTAAATTGTCACACAAATCTGTATCTTCCGGTAACAGCTGGTTATACACAAGTTTTCTACAGTCTATAATCAGTTGAACAAGTAATTCTTTGCATGATGCGATCTGAGTCCATTTTGAAAGTGTAACTGAATGAATTACAAGGTTTTTGATGGATTCAAATGTTTTTTGTCTGGCACTAAATAAAGCTGAGCAAGTTATGAGATAATGGTATATAGTTTCATCTTCTAACTGACATAACGGACAGGTAGCATTCCCTTACCAGCATATTCCACAATGGATGTACAATTTCACACTTTTTCCTATTTTTTTCCGAACTAAGAATTACAGTTTTTCCAACAGTGTGGAGTATTCGGAATAATGTAATTTCCTATATTGTGGAAAAAAATGGGAAAAAGAGTGGATATGTACTTCCACTAGTGTGTAAATTTTTTTCCACACATTTTCCACATAAATGTGTAATTTTTTTTCACACATTTTTTACAAGTGTGGAAAATATTCCACATGTTTTTTCCACATTTTCCACAAGTGTGTAAAATATGTGAATTTCAATTTACACACTTTTTACACACTCTCCGGGTGAATCCCAGATCCTTGATAATCCATATTGATAAAAACAAGAAATTGAATATTTGAATTTTCAATATATTCAATGCATAAAAGATTTATTTCAAACAAAACAAAAATAGTAAGTATATTAAAATTCATTGTCACTTTTTAACATCATTTCTAACATCACGTCCGGTCCCGTATTTCCTACTTATTTCTAAAATGTCATTTTTTCACATAATGTGTACTACTTTTTAATGTCCCGTCCGGAGGGTTTCAATAGTTCCCCTATTTTCCTATTTATTTCGGCTACTGTCACATGGAACTTCCCTTTAACAATCTCTGGAAATAGAATTTCAAAATATGGTAAATAAAAATTCAAAAATAGACAGACATAAGCCAGGGGTCAAATAAAAATATAAATTGTAAAATGAAAATAAAAAATCTCAGTTGGGAACATATTTTTTCAATAAAGCATTGCATAGACATTTTAATTTAATCCAAAACACTATTTTAACTTAAACTGGAAATTAATTGAAAAAAACATGTAACCAAATTTTTTTAATAAATGTCATAAAATAATTCAACTAATGTCTTAAGACCCCAAAGAATCATAAAACTTAAGACATAAAATCATATCAGATTATTTCTTCCGTCATCGGTTTTGGAGAAAAGGATTTTTTAAAGATATTTAATGCCAAGGTCATTGTGATCTACAGTTTATTATCAGCGCAACCAAAATCATTAGGATCTTCCAGTTCTTCCTTCGGTCTATTGTGTGTACATGTACAAAATATTACTGTCCACAGCCAAAAAACTTGGAAGCGCAGACAAGTGTGTGCATCCTGACAGACAAGGTTAAACCAGTATACCCCTTACAAATTCCTTGGCAAGAATATTTTTACCAAGTCTTGGTAATTACATTTTTACCTATTAAAACCTCTTTTTTTTGTTGATCATTGGCATTTCGGCCCGAAAATCCAGTAGCTGAACGGCCAACTATTTCTTCTTTTGTGTACATTGTTCTAAATAATAGTTTCGTTGCTTTAAAAAAATCTTTAGAACTCATGATTTTACAGTCCAATTGTTCCTGCAAATAAAAATATGAGCTAGACTACATTTTGTTATTTCGACAGTTTATAAAGCTTGTAGTTCAATGGAATATTTATGCATACGAATTTTGGTTCAGGTATAATAACATTGCAACATTGTCATTTTGTCAAACTTAATTGTCAGGTTCAGACCTTCATTAGTGATATAATTATTCGGAGACCTTTAGGAAAAATACTGTCATAAATGATTTAATCTCATTAAACTTTAATGTTCATGTTGTGGTATCAATTCCATAAAAACTAATGTTCTTAGCTTTTTAATTTGCACATATTATTTAGCAAGTCCAAATTGCTCTCCAAACAGTTTATCATATCAGTTTATATTCTTACATACAATGTATTGTAGTAATTCTGCATTTTGAATTGATATATTGATTTCCTCACAATTTTGAAAAAATGCAATTATTTACTCCCCCCCCCCCCCACTAAAAAAAGGAATACAATCAAAATTTACAGAGTATATATAGCACAATCATTTTTTGAAGCAACAAAATATTATCACACGAGCCAAAGTAAGATGTCACATTTACCTTCGTAAAGCCATTATATAATATACTGCCATTATTGCAGGAGTTGGCATCATTGCTGTTGTTGGCAATGGACGTCATTTGTTTTTCTCTCTCAGAAACCTGTAAAAATATGATTTCTTATGTTAAATGTTTTTCTTACATCCATGCATTGAATTATATATACAAGTATACACGAATAGGTTATTTCTTTCAGATTAGTTAAACCTCATGCTTATTGGTACTTGGAATGAGACTTGATCCTTGTTATTTGCCTGCATATGGGATTCTGATTATTACAATACTGTAAGTTTCCAAAAGAAAAAACATGTTCTACCAGACTACCACTGATAGTATTTAAAAAAATCAGAAAGCTGTTGGTGTCATTTTTTAAAATTGATTTTCTTATTCAAATGTATTATCAAATTAAGATACCTGCAGTCTTCCGACCTCCGTCTTCAACTCCTGAATACTCTGTTGCAAATTCATAATCATGTTACCATAATGAGAACAATGACAGCAACACTGCACTTGTGTAGGCAGCTCTGTGGGTGTTTGGTGTCCAATTTGGCCATACAAAACTGAAAAACTGTTACCAATCATATCTGATGTGGTGTCATTGTAGTTCAAATGTTGGTGGTGCTGGTGTATATTGTGGCGTTTGATTTTGGACTAATAGCTGTTGATGTGTTGTTGTGTAGTGTTGTGGTAGTTGTTCCTGTACTGGTTGATCTGTTACAGTGTGGAGCTGTGTACTGCTGTGAGGACTGATCATTGGTGGTGGTTGTTTTTGTACTGTTGAATGTGTTGGATATGTTGCTGTGTGGTGCTGTGGAGTCTCTTCAGAGATTGGTGGATATGCTATTGTTTGATCTTGTATTGTTGCACTTGGTGTTTGAAGCTGTGGTGTCTTATCCTGCATTGTTTCATGTGTTGTTTTATATTGCTGTGGAATGACGTCCAAGGTCTGAAAATGCGTTGCTGTATGCTGCTGTGGAGTTTGATCCTAAAAAACTGCACAGTTTTTTTTCAGGCTGTTGCGCTTCATTTTAACTTGTTATATTGTCCTGTGAAGTTTTATTCTGAACCTGGTGTTGTGGTGTTGATGTATGTATCTGTGGAGTTCCATTCTGATTTGCAGGTGTTGTGTCGTTTTGTCTTGTGTTGTTACTTGATTCTGTGGTGTTAGTTCCTGTATAGTTGTATTTTTTGTTTTGTGCTTTGGCGTTTCATCCTGTTGTATTGTGTTCATGTGTTGTGTTTGATCCTGGATTGTATGTGTTGTTTGTGGCTGTTGTGTCTTATCTATTGTGGCCAATGTAGTGCTTGTTTTGTGCTTTGGCGTTTCATCCTGTTGTATTGTGTTCATGTGTTGTGTTTGATCCTGGATTGTATGTGTTGTTTGTGGCTGTTGTGTCTTATCTATTGTGGCCAATGTAGTGCTTGTTTTGTGCTTTGACGTTTCATCCTGTTGTATTGTGTTCACGTGTTGTGTTTGACCCTGGATTGTATGTGTTGTTTGCTGTTGTTGCATTATATCTATTGTGGTTAATGTAGTGTTTTTAAGTTCTGTCTTGAGTCTTGTTGCCTCCAAATTTCTTGCAAGAACCTCTAGCTGCAAATGCAATAACAAACTACTTTTAATGGGCATCATGAACTTGTAATCTTGACTGAGACAACAAACTCTAGCTGCAAATGAAATAACAAACTACTTTTAATGGGCATCATGAACTTGTAATCTTGACTGAGACAACAATATATGTACCGACATCAAAGAGAGAAACCTAACAAGGAAGTCATACATAATGACTTTTGGCCGCTAAATATATATGGAGTGTTAATTGCCATCATGGCAGCACTTTTATGTATTCATGTGATCAGAGTTTTACTTAGCAAATGTTTTACAAACATGTGGCACGCTAAAATATCTACAGGCAATATGTAAATTAAAAATAATAGTGATATTGACATGGAATTTGCTTATTTTTACGGCATAATTTCAACACATGTGACCCGACTCGGAAATTGTTTTTTTTTTTTTTTTTTTTTTTTTTTTTTTTTTAAATTAAAACAAATCATATTGGTACAAAATAAAATAAAACACAATACCACAGATTGAAATAATGTTTTACTAAGATATTGTCGTAGTCATTATTTTCCCGACTTTGTGTTTTTTACCTAACTTGTCATCAGCTTCCAAAATCAGTAATATTTGAATTTCGATCCGATCATGTGAAAAAATTTATGGGTCTCATAGATGAGTCGCACCCTCTTTTGATTATATATTTTTAGGAAAAACTGTGACTTATCTACAGAGATATATGGTAGTAATTCTTTACATCCAGGTCACCAGACCAACCGCAAACTAATCACATGCATCATAATTATCCACCATCTACAGTATAATAAACATGTATGGGCAGTACTACTGAGTAGCTGTAATTGTGACAAAATGCCTTTCAGATTTTTTAACCCGGGTACGACATTGTACAGATATTAATCTTGAACATACAAAACCCAACTTTCAATTTCTTATTTATTTGGAGAATTTGAATTGTGCGCTATAAGTGCACAATAGGTGGCGCTTAATCCATTTTGGTTTCCGGTTGAAGGCGATGCCAAGAAACCTGAAGCTTTCCTGAAAAGCTCTTGCTTTAAAAATCAGAGAAGTGAACTTATTGCAGGAATTTGTCATGTGAATACAAACTCAAAGAATATACAATGTTTATTGTAATATATGATTCATGTTTGTAATGATTTTTTTGTTATGGATGACACTGTATTTTCAGTTTTCCAATAAAGTATTATTATTATATAGTAGTGATTTTTAGCAATTAGTATTAATGTTACCTTTCGTTTCTCCTCCACTCCGATTTCTTTTACTTCCACTGAATCTGATAGCTTTATCTAAACATAAAAGTAATACAATGATAAAAATGAATAAAAAAATTAATAAAGGTGTGAAATTGTTAATAATGAAATATTTCATCCGACACATGCAAATATAACAATAAAAATAAAGAACTGAAACTGTTTTCATTACTTGGTTATTAAGTTTAATTAATTTGCTAAAATAGGGAAAACAGACAAACAGTTGTACAACAACATTTTAAATAACAATATGTTTAGGTTTATTTTTGCAATCAAAACATTTAAAAAAAACTTGACTATAAATTTGTACAGGTTGTATTTATGTATACTGTACCTTTTTCGCTTTCTGTTTACCAGTTGTTTGTGCTTTTCTCTTACTGTGACTTATCTGGAAATAAATGACCAAACATTATAATATATGCTAATCTAAACACTACAAGTATACATTGTAATACACACTCCTGTAGTCTGATTTTTTTCTGTGACCAAACATGCATTTTATGCCCAACGGCTATGTGTAGGCTTAGGCATAAGATGTTTGTTGGGTCAGAGGAAATTCCAAACATGACTCCTTTAGGATGAGCAAGGCATATAACTAATAACAAGATGCAAGAACAAAGTTAAGTAAAATTTCATTTCAAATCTATTCAGTATTATCTACATAGTTTTTCTGGAAGTAAGCTCATGTGTTCCGAAGGAGTAAGTGCCTGGCTCAATACTGACACCTACAACAAATCTTAATTAATATGATTGGTGTCGCGAGAAAATGGACCTTAAGGTCAAAATTTTGCATTTTCATGTTTTTGTTGCAAATATATATTAAAAATATATATTAAACCAAATAAGTTCAGCAATTTTAGACATAACAATCTTCAATATATGCAACTTACTGTGGGATCTTTGTTACTACTTTTCTGTTTGGCAGTCTGGTTCTGAAATTGAAAATATTTACAAATATATGTCAAGGAAACCAAAAAGTATCTTGCACCAATGACTGACAGAGAATGATAGACTGACTGATGAATAATAGTAATCTAAACAACTACCTAATAAATAAGAATGGGACGATATATATGATATATATCGATTATTATCAATATTTATAATTTCATTTCATATATCTTTACAAGCTGTGAAAAAAACCCAATTATTGCCATCTTTGAATTCTAGAATATTCCATGTTCGATTTGACTATTACACACCAAAAGCATTGACAATGTGACGGTCAAACAGCAACGTGGATACTACCAATCAAGTAATATTATTGTTCCTTCGAACTAAGTCACTTGTAAAAATTGCCGAACATCTCATTTAATTAATAGTTTACATAATACTTGATATTTACTGATGCAGAATAATTTCGATACCAGTCATCATGTCACATAGTCGACAGGTTGAAAGCATTGAGCAGATTGATTCTGATATGAAAATTACTTTTGTAAAATTTATTTGAAAGTGCATGTATTAACCAATATATCATGAAACATATTGTATCAGTGTATTGTGATATGTAACTACATGTAACATGAGATGACTGTATCAGCTCAGCCATATTAGTAAAGTGACTAAGTAAAATTGAAATTTAAAAGAAGGTAATCACAATCTATAGATGTATTTTTTTTTACCTGGCATTGATCTTCAACCAAACTCTTGATGGCATTTTTATATTTTTGGTTGGCTCCTCTTGCTTTAAGAGCAGAAATTTCTTGTCCATGAGCAATCATATTCTCAAGGCTATCAATTTTCTTCATCATTTCACTATGCACTTTTTAACATTTTTTCTTTCCTAAAAAATTAAAAAATTAGATTATCTGATTTAAAAATGCGACTAATAAATTAGTGCTCCCTTCAGACGATAAGATTTCGACAGAAAGAACTATATGAGTAGTTCAATTATTCCCAGAGATCTCGTCGATTTATACACAATAATTAGCAACCCCAGGTGATTACCTATGGCTGCTAGAATAGTATACCCTTCATCATTTAATTCTATTTTATTATGTGTTGTTTTTAATTTTCTAAATAAAGAATTATATTACTGAAAACAGGATAAAATAAACTACACAGGTGTATTTTGTGTGTTATTGTGAGATTTATGACACCCGAGATATTGGGTGTTAATTGTAGAAAACCCAGGTCGACTGCAAAAATATTGTATAATGATCAGGCGGAATAACTCTTCCAGGTAAATTTCACAAACCTCGTTACCAAGAGCTATCGATAACTGACCACTGGGTAACTGACAACGTGACATGGTCATTATGAGATTAAAATGGACTGATGACGGTAAAAATGATTCTAAGAGATATTCCAAGCAAAACAGTATATTAATTTAAATGTTTACATGAAGAGAAAAATATACAAGTCGAGAGAAAGAAAAAGTAGATGGTTATTGAGAAGTAGAAGATATACTGTTTGTTAGGCAAAAAACAATGGGATGAATATTAAACGTTTATCCTTTTAATTTACACAAAAACAGTAACTTAATCCAGTCATGAATCAAATTGCATAAAAATACTATATGTGTGCGCAATACAAATATAAGTAAAAATGCTAATACACATTTTAATAAGTGTGATTATTCATGATACACTGCACCCATCCATCCTAATGCTAATGTTTAACTATCTTATCAAATTCATTAAACAAATATTTAATTGGTAAATGCAAAATAAATAAATAAATAAATAAATAAATAAATAAATAAATAAAATTTTGGCCCATTATTAGAAAAAAAGAATGTATTATTTATATCAATAGAATACATTTTTGCATCAGAAAATTTCTCATATTGCAATAAAAAACAAATAATATGTTTAAAATCACTTTTACAAAGTTTACATAATCCATGATGTCTTGGTTTTCTGGTATAATCTTCCCACGGCAAACTTCAATAGGTAGTTTCTGATTACTATAAATTCACAATAAATTAATATTGCTTAAAGTGGGATCTCACATACCAGTAATTAAAAGATTATCAATAAACATCCTGTTTATTAGTAGACCTTTATCACCTGTAATCAAAAGAACTTACCGTCCAATTTGCAAAAAATGATTGACACGTGTGTGTATAAATCATTAGATATGAAGTCGAATGATACCCGGTAAATGTTATTTCTGTAATTTTGAAAAGATATATATGACCAAATTAATAAGATAAATCCAACAAATTAATAAGATTAATTTGGATGGATATACTACTGATGGACCGACTTACTGGCCTAATGAAATTAATTTTGAAATTTTAAAATTATTAAAATATATACTTTTTTCTTATTTGACTAAATTAATAATTAATAATTATTTTTATTGTCTTAAGAGATTATTTCACTTTCATTCTCCTCACTTTTCTCGTTATATTTATTTGAAAAAAAATCCAGAACATTTATGAAGCTGACTGACAAATCTGTCTTTAATTTTTTAAAACTTTTAATAGTATATTCAAAGGTCGAGAAGTATAACACCTTTTGTTTGGTTATTATTATTATTATTATTATACTTTTTTACCGTTTTTTACTTACGGGGAAGTCGGTGTAACTTGTACCGGAATATTGGTGGGGAAAATAAAACTTTTATATTTGGTGCGGTGTCGGCCATATTGGATATTTCTTCACTAGATATTCACAAATTCCCCTATTTTTAAATAAAATTGGAAGTAATTTGCCGTCAAAACCAACATTTGATTTTTATGTTTTTACCTTTATCAAAGTGTGCTCTAACACTTTAAATGTGGTCATTTTTGAAAAAAAATCAAATTAGCGTGAAAAACAGCCTATAACTAAAGGTCTTTCGCCATATTTTTCAAAAATTAAACAAGAATATTAAGAGATAGTGCCGAAATAACTGCTATATTTTTAACTTAAAATGGAAGTAATTTCCCGACGTCCTAAAAAATTACAAAAAATACTGAAATAACCGGAATTTAATACGGAACTCAAATTGATGTGGTCATTTTTTGTATCGTTTTTGGTTTCTTTTTAACGAAACAAAAACTGTACACCTGTTCTATATTTCTATGTACCGATCGTAAGACACTGAGCTGTAGATCGTTACACAGGTGAAGTACGACAATGTACATAATAGTTGCCTATGAAAAAGTGTAATACACTTACGAGCCGAATAATAGGTAAATCGTTTTAAAGAGGGGTAAAGATGTTTTTATTGTCGAAGGGGATGTAATTAACCCCGGATGCTGATTTTTTACACCAATCAGAAAAAAGAATTATCTTTCATTCATCGTTTGCAGCATCCTTTAATCTGTTGTAGGAAAAAAGTTACAACACCAAAAAGTAGATCGACGATTGCGCAAAAATATAAGTTTTTTTGCTGCATATATATTTTATTTCTTCAGTTTTGTATGATTATTTTAAGATAAAAATCATTAAAATCCATTAAGTATAAGCCCCTCGGAAATCCCCACAAAAATGACCATTTTTCAGTTCGCACCGATGTTCTTCTTTTTGACCTACATGTGGTTGTTAACAGTCGCCGCCATATTGGATTTTTAATTTACGCTAAGTGATATCGATAAAGAAACACAAAATATGCTCTTTATACAGATTTTAAGTTGAATAAAGTTTATGGTCGATATTTATATATTACCAGCTATAAGTGTTGAAAGCAATTTTAATTTTTACGCCCGATTTTTTTTAGAAAAATTAAAACTTTGGACTTTGGGAAATCCCGTTCCAAATAAAGAACGGGCATAAAATGGCTAGATTTAAAAATAAAAATATGATTTATTATCAGTTTTGATGTGGTTTCCTTATTCACTAATATACCTTTAGAAGAATCAATTAATTTAGCAGCGGATTATGTATATTCAGAAAATTCTAACAAAATTCCAAATTTCAGCAAGGATGTATTCAAAAAATTGTTAAAATTTGCAACCGGGGGAATATTTACATTTAATAATGTTTATTATCGCCAGACTGACGGTGTCATGATGGGCAGCCCATTAGGGCCTACCTTAGCAAATTTATTTCTTGCACATTTGGAACAAAACTGGATGAATGAGCAATTTTCTCCTATGATTTACAAAAGATATGTGGACGATATATTCTGCATCTTTGAAACTAAACAAGATGCATTCAAGTTTTTTAAATTTATAAATTCAAAACATAAGAATTTGGAATTTACTTATGAAGAAAACCAAGACAATACTTTACCTTTTTTGGACGTTAACATTACTATCAAAGATGACAATTTGGAAACAAACATTTATAGAAAGAAAACTTTTACGGGATTATTATTAAACTTTAATGCAATGTGTCCACCCCAGTGGAAAAGAGGATTAATTTTAGGACTTCTGCATAGAGCCTATTTAGTTTGTTCATCTTGGTTATCATTCAACGAAGAAATTGAAAAAATAAAAAACTTTCTTATGTCTAACGGTTATCCAGAAGATTTCTTTTACAATATTGTGAGAAAATTCATTTCGGACAAAATTTCAGGAAATTATAATATATTCGGGACTAAAACTAAAGAGGATATTAAATACACTTTTCTTTTACCGTTTATTGGCAACCCTTCACTAGTATTAAAGAAAAAACTTCAAAATATTTTCAAATGTAAAAATATACAGGTCAATATAGTGTTTTCATCATTTAAGGTGAAAAATTACTTCTCACTAAAAGACAAAAGTAATAGCGTCCTGAAGGCATCTGTGATTTATAAATTTCAATGCTTGTTACCTATGTAGGTAAAACTAAAAGATTCCTTCAGAGACGCATTACTGAACATAATAAAACCGGTAGTGCCATATTCAATCATGTGGAAAATTGTAAGAGAGGTAAAGAGTTCGGGATCACCAAGTGTTTCAAAACTCTGAATAAAGGTAATTCAGACTTTGACTTGGTGATCCTGGAGGCTTTACATATCAAAGATGAAAGGCCTACCCTAAATAAACAATTAGCGGGTGATGGGACAACTTTCTTACTGAATGTGTTCCAATAACCCTTAGGCTAAACCCTAATTGGTTTTTCACTTAATCAGGTGACACTTTTATGTAATTAGATTGTATAATTTGTAAATAATGTTCTATACATATATCTTGTATTTTGTAATTTTAAGTCAGTTATAATGTAAGCTTGATAAGGAATACTGTGTATTCGAAATATATTGCGATATGAAGAATCATGCTGTCGTTAGTGTTTATTTTATTATTATCTATAAAATCCTCAAAAATATGATCGTTTTACGGAAGAAATACTATAAACATGGGTCACATTTGATGATAAATTATATATATTTTTAAAATTTGAATGACAAACATATGGATTTAGTGGTTTTGTTGGAAAAAACCGTATGGGGTGAAACCGCTACATACGGGAATACGTTGGAACGAATAATATTGACCCCGTGTTAATTGAATTAGAAAATTTACCGATGAAACACCAGAAAACGGTTATAATTTCTGCAATAATTAATTAAGTTTAATATAACATTTTACAGTAAAAATTCACGTACATGTGGTCCGATTTCGTTTGTGGAAAAGTTCACTAACATTCGAAATACAGGACATGGGGGGATAGGGACGCGGAAAAATTACTCGTTTTAAGATCATCGTTGTTTACAACTTAAAAGAAAAACTTCATGAAAATCGGATCAGAAATTAATTTTTTTTTCATTTAAAGTTATTACCATGGTTAATTTTTATTTTAAATTTGTACATTTTAAATTGCCTTAACCAATATGTTTGAGCAATATTTTTAATTCAATTAATGAATTATTGCTGTATTATTATTGCTTTTTTAATTATTATTATTATTATTATTATTGGTTTTTAATGTTATTATTTTATTTTTATTTTTATTTTTTTTATTTAATTATTTATTTTAGAGTGGGGCTTGAGTTACAGAAGGTCACAGCATCTACCCCTATACCTTTTTCTCTGGCTACACAGATATCTGCAATAGTGAGAGAAAGTTTGTCACTTTGTTTGTCGAATGTGGGTGGTTTTTTTCTGGGCACTGATCACCTAAATATAAGTGGAAATAAATATGACTGGGCATAAAATTCCATTCAAAATATATATTGTGTAGCAGTTATATTTTTATAGTTTAATCATGATCTAGCCCATTACAGAAATGAATACCAATATTTAAATTAAACTTTGCATTCAATTTCTCATATTAGTAGCTTATATTTTTCTGATTTTATTTATTTACAGATTTCTGATGCTGTTACCATGTATTATTGTTCTGTCCCTTATAATGACTGGGATATATCCAGGACCATTCTGTCAGAAAATTAACTTATGTTTCAACAAAATTGATGCGAAAGATGTGCAACTAAATTCATACAGTAAAATTTCAAATGGTGTTATCATTGAATTAAAGCAGTATTTTGATAAGTCAGGAAAAACTTTAACAGAGCTCATCTATTTACTATGTCAACTTAACAGTGATTTTTATTCAATTAAGCCTAAGACACTTGGATCGAAGATAAAAAGAACTTTAGAAATCAAGGCTAAGCTTAAGAGCAGAAAGAAAGTTAGAGGGTATAATAATTTAGAAGACTTCAGTGAACGGGAGTTTTTTTCTGCCAATGCCTCTGCAACATCTACCTCAACATAAAATGTTATAAGGGAGATACCAGACAGATATTATACATGTGATAACCAAACATTAAATAGTTTAACCACTTCTGTGACATCTGCACAAAACATTCTAAAAGAGCTATCAGACTGTTATCGGTAATGTGAAGATGATGTTCAAATTTTGAATTGTGACAATGTGAATATTATTTCAGAAGATGTACTACCAAATGACACAGTGTGCGACGCTCAGACTCAGACAGAAAATAGTGATGAATGCAGTGATAAAGACTTCAATTTATTGAGATATAAATTCATCAAAAAAAGAGAAGAGCTTGAGACAACTGGAAAATAAAATTACAGAAAAGCAAGAAAAACTGCAAAGTGTAGAAAATAAAATAGGACATTTTTCTGTAAAAACGTAAACAAAAGGGATGAAACTTCACGAAAGAATCTACACCATTTGAGACAATCCGAGAGACAAATTAGACGATATGAACACTCCATGAATAAACTCCAGAAAAAGATTGAGGACTGCCAAACTGTAATAGCTAATCTAAGAGCGGAAAATTCAGAACTGACAGAAAAATTATAAGGGCTAGCAACTAAAACAGAGTCATATGATTAAGAAGTTAGGAAGAAAAAGGCAGCACAAAAATTATCCAGCTATTTTAAAAAAAACTTAAAGTCACCAAGTCAGAGAACCATGTTAAGAATGACACAGACAGCTTATATAAATTTGAAAAATTAAAACAAAAACTAGAAGAAAGAGATTCAGAAGTTGAAGAATTGCGTTTCTGTTTAAATAATGTACAAGATGCTTTAAATGATAAGAACAATTTAAATACAAAAAACAAAGATGGCACGTACACAAACAAAGTCAGATTGTGTGTTATTGAATTGTCTGGTTTGGAAGTTGCAACAGAAAAAGTTTCAACTGTGATACAGACTGTATGTAGACATTTATTTAGCCAGGATCTGGAAAAATTGACTTACCTAGCAGTACTACAGTCCAAACTATAGTTGATGAAGGACACTTTTTGGCAAAAACTTATCTGTCTAAATAACTAGAAAACACTGAAAACTGGGGACTAAATCGTGATGGGACAACACGTCGGAAAAAGAAGATCTTAGATACGTCAGTGACATTTTCAAAATGGTGAAGTCAGTAGTTTAGGTTTTAACACTGTGTAACATGAAACTGTATTGAAAATAAATGAAATAACAAAGGAACATCTTAATGAACTGGCACTTGTGAATCAGCAACACCATGAGCCTAATGGAGAGGATGTGTCTGACTTCATTGTAAAGTCTCTTGAAAAACTGGCATATTCCATGAATGACCGAGCTAGCAATGAAAAACTTGCTGATAAATTGCTTAATAGTTCGAGAGACGACATTCTGAAACAGTGTAACGATGATTCAGAGATAAAAACTGTTCACAATTTTCATTGTATGGCACATGTACTCCTTGGGTTTCATTCTTACGTGGCAAAAGATCTGAAAGAACATGAGAGCAATTTAGCGAATGGACATGGACCATTGGATAGAGATTTAATGCCGATATTCAGTACCTGGAGTAAGAAGGGAACAGTGGAAGAACGTGTTGTAAGAACAGTTTCTGACACCTTTGGTCCTGCTGGTGATCATCATGGCGCACGTGATAAGTGGGAAGCCAATTGCTCAGCACATGGTTTGAAATCTTTAATAGGAAATTACAGAGATAATAGGTTCAATGCGTTATTTCAGATAGCAGCGGAAGTGCATCTTCATCACCAAGAGTTTCTTAAAGTTTTAGCAACTATATCCGCACCAAATCTTAAACTGAAAGCAGTCCGTGCAGATCTTGAAAGCTCCATTATCAGAACATTACTACAAGCGCTAGGAATCATGTACGTCAAGGTGACTGGCCCTTACTGGAATATGGTAACATCAGGGAAAACTTCATACTTGAAACTCTATCCCCACATCAACGCCTTGTTGACATATCTTGAAACGTGTAGTACTGAGCCACATCAAGTTCTGAACATAGATGGACACTGGTTCCCTGATTTTTTCACTGGAATTTTGTAACATTCCCAACTGTGAAGTTCTAACAAACAGCTTATTTGAAATGAATGAGGAAAACCGGAATCACCACAATTAAGAAAGTGGCTTCAGGCATGGTAAAAACAGTTCGAAAACAGTTGAGTGATTTTTTGCCTGGAGGAAAATATCATGGTGAAGCCAGTGAAGAAGAAATTAAAAGAACTCAGTTTGGACATGTTACAAATCTAGGATGTGAGCATCATTTTGGTGATTTAGACAGTAGCCAGAGAAGAAGACCTAGTGCTACGATGCATCACCACTCAAGTATTCAGTTAATCAAACGCAATAGAGCTGGTATAATTGAGTGGTTGATGGACATGGACACCAAAGAGCTTTCAATGGTGATGAAAAATGCACGTAAAGGGGGAACTTTACTAAGAGAGAAACATTTGAATTCTGAAAAATTTGTTTTAAGAGAAATTCATGAGGAAATGCTAAATTCTAATGCAAAGGTGGGGAAGAAGAAAGTTTCTGAATCAAATCAAAAAGAAGATAACCAGCTCGAAGAATCTGATCCAGAGGAAATGCTGCTTCATTTATTACCAAAAGATGATGTGTTTTCTGGTACAGATTACATTGTTGTAGCATACAGTGACAATTGGTACCCTGGAGTAGTTATTTCGAAGAAAGATGACAAACATGCTGTCATCAGGTTCCTTTTTCGTTGCAGAAAGCCGGGACATTTTCAGTGGCCTCTTAGAGATGATTTACAGACTGTTAAGGCAAAATATGTTTTGAAAACTGGGCTTATTCCAGATTGTATTAACTCGGAAAGACAGTGGTATTTTCAGGAGTATAAAGATATTGACATGTTATTTGCAATGTTTAAATCTGTTTATTTTTAAGAATATAGATTTTTCAATGAATGATTCATATGTGTTATACGTAACAAATTCAACCACTATTCAAGTCTTGAATTTTATTTGCATTTGACAATTTATTAAAAAAAAACATAAGTGTGTGTTAAATAATTGCCATGTTAATGTAATATTTAGCATGAATTTTGGATTGTCAATGGTATTTTTTTCATCTTTGAAAAATAAGTAAAGCAAATGTTCCAGTGTGTGTGTTAACATGATCAATTACTGTGGTGTGTGCATGTTTTAATATTATATGATTGATTACTGTGTGTGATTGATTACTGTGTGTGTGTGTGTGTGTGTGTGTGTGTGTGTTAATATGATATAATTACTTTGTGTGTGTGTGTTAACAAGATCAATTACTGTGGTGTGTGTGTTTTGTGTGAACATGATTAATTACTCTGTGTGATTAATTACTGTGTGTGTGTGTGTTGTAATTTCTTATATATAGTATCATTGAAATGAAGTCAGACAATAAAGCATTATTAAACAGATTTTATCTTTACTTTGATTTATGCACAAATGAAATTAAATCTTGTTTGTTGCCATATCTCTTTGTTGTATTCTGAAAATAAAATAACAAAATCATTTCTGTTTAAATCAACAATCAACACATGACAACATTCATTTCAAAACCAATGACATTGAAATAATATATAGTTATGCTGATGTAACTAAAAATCAGATTAACAATTATAGAAGAGAATATGGTGGCAAAAAACATATCAGCTTTATTTGTCTACTCGTAGTATTTCAACAAAAGGAATAAGCATCACATCTTTGCTTGGTTCCTTAATATAAAAATCTGCCTGTACTCCATACAAAAGGTTTCTTATAGGTAGTATATTAATTGTTGCTGTTAGAATTTTCTTTACATAGAAGTAAGAATTGCATTGGTATATACACAACCTTGTGCGGAAATAAGTGTAGGGGGAAAATCATTATCCAAGGTGATTCAATACACACAAACACAGAAATGCTTTTGATTTAGCTCAATTTAAAATGAGTTCAGCATGCAAAATTCTATAAAGTTGCCAAGTTTCAATAATATATCTTTATTTTTAAAGAAGTTATGGAGAAAAACATGAAAATGGATCTCGCGACGGGTCCGTCGGCAGTCGATTATCAAATACTATTTAGATAAGCCAAAAATGCCAGAAAAACGCCCCGTTTTTGCGATTTTAAATAGTCGTAACTTTGGTTCTAGTTTAGATATCAACATAATTCAAACTGTTTTGGAAAGCATTTTTAAACATCTTTCTGATTGGTGTATTTTCATTAAATTTAAAATAATTAAAATTTTTCACCTGGGGTTGCTACAATAATATAAAATAAAATCGACGTTGGACCTTAGAAAATCGGACTTTCGTTCAATATAACAACGATTAATCCAAGACAATTAAACAAGTGAATTATTTAATTTATACACACTTAAAAAATGTCACATGTCTAAACAAGTGTAAATAATCGGTAATGTTTTGTTTTAAAGCTGACCTTTTTTATACAGTTCACAATTTTTTTTATTTCAGCAAACAAAACAAATTATAAACTATTTATCAGAAGAAGAGATAGATGAGTGTTTGATAGACTCAAAATGGAAATGTGTGATTTGTGAATAAATCTTTCCAGACAACAGACACGTAAAACTCATTTGTTGGTGTTACATAAGATAAAAGGTAATTTTTATAAAATATTTATAATTCTTATTATAAGTTCAAAATATTCAAATAAAAATTGCAGAACTGAATTATATCAAGTCAGCAAACTTATTTTAACTTGTTTCTACAGAAAAAGTCAACACAAAAAAAACTGATTTTTAACAATGTGTCACAATTAAAGACATGCATTTAACATAGTAAAACATAGTTTTATGCCTACTTGAATAGCCTTCACATTTTTCATGTTGCAGAGGGAAGTCCCGAGAAACATGCATTTGATAATAAATAGTATATGTGATTGTATCAAGTAGAAATCGGTCAAAATCTCCACGTCAACATTTTCAGTATTGTGACGTAACAGTTGGAAGAACGACGTCATCATTATACCGCGATCATTGCCGTGAAAACAGGTACCTGTGCACCTTTTTCAACAACACAGTGCTCAACATGGAGACAGATATTTTATAGAACAAGCAAATGAATACTACATTTATAATGCATGTGACTGAAAAATTCTACATGACTTAAGGTCCCTATATTGTTAGAATTTCTGATAATTTTTGCAAATTCAAGTAGTTTTGCGTGCATTTACAATTGGATGATACGTAAATAGCTACGTCATGAATGGCACCATAACTTTGGTATTCGTTAGAATTTTTAAGTAAAATTTTGTAAAAAGATAGAGAATGATTTTTTTATATATTTTAAAGACAAAACATATTTTTGTGACAATTTGAGATTTCAATCAATTTCTACTTGATACAATCACATATATTCTTTATACTTAAAATTGTACATGTATTTGTATAGTATGTTTTAATTGAATTTTCACTGAGGTATCCACTATAAATATACATTTAAAACATTACTGGTTAATTACCATCAATAAAAGAAGGCTCTGCTTTGACTGTCATTTTACCATAGATAAATGACTGTTCAAATTACAAGTATTCACACATACCTAAGTCTATCTGTCCATTTGAACTCTACTTGTCATGATCACTTATTTAGAAACAACATAAACATTGTAACAAATATTATACACATGCCACACTCCTGATTATGTGGCTGGATGTAATTTGGTTGGACATCAGTACTAATGGACCTTTAGTAAAGGTTTCATTTTAAACTTGTTTTAAATCATTATTTTTTTTATTTAGCTGGCTTAGATGCTAAAAGATATAAATTATATGAAACAGATTCAAGTCAGAGTGTGCCTCAGTCGACTAAATATCTATGGTAAGAGAATCAAAACATTGACATGTAAAAAAAATCTTATATTATCTTTTATTCTTCGTAAGCAAAAGGTGCACTAGTGTCATTTTGTGTAACATAAGAATATGATTCATTATATACTTCCAATCATTATTCTGGAAATGTCTTGTCAAATATTATTATGGTCATGTCTCGGGATTGGGTTTTGGGGGAAAAGAGGGTAATTTGTTTAAAGTTGTATGTAATGTTGATTGCTATAATTATTGCATTTGCAAATAAACATTCCACTCTGGTTTATTTTAAATGTATATTTACACTGGTCTAATATTTTGAAAAATATTTTAACACCCCCCCCCCTTCGATTTGTTTGGAATAAAATCATTAATGCTCAAGAACTTCTATTTAAACATCACTGTTTTTATTAATTTGTACTTGTAGGAAGCAAAAAGAAGAAAATCAGTCTTTAATGATGAATACAGCTAAAGTTGTAGATTCACCAGAGAAAGGAACAGGAAATATGTGTGAAGAATCCATCAGTGAATGTAATGTATATGTCACACCAATATGTGATAACAATGTTTACATAGACAGTGGTTTGTGAAAACACAATTGTAACAAACACAGTCATAGGAACATCTGACAGTGATACATATATGGAACCATACCCCTCTGCATCACCTCTGAAGGATCTACAATTTGGCATTGTATATGATGAGAATATAGAATGTGCAAAAAACACGGATAATTTATGTGAAGTTGACATGGATATTGACAGTGAAGTATCCAATTCATCTGATGAACCTGATAATGAAAGTAATGAATCACTGTCAGATGAAGATTCAACAGTGATAGAAAGTCCACCATTGTACGTACTCCCTCCATCTGATACTCTTACAACATCACCATTAACACACATGGAACATTTAATGATTATTTCTGGATATGCCACTGCTTATAATTTATCAGGAGTAGCCTTTCAAAAGTTACTTGATGTAATAAATTTTCATGTACCAAGAAATAATTTATGTGAAAAAGTTAGTGAACTGAAACAAAAACTTGGCTTTGGTAATGACCAAGACCTGGAGTATTTTGAATGCTGTTCCCGATGTGGATTGCTTTTTAAAAATCAGGATAATACATGTGCAACACCGGGCTGTAGTGGGAGACGTTACAAAGGGGAAGATGAAACAAAAAAAAACTTGCTTTGTCACATGTAATGTGAAAAAACAGTTAAAAGAAATTTTGGAAAGGCATGGTATAATTCAAAAAATAAATGCAGAACTCAAGAAACAAAACACCAGAAGTCCTGACATAAATGACATATCATCGGGATCTGAATTTCTAAATCTCAAAGCAGATTGCCAGCATTTGGACCAAGCTGCAAAAATAATTACATTATGTTGGAATACTGATGGTGTGCCATTATTTAAATCATCTAGTGTTTCAATTTGGCCTTTATACTTTACAATTAATGAACTTCCAGCAAAAGAAAGGTTTTTGAAAAAAAATATACTAATATGGGGAGTTTGGCAAGGTGTCTCGAAACCAATGTCAATGAATGGATTCCTGTCTCCTTTTGTGAAAGATATGACAGATCTTTTCACAAATGGAATAGATGTTAACGGTGAGGTTTGGAAAGTATTGACTGTCATTGGTACCATGGATCTTCCAGCCAGAGCTTATGTACTAATCAGCACACATCACAATGGTAAATTTGGATGCTTGTTCTGCAAAGAAGAAGGCATTTCTGTAAAATCAGGGGGTGGTTATTGTCGAAGTTATACTTTTAGGGATGAACCAGCTGCCATGAGATGTTCACGTGACATAGATGATGCTGTGAATGAGGCTGTGAGAACAGGTAAACCATGCCAAGGATTTCTGGGAAAGTCTGTTATCAGCTACTTGCCAATGTACCACTTGGAAAAGAATACAGTCATTGATTACATGCATGGTATATTACTTGGAATAACAAAGAAGCTGCTAAGTCTTTGGTTTGAGGGAAAGTTTTTTACAGAGGAGTTTTTCATTGGTCACAAAATTGATGATGTGGATAGGTTGTTAAAGAAAATAAAACCACCATATCTAAAATCTAGACGTCCAAGAAAACTCAAAAACAACTATCACAAATGGAAAGCATCAGAGCTTCGGTCTTGGCTGTTACATTACAGTTTGCCATGTTTGACAGGGATTTTGCCCGACCTGGTTTTGGAACATTATGCTTGTCTTGTTGAAGGTATTTACCTTCTCTTGCAAGAAAGTATTTGTATGTCAGACCTTGAGAGGGCAGATGTTTTACTTTTGACATTTTACAAAAATGCAGCAGTAATCTATGGAGATCAATTCATTGGACATAATGTGCATAATTTGCAACATTATAAATTGTGTGTAAAGATGTGGAGACCTCTTTGGGCATATTCCTGTTTTGGATACGAGTCCTGCAATGGTGACATACTGAAAAGTGTACACGGCAAAGGGAATGTTTGTGCCCAGATCTTTTAGTCATTACAAGCTCAAAAACGCCTAAAAAAAGAATGCAAGTTTTTACCAAAAAAGGATGTAAAAACATATGTACAGAAACTTCTTACAGGAGGTGCAAGATATTTACCCCGCACATTAGATGGGTTTAAATGCGATGTTGTGCCACCTTTATTACATGTTTGCAACATTTCTGAAGAAATTATTGCCCAGCTGCAAACTTTCTATAAGGACACGATCAATATTCAACAAATAGCCAAAGTATACAAAATCGTAAGGAATGAAACTATTTTTTACTCGAAGGCTACCCCAAAAGTTAAGAAGAGAAATTCCTATGTGGCACTGTTAGAGAATGAACTGGAGGATGGCTCAGATATCTGCCTTATTGAATACTTCCTTGTGGATAAGGAAAAGATGAAAGTGTTTATTGTGGGAACATCATTTTCCACAATTAGAACAGTCATTGCAGACAGGGTTCCACATATACAAATTATAAGACAAACGAAGCAAGTATTTTTATTTCGACCACAATTAGCTATTTATAATATAAATAACCAGGGCTAGAAAATTCCACTGGTCCCAGGTCCGAGACCACCAAATTTTGCCTCTGGACCAGTAATTGTTTTCTGCTACTGGTCCTATGGACTAGTAAAATTTTGTAAAAAAGCTAATTTTCTAAGGAAAAGTAGAGCAAGTTTAAGATTTAATGGTTCTGGACCAGTAAATTTCAAACGCTACTGGTCCAGGTCACTGGATTGCAAGATGGGTCTTGGTAATTAGTAATTACTAAGTAATTTCACATTAGCTTCCACAGTAATGTTTTGACCTATAACTCAAAATCTAACTCAGTGACCCCAGTCAATTTTCACTTTTTTTTAAAATATCAAGTTTAAAAAACCATCACATTAAAAAAAGTGTACCATTGCCTTCTCATTTACAATTGTAAACTAGCTTTATTTTGAATACATAGTACCGGTAATTCTGCAATATTTTCAAGACACACCCCCCCCCCAAGACACACACACACACACACACACACACACACACACACAATGAGTGTGCATTCAAGTAAATCAAATATTGGCAACCAGTTAAATCAGCTCTACACTTATTCATTACTGTTTTAAATTATAATTGCAGAGTTCATGTTGTTGTGCCAGCACACTGGTTAAAGGAACTTTTAGTGTTTGTGGATTTCAATGATGAGAGGAAATATGTGTCAAGGTTTCCCAACCTTGTGGAAAAGGATTAAAAAGTGTCAGAATAACTGTCATGGCCAATTAATGCATTCTTAGTTTAAACTAGGCTGACATTTTAACCAGCATTGTTTTTAATTTTTCATCAGTTTAGAGTAAAAATTAGTATTTTGGACAGTAATGACATTTATATATATATATACAGAGGACAAATTTAGCTGTATCATAGATTGTGATTGTGCACAACTTGGTAACATTTTTCTTTCAGTTTTTAAACATTTCAGTATATATTGGAAACCAGGTTTATACAAACCTGAAGGTGTTCACTTTTAAACACGGCTAAAATTGCATGATTAACTGCAGGGTATTTATACCTTGACAATTATTTTCAAGTGCTTAAACCTAAGTCCTACTGTCCTCATCTGCCATCCCAAAATATAGTTGTGTTAAAATGTGTCATAATATTACATGTACTACACGGGGGACAATCACGTGACTTATGTTGATCACGCTTTCACCTGAAAACGCTCGCTTCGAAGGTAAGTTGACCTTAGTTTTATATGATAGCGCGTGAATTTGAAAATAATATGTTGCCCACGGAAGAAGTATATATGTATTGAGTTTCCTTGCCAAATGACAACATTCAAATCCCCGTAGTTTCTGCAAACACTTCGACAATGTGTGGAGCACGTTAGATATTCGTGTTGATCACACTTACACATTTATGCTATCGCTGATTAAATTTAACCAAACGATAAAATTTGCACCTTTTACACCCGAATTTTCAGCATCCACTAGATATTTATTACAACAGACAATTATTTCGCGTGTCTACATGTCGGTAGATATTGGAATTTGTCATTATTCGTCAAATTATGTAAAATGATCACGCTTTCACTAAGTTTGTGAGTTGATCACGCTTACACAATGTTAAGGTATAAATTTTCGAATATCGGGTTTAGAATGTTCAGTCATTTGGACAGTGTCTATAGTTTTCGGTTTTATGATCATTTTTCAAAGATAAAATTACCAGATTTTTGTGATGTTTTATCAATATATAATATGCTGTTTTTATTTTTCTGAAAATTAGATCGACCACATCACAATTGGAAGAAAGTGGAGAAGAAGCCTGCAAGATGTCAGGGTAAAACGTGAAGCAGATGCAGCATCAGATCATCAGCTAGTTGTTGCCACCCTTAAGACCAAACTGAAAGCCTTTAAAGATAGAGCAGGAAGAATATCACACAAGTACAATGTGCAAAGCTTGAAGGAAAGAGAGAAAATGCAAGAATTCAAGCTCGAATTAAGGAACAACTACAGTGCACTCTCCAACCTGCCAGAGGAAAAAATTTACGACCAGTGGAATAATCTTATATAACACCTGGAAGACAACATGCAAAACTGTCCTAGGAAAGAAAAGATTGAAACACAAGGAGTGGCTTACAACAGACACATGGGCAATGATCACAGAGGAAAAACAACTGAAAGATCAGATCATCCAAACACAAGACCAGGAAGAGCGGCAAGAACTGCAAGCACATTACTGGGACAAGAACAGAGAAGTAAAAAGAAGTGCAAGGAAAGACAAGAGAAACTTTATTGAAGAGCTGACGCAGGAAGCAGAGACTGCTGCGGGTCAAAGGAACATGAAGAGACTCTATGAGATCACGAGGACTCTCTCTGGAAAAAAAAACAACAGACCAAGTCGCCATGTCAAAGACAAGAATGGAAACACTATTTCAAGCGAAGAAGAACAGAGAGCAAGATGGGTGGAACACTTTAAGGGAACACTCAACAGACAAGTACCATCAATTCTGCCAGACATCCCACCACCCATTAAAGTCCTCGATATCAACACTGGTCCACCTAGCAAGCACGAAATAATGAAGGCCATAAAGTCATTGAAATCTGGTAAAGCAATAGGCCCAGATGGTATACCACCCGAAGCATTGAAGGCAGATACCCAGACATCAACTGACATGCTACATCCACCCCTTAACAAGATCCGGGAGCAGGAGAAAGTACCAGAAGATTGGAAGAAAAGACACCTTGTGAAGTTGCCAAAGACGAGGGACTTGTCATCCTGCAACAACTGGAGAGGAATCATGCTCCTGTCGATCCCAGGGAATGTACTGTCAAGAATCATCTTAGAGAGACTTAAGTATGCACTGGACAAGACACTCCGAGATGAACATGCTGGCTTTCGGCAAGATAGATCATGTACAGACCACATTGCCACTATTGCATCATCATGGGACAGTCCCTGGAGTGGCAGGCCCCACTGTACTCAGTCTTTTTCGACTTTCAGAAGGCATTTAACATTTTGGTTTCGAATGTCATCTGAAAACTGATGTACCATTATGGCTTTCCACTATAGTTTGTCACCATCATTCAGCAACTGTATGAAGATGCCACTTGCCAAGTCATCCATGATGGGAAGCTGACAGTACCTTTTTTGTACAAACTGGAGTCCAACAGGGATGCCTGTTGTCACCAACAATCTTCCTTATAGTCATTGACTGGATGATGCGCCAGACCATGCGAAAACTGGAATACAGTGGACCTTTACCAAGCAGCTAGAGGACTTTGACTTCGCAGATAATATAAGTCTTATCTCCCACAGACACCAAGATGCCCAAGAAAAGTTGAGCCATTTTGCAGAAGAAGCAAAGAAGACTGGCCTCCAAATCAACATCAGAAAGACTGAAGTCATGAGGGTAAACAACAAAACAGAAGACCCAGTGCAGCTACACCAAGAAAACATCAAGGAAGCTGACAAGTTTGTTTACCTTGGCAGTGTCATCAGTAAAGATGGGGGCACAGATGAAAACATAAAGTGCCGCATCAACAAAGCCAGATTTACTTTCAACAACCTTCGACCAATCTGGAGATCAACAGCCCTCTCAATAAAAAACAAGATCCTGATCTTCAACACCAATGTCAAGTCCATCCTACTATACGGCTCAAAAACCTGGAGGGTAATCAAAAACAAACATACTAATCCATATCCGAATCACAATCCAGAAGCAAAGTAAAAACTTTGGATCTGACAAGTTAGGTTATACACGTGAACTTCCACCAGGGAAGTGAGGCCGGGTGATCCGGAAGGGTAAGCAAGTAACCAAGACCAACACCCACAAACTCCAGACATTTATCAACAGATGCCTCAGGAACATCCTCAACATCAGATGGTCTGAAGTTGTCTCAAACAAACAACTATGGGACAGGACCAGACAAGTTCCAATCGAGTCTGAAATCAGGAAACGAAAATGGGGATGGATTGGCCACACACTACGCAAGCCTGCATCAAATGCCACCAGGCAGGCTCTTGACTGGAACCCACAAGGGAAGAGGAAGAGAAGCCGGCCTAAACAGACTTGACGTAGGAGTATCGACACTGAGGCACAAACAGCTGGAAAGACCTGGGCCGAACTGAAGAAGATAGTCCAAAACCGTGTCATATGGAGAGGTGTTGTTGCGGCCCTTTGTTCCCCAGGGAATCAAGAGGAATAAGTTAAGTAATTTAGTCAAGTTTTATTTTTCAGAAGACTAGAAAAAGATCTGTGGCTCAACAAGCCCAAAAGAAAATATTTAATGGATCAAACCATAAAAACATTCGTAACCCATCACAACATACATTGCCATCAGATTGTGGACGACACACAGCTTACTAAGTGATATTAATTACCAGTGTTGTTATAAGTTTGATACAGCATTGATGTGACTATAAACTGTTAACAGTAGAGGTTGATTGTTCGTATATTTACAATACAGACCTGTCGAAAATTCAACACTGAGCTAACAAAAAGGAGCCCACGTTCGGCTGTCGAGATTTAGATAGTGGCAACTGCCGACGTAAAGCTAACGGGAGCCAAAATTAAGCAATAATTTGTTAGCTTAGTGTTTATTTTTCAACAGGTCTGTACTACATATGCAAGTTGTTCCAATCTGTGTACATAGCATACAAATATACATAACTATAGATAAAGGCACTGTCGAATTAACTGAATATTTTAGATTGTGTAGTCTAACTCCGTGTAAGCGTGATCAACTCACAAACTTAGTGAAAGCGTGATCATTTTACATAATTTGACGATTACTGTCAAATTCCAATATCTACCGACATGTAGACACGCGAAATAATTGTCTGTTGTAATAAATATCTAGTGGATGCTGAAAATTCGGGTGTAAAAGGTGCAAATTTTATCGTTTGGTTAAATTTAATCAGCGATAGCATAAATGTGTAAGTGTGATCAACACGAATATCTAACGTGCTCCACACATTGTCGAAGTGTTTGCAGAAACTACGGGGATTTGAATGTTGTCATTTCGCAAGGAAACTCAGTACACATATACTTCTTCCGTGGGCAACATATTATTTTCAAATTCACGCGCTATCATATAAAACTAAGGTCAACTTACCTTCGAAGCGAGCGTTTTCAGGTGAAAGCGTGATCAACATAAGTCACGTGATTGTCCCCCGTGTACTATAAACATGAGAATTTTTATGTAACAGTAATATTTACAATATTATGTCATGTATATATTATTAATTCAGGTATTAAAATGTACAAAATGTCATCTACTGTCAAAAAGAAGCATGTATTTAACTGATTAAATTAAAAATACAGTAAAACACAAATATGACACAAACAAACACGCTGAAATGGAATACATGTACATGGATAGACTACGAGTTAAATATTGAGCCCAATCCCACCTTAATACTGGTAGTTAATTTGTTTTTACAATATAATAGAAAAAATAGGGTCCCCATGGCTTCGTTATAATGGTGTTTTACTGTACAAATTTATGTAATAAAGTTGTTCATTTGTCCTATATATAATGATGAGCCAGGCCAAGTTTCACAATCTTCACCACAGAATTTTTATTTTTTTAGCCTTAAACCAGTGTCTACAGACATTGATTAATTGTATTTTCATCAATATTTAATCAATGAACAGCTTATACATTGTGGCAATGTGTTAAAAATGTGTAAATGTTTTTTAAAAATTTGAATTTTAAACCCCTTAGATATTTGTTTTTTACATTACCTGCAATAAAAAGTCCAAATTATCAAAATTACTAAGTCCATCTTCCACATTTTTTCCACAATTCTTTTAATTTTAAATTTGACTAAGTCTAAAATCTTTATCTCAAAAATTATTAAGTCCAAATTTCTCACTTTTTACACATTTTTTACATATATAAAATTAGCTAAGTCCAAACTTAACTTTTTTTTCCACAAAATTTCCACAGTTAAGAAATCCACAAATGTGGAAAATTTGTTAAAGTCTGTGATTATATAATAAATACACACATTTTACATCTTTTTTACACACTTGTGGAAGCAATGTGGAAAATCTACATACGGGATTGGTTTGTTGAAATTTTGACTTATGAGACTGCAGAAATATGGTTCCAGTTAGGTACTTTACTTTTACTATGCCTCGGCTTACGTCTTTAAGATTAAAACTTATGTTCTTCCATACAGGATGTGTTTTACCAATAGATAGTTCCTCGATGGAGCAGTTTTGTAGAGTTGATTTGGTTCTACATTCTGTTTTCAAGATATCAGTCCAATAGTTGGCGATTGCTAGTTTTGTCATCTTCTTCCACTGTATCTTGGTGTAGTATGTAGGTTGGATGTCTGATATTGACGGTAGCACATACTGTGTAAGTAGAGCTTTTGTGATCACAAAAAAGCTGTTGTCATTTCCTACTGCCAGCTGACGGGCCATTAAATCGGTGAGAGTCCTGTTTTTGAAACAATGATGGCATAAAGAAGAGAAAGTTGTTTCCTGTGAATTTCAGCTCCAATCGGGAGTGCTCCGAGTAATAGTAGAACAGCACAGTTTGCAGTCCTTTGTGGCAATGATTGGATATTACGCAGGGTTGAAAGGTGAAATCTCTCCAACTCGAGTAACTGGTCGAATATAGGTGGCTTCGCGATTTCACATCAGATTGGTCAATATATTCACTTACAACATGAGAAATGTCACTTTCAATGTCAGGATGTGTAAATGAAACACTTATATCTGGAGGTATATCCATTTGTACTTCATTTCATCCGTGAACAGATTAAATATGGCAATAACTCAAGAAATAAAACATAAACACATCTCGTTGTTTTGAAAACGACACACTTATTTCCGGGTCAATTTTGAGGTCACTTATTACCGGGACTGCCTAATGTCATGAATTGGATTGACATGAAGACATAAAGACATGAATTGTTTTATACGATTTCCTATATTGTCACATTGAATTATTTTAAATGTTATCGATATAAAACGGTTGTGTTTAATCAATTTTGACATTTTAACAAATTTTGAAACAGAATTGATGAATTGTTAAGTTAAAAACACGTCAGACGGGTCAAAGGGGAGGTAACTAAAATGACATGAATTTCCTGTCAATCAAATATCGGTATTATTTACCATTTGTTGGAGTGAAATTCAATATAAATGTAACAATTTTACTACATTAAATGTTTAGTAAGCGATAAATAATAAAATTAATATTATTATACTATACAAGAATGGTATGTTTGACGTGAATCTTGATTGACATGAATGCAAATCTGATTGACATGAATTCTTGCCCTCCGATTATTTCAGACCTGTCAGTCATGTAGTATTATCATTACTTATATAGAGGGCATTGTAAAATAAAATGATAATCGTCCTCTATACAGATTTTACAGTAAATAAAAACTTCTATATGACTTATATATCTTTGAATATTCGTAGTCTACCATTTCCAGATCCTGTGACGTCCACGTGGTTGTCAAAGCCGGCATATTTTTTTCTATTTATCTGTTTATGCAGAGACATTTGATACTTTCACTGAAATTTTTTAAATGACTGTAAGTCCTATTATGCAATATGCTTCAGGAGTTTGGGGGTATAAAACGTACGACTGTATGGAAAGAATACAGTATAGAGCAATTCGAACGTTTCTCGGAGTCGGAAAATGCGCCCCAATACCCGCTATCATGGGGGATATGGGTTGGTACCCAGTTAAAATTTTATTCCACCGAAATATAATTGATCTCTGGTGTCGGATATCATCTATGCCGGAACATAGAATTAGCCGGAAGGTTTTACTTTGGGACAACGGATTATCGATTAAATACAAAAATACATGGACCAACAATGTCAAATCTATTCTCGACCAATGTGGATTATCAGAAATACTCAACAGAAACAGCTTAATGGGAGGACAAAAACGTAAAATGCTACACAGAATTGACTCAACATTAAACAACAAGTACATTAGTAAATGGAAACAGGATGTTGAAAACATGTCGAAATTACGGGTGTACAAAAATGTAAAATTTAAATATATCGCCGAACAATACGTGAAACAGCCACTCACCAGAAAACAAAAGTCGGCCATCGCGCGATTGCGAAGTGGAGCTCTCCTCATTGAAGTAGAAAAAGGGCGTTACAGACAAATACCGCTTGATAGACGAATATGCCGTTATTGTAAATCTGGGTCAGTGGAAGACGAAAAACACTTTACTTTACATTGTGAATTATACACAGACATTAGGACACCATTTTTGGCAACACTACAGGGTACCATGGACAACAGTAATCCAATCTCAGATGATATTCTTGGAACTATTCTTACGACAAACACAAGACTTGTGTCAAACTATTTAATTGACTGCCTTTATACGCGAAATTTGACTATAATAACTTAATTCATTATTCTCGCGAAACTAATATATACACTTCACGTTGCTCATCTCTAGGGCAGTTATTCACCGTTGCCAAAGCCGTGGCCAGAATTCGTAATGTTCCAGTAAAGCAGATTTTGGAAACAACAGTAGCTAACGGGAGAAACCTGTACCAGTGGCGTTAGGAGTTGGGTTTCGTCACTTCTAATTGCGTAAAGAGCCGGTTTCGAGTATTTCTTTGCTGCATATGATTTTGGCTCGAACAATCCCATGTCTTAAAAGTCCAGATTCAGTCTGCAATGATATAGACCGTGAGAGGCCTTACGTCATCCAGTTCTATATCGGCAGATGGGCTGTGAGAGGCCTTACGTGATCCAGATCCATCACCGAATTGCAGAAATCCAGAGATCCTGATCCAGTTTTATGTATAACTGTGAGAGGCCTTATGTCATCCAGTTATATCTCGGTATAACAGCTGCGAGAGGCCTTATGTCATCCAGTTGTATTACCGGATCCAGTTTCAGTTCAGATTAAACAATAAGCTGAGAGAGGCCTTTCGTCATCCAGCTGTATTGTTGGTGTGCAGTATTCCAGTAGTTATTGCCTAAAACATGTATATAAACTGAGAGAGGGGACCTTCTGCTCCGGAGTCAGATGCTCTACCACTGAGCTACCCAGACCTACAGCTTTTACCAGTGTAATTTCACTACAGTACTATTGTACCATAGACAGTCTCAAAATGCCATATAATTGATAGTGCATCATAAGCCTACAAAGGCTGGCCGGTAGATATATATGTGAAAGTCATCGCGCGCGAAAAAAAATTGTAAATCGGGTTGCACTTTAAAATAAAAATTATTATTATTATTATAAAACCTGAGATTGGCAACTCGATCCTACAAATGATTATTTTCATTTTTTTAAATAAAATTCCAATTGCAACATGTTTATAATAATTATATCCATTGTAAGAGAAAGATAAATTCAACTATATATTACTTTTTAATTAATTTAAAAATGAGAGAATATTGAATTTGTAATCTTTTGGGGGTTTGGTGTTGCAAATTTACTTGCGAATTTGATGATCTTTAAAGTTATTACTATTTTTTAAACATGTCTTTAATACATAATACTTATACCCATTGTATGAGAAAGCAACGTTTATATATTCTTTAAGTACGTCCTCATCTTTTTAACTTGTAATGACAGAGATTTTCATCTTAAATGATCTTTTCACTGGTTGTGGGTATACTTACAACTAGATAAAGAATTCGATTATTATCAATTTTTAACTAAAATTCTTTTCGCAATATGTCTATAATACTTACACACATTGTATGAGAAATTTACATACAATTTTAAAATGTATAATTTTTAAAATGAATTCAAAGTTGAGAGCTGCACCAGAGTTTTTAATCTGCAGTTTGTGTGCTTCGTCCATCTCTCTCTCTCTCTCTTCTCTCTCTCTCTCTCTCTCTCTCTCTCTTTCTCTCTCTTGTGTGTGTGTGT
Organism: Anadara kagoshimensis; assembly: GCA_021292105.1. NCBI lineage: Eukaryota > Metazoa > Mollusca > Bivalvia > Arcoida > Arcidae > Anadara > Anadara kagoshimensis. The sequence continues at coordinate 38,368,382 of CM037858.1, forward strand.
GTGTTGTGTGTGTGTGTGTTGTGTGATAAACACTTGTGTACACGATAAGGTATTAGTGAATAGACTTAATTTGTGATATCCGGTATACGGGTAATAATTAATAAACATGGTCATCGGTAACTCACGTAACCACTACCGATACTGAGGATGGATACACTACGAATCTGCAAAGGGATTAGTGATGAAAGGATTCTCTTAATGAGGAATGTCCACTAAAACAAGAAAAACAGTAATTAAAATCAAGAAATAAATCTTTTCAATTATATTAACTATTTACTCATGACAGGGTTTTTTGTAAAAAATAAATAAATCACCCAGTCAATGACAATCGACGCAAAAACAGAATTCTCATATTTACTAAATTTATAATAGAACCACAGACAAATAGGTATGACTTTTATTTATTTATTTATTTATTTAAATTATCACTTTTATATACATATATAAACGCCACTAAATGGTTTGTCGAATATTAGAAATAAAATAACGTTATCTTGTTTAATGCTTGTGGAAATTAAAGTTTATAGCTTATATTGTTAAAGAGTACCTGTAACGAAATTTTTTTATTTCATATATTTGTTAAATATTATTTAAATAACACAATATCGAAAACCGCATCAAAATTGACGACCAAATAAGAAAGTTCTAGTGGTTTGAAGGCGTTTTTCATCAAAATAATCATATCTAGGTAAATTATTTTAAACAATATTTATTAAATGAATATAATTTCACAAAATTAAAGATTACAAAATATAAGTTGGGATTCTGAAACAAGAATTAAATTCTTATCTTAATCAGTCTCCCACAACTGCATATACAATTAATAACATGTGGAACAAAAGTAAGGTAAATTATCCGGGCTGGGGACATATAGATAAAATCTATGCAAGAGAGTGTTTCTAAAACGTTTCTGATATTGTGACCGGTTACAAGAGTTAAATCGATTACATACTCAGATACTATTTATGTAACCCCGTAACCGAGCAAAAATTAAATAAATAAATAAATAATAAGAGAGAGAGAGAGAGAGAGAGAGAGAGAGAGAGAGAGAGAAAAGAAGTCGGATTTGAAAAAGTGAAAAAGTTCCGACTTTCTTGTATAGTACCATTGTAACGGTTGTAACCCTGTAACTTGGCAGATTTTTGAAAATTTGAAAAATGTATCTGTAACTCAATGTAACTCTATGTAACCAGTTACCTTTGTAACCCCGTAACCGATCCAAAAAATGAGTGAGTGAGTGAGAGTGAGTTATTGTTTAAAGCCGCATCAGCATTATTGCAGCTATTCGCGGCTAGAAAAAGTAAGATACAATAGTATCTATAACACAAAGTATAAAATGTAAAATTAAAAATAACAACAAATAAATTTTGAATAAAACTATTGCTAAACTGATAAAAACCAGTTATATCACAGACAATTTATAAATAAAACACTGGGTTATATATTAAAACAATTATATCTTATGATACAAGTTAATTTCCCGAAGGAAGTTTAAAATTTGATGTCCACTGACATTACTAAAAAGATCTTGCATTGATAATGCTGAATAAAAAGTATCCCTTGTATGTGCAAAGTCAACACAATCCAGCAAAATGTGCTGGATAGATTGTTGACCTTGACAAGGGATACACTGGGGAGGTTGTTCTCCCTTTAATATAAAAGAATGTGTAAAATAACTATGGCCGATTCTACAGCGCCGAAGAACAATACGTTCATGCCTATTGTGATCCAAAAAATGAAGTCGGTTTTGAAAAAAGAAATATTTTGTAACCATGTAAGTAGTATACAGTCGTGGTTACAAATGCTGATACTGCGTTTTTACAGAAAAAATGTAATTTAAGAAATGAATATGTATAGTAAATATGATTCATTTCGACAAGATTTTAATTGAATAATAAAAACAAGTCATGATGATGACTGATTTAATTAACTAATTCGGAGGATTGAAGTCATACCTATCCCTTGACATGTAGCTTCAGACAAGTATAATGGGTTCTTAATCAATACTAAGAAGATTATTTTTACCTGTGACTGGAAGCTCGCACCTGAAACAAAGATACTGAATCTTTACTAAAGCTTTAAAACTACGTGAATAAGTGACTAATTAATCAGCAAGATGTGCAATATGTAATTAAAAATCAAATGACCACTTTAAGGTCACCGGTCATTTTGTATTTTGCATTCTTATGGGTAGAATAGTCAATATTGAAGTGTCTGACGGTTTCCCACGCCTTACATTTACCTGTAATACACTAAAACCTTACCTTAACGAACTGCTAATACTCGATAGTTATCGACACTGCTCGTAACTTTCCGACGACCTAATTGATGACGTGCATGGTGTTAAGCTGCTGAGGAAAGACACATTACCTATATATGTATCCATACATTACATGTGGGTTTGTGTGGCGTTTTAAAGGGTTTTAAAGTTTGATTTCAAGTCAAAATGATATATTTTGTGAAGTTTGGATATAATAAAATCACAATGACCGATGAACATGTTTTTTCCACAAATTTCAGAACAAAATAAAGCCAGATTTACACAATTCATTTATGCAACTTTTTAATTGTTTTGAATGTTATTAGGTTGCATTATGAGATAATATAAGTCAGGGAAATAAGAGTGGTATAATCATTTAAGACAATTATAATTATTATGAATGAATTCAGTCAAATATATAGATTTTAAACAATTTTAATTTTCAAAATTAATTTAATTCCGTTATTCAATCAGTCCACTAATTCACACGTTCAAACAGAGACGTATGTCTCGTTCAAATTAACTAATCCAATTTTAACTTTCAGAATCCATCAAAAATGACAAATAACATTTACCGGGTATATCACGATGACGTCACGATGTAAAGGTGAACAGTGGTTGTGAGCTTCGGCTCCACAAAAGTCTTAAAAAATTGACATTATTCTGATGGAGTTTCAAAAACCAGTCTCAAAGTGAGTTTATAAAGTTATTGTGGTACCAATGAGTGGCGAAACTCCGGAAAAACCGGCAAAAAAAAAAGGAAAAAAGAGCGAAACCCACACCAGACTCAGGTAGTAAATCTACAGGTGTAACAATGGCGGCTACTACAGGTAGCTCGGGTGTAAACAAAGGCACGAATGATGACCTTAACTATATGTTAAAAAACAAACAAAACGGCCAGTCCCCACAATCTCTACAAATGTTGAACATGACACCTATTCCTAGCGGTATATGTATATGAGCCAAATTCCAGTTTTAAATTACTCGCCGGCCAACCAACAATATTCACCGCAATACACGCCTACATATTTTGTTAACCCACCCCCGGCTATCACAAATGACACTAATCCGCCACAATGGGCACAGGACATTCTTAATAAAATTGAGTCAATTACCTCAAGACTGGATAAAATTGATAGTATTGAATCAGCAGTAAGATCCATGAGTGTCAAACTAGACTCTGTTAATAAGGATGCTAGTGAAATCAGGGGTAGGGTGATGGAATTGGAAAAAAGTCAACAGTTCCTTAGTGACACTTTTGAAGAGGTGAAGGATATGTCTAATCAAACTTCTGTTCAATCTAAGAAAATTAGACATGATTTTGATGAACTGACTAACAAGTTAATAGCAGACAATGTGAAACTCTCAGTAATCTTGGACCTTAGATCACGATCAATGAGGGATAACCTCTTATTTTTCAATGTGCCCGAAACTGATGGTGAAAACTGCCAAAATCTAATCCTGGAAATTTGTGAAAAAGACTTAAATATTGAAAAGGCCAAAACAGCACCGGTTATTGATAGAGCCAATAGAATTGGTGCTAAAAACAGCATAACACTAGGCCGATTGGGGTTAAGTTTAATATGTTCACACAACGTGAGGAAATACGTAAGCGGAGTCATTCGTTGAGGAACTCAAACCCAGGTATTTCAATTGGGGAGCAATTACCTAAGGAGATTCAAAATCGACGCAAACTGCTCTTACCTAAGTTGCGAGAAGCAAAAGACAAAGGAAATCGAGCACGTTTCGTCTTGGACAAACTTTATATTAATGGCCGAGTTTACGAAGGTGGGCCAATACATCAAAACCACACACAGGGTACCCAGAGGAAATCGTCAGGGAAAACAGGAACACACAAGGGATCTACAGACAAAAACAACGACAACACGATGGACCAGAATAACGGATAGCATAACAAGGGGGATAGACATTCTAACGAATTAAAGTTACTGTCATGGAACATTAATGGTGGACTAGAAAATAAACTAAAAGAACATGCATTTTTGAATTTCATTAGTACATATGATGTTATATTTCTTTCAGAATGTTGGTTTAATGACAACTTTAATATAGATATTGATGGTTTTACATGTAAAATATTTCCGTGGAGACATACAAAATATCCCCAGGGAGGGGGTATACTTATAATGATTAGAGACACACTAGTGCAATATATATATATATATATAATAGTTAGATGTGTATATGATACTATAGTGGTTATAAAGGTAAGTTCTGAGATTTTACCTACAGATGATGATGTTTTTGTTATTTGTTGCCATCTTGTACCAGACAAATCTAATTATCATAGACCTATTTTTTGAATTAGGAAATGTTTTAGAAACATACTCAGCCCTTGGTAAAGGGATTTGAATAGCAGAACATCCACGAAAAACGATTTCACATCGAGTGATTACATACCGGAAGAGACCAAGCAACATGTTACTACCATTATTTACATATGCAAATGATGTTGACATTTCTGCGAGAGTGAACCCAGACACCGTAGTCAATTCATATGGAACAAAGTTATTTACAGCTTTGTAAATCCACGGGCCTTCGTATTCTAAACGGAAGACACAAAGATATAATTTAGCGAACGATTACACGTATAATGGTCCTAACGGTTACAGTGTCATTGACTATAATAGCAAGTGTGGACGTTTTTCAATTAGTGAAGAAATACATAGTATGCAGTTTTAACATGTTCTCTGACCACGCCCCCTTACACGTTGTTTTACATAGCCAATGGAACTCAACCTCCGTGTTGACCATGATACGATGCGAGTATAACACGCGATCAGTTCAAGTGGAACGAGGATTATACACTTCAATGCTGAAGCATTAGACTGAACATAGACAAAATTAACAACTGTGTTTCCCCTGAGGAAATAAACATTCATGGTGTCAATGAAACTGTCGCTAACTTTACAAAGACATTACATGATGTTTTTTCACCGTTTTGTAAACGTGCTGTAATTAAACGACCAAACAATAAAACTTTTAATAACAAAAGTAATCTATAATGATAAGTACCAGAGATAAACCATGTTTTACATACGAATGTAAAAGTTACTACGGGAATACGTAACCGCACTCTCGAATTTTAATAAATGCAAAACCAGAGAAACTCACGATCGCCTTCGATCAAAAAAAAGAGTATAAAAAGTTTGAACGGAAACTCAGACTTGAATATTTTCGCCAGGAAGGAATATGTTAGATTCACTGAGGACAATGAACCCCAAAAAGTTTTACTCACTTTTTTCAAAAATCTAAACCTAAAGGACGTGGTGTGACTTTAGACAAATTCTACGATCACTTTAAAGGGTTAATAGATACTCCATGTCCTGACGTAGAGGACACCGATAATTTTATAGACAATTCCACTAATGAATGTGTGTTTGAATCTCTCGACAGTCAAATCACCAAAGAGGAGATAGAAACGGCTTTATCCAAGCTTAAAAGAGACAAAAGTCATGGACTGGATGGTCTACTAAACGATGTTTTATTGAGTGCAAGGAATTATTATTACCGTCCTTGACTAGGCTGTTTAATATTGTGTTAGAAACTGGTTGTTTTCCTGAATCATGGTCGTGCGCAGTTATAGTGCCAATTCTAAAGAAAGGTGATAGCAGTGTTCCAAGTAACTATCGCGGGATAAGTCTAATCAGTAACTTGGGCAAATTGTTTACATCAGTTATCAATAAAAGGTTATTAAAATGGTCATCAGAATATGATACAATAACCGTTGCACAGTTTGGCTTCCGACCAGGGCTGGGAACAGTCGACGCAATCTTCGCCTTACAGACAATTATTACAAAATCATTACAGTCAAAGAGTAAACTTTATTGTTGTTTTGTTGATTTTAAGTCTGCGTTTGATTCAGTACCAAGGTTGAGTATGTGGCTAACTATTCAAAATGGGCATCAGGGGTAAGATTTTATCTGTGCTGAGGTCAATGTATGCAAATGCCAAATCGTGTGTATTGTCGGATAATATGTTTCTGATTTTTTTGATAACAAACATGGTTTAATCCAAGGTGAAGTGTTATCACCTATTTTGTTTTCACTGTACATGAACGATTTTGAAAATTGGTTTATAGAAGATAACATTGTACCGTGTGAGTTTAGGGACCTTGCACTTTTTCTGTTAATGTACGCAGACGATATGGTATTATTCGCAGAAACTGCGGAGGGTCTGCAAGAGATGTTAGATTCTTTATCTAGATACTCACACAATTATGGTTTAACTGTTAATACTGATAAGACAAAAGTCCTAGTATTTCGTAACGCAGGTATTGTTAAAAACAAATGGACATATAACGGTAAAGAAGTTGAACTTGTAGATTGTTTAATTACCTCGGGTTACTTTTAAATTATAATGGAAAATTTAATTGTGCACAAACCAAGTTAGCTGAACAAGATCGTAAAGCTCTCTTTAGCTTGCAACAGAAAACCAAGACACTTTTTTTAAATGTCCAGTCAATGTTGTCACTTTTTGACACATACGTAGCCAGTGTTATGTTTTAGGACTGCGAGATATGGGGTAATAGTAAAGCCTTATCAATCGAAAAGGTACATACTGATTTTTGCAAGCGTTTGCTTGGTGTGAAAAGCACAACAGATAATGCAGCTGTATATCATGAACTTGGCAGATACCCTTTACAAGTTTATAGAAAAGTACGCATTTTAAATACTGGCTAAAATTATTGTATAGCTCTAATTGTATTTTACAAGAAAGTTATAATTTTCTCTTAGATTTGTGTAACACTAAACCTTCATTTAAATATAACTGGTTGTTATATGTAAAGCAAGAATTATTTAACTTGGGTATGTGTGATATGTGGTTCTCTCCATATAAGTTTGACTCGTCTTACACACTAACATTATTTAAACAAAGGCTAATGGACCAGTGTAAGCAGGATATACTGTGTAAGATAAGTCTACTAGTAAATGTTATGTTTACCAGTATATAACGGATCATCATTGTTTACAACTTTACCTGTTTAAGAGAATCCCTACATCCCTTAAAAATTATATAGCAAAAATTCGCTTATCTAGTCATAATCTTGCTGTAGAGGTCGGGCGCTATAGGAAAGTTGACAAACATATAATAGGTTCTGTTTTTATTGTAAAGACTGTATAGAGGACGAATACCATTTTATTTTACAATGTCCTCTATATTAATTAATAAGAGTAAAATATATAAAACCGTATTACTGGCAAAAGCCGAGTATGTTTAAATTAATACAGTTATTAAGTGTCAATAATGTAAAAGAGCTTTGTAATTTTGGTATGTTCTTAAGAAAATCATTTTCACTGCGTTCTAACCAGCAATCTTAATCATATTGTACTATTCTCCTTGTACTATGTTACGAAATGATATATAACATATGTTATAAATACTGTACATTTTGTACCACTGTTTACATGTTTTAGATACAATGTACACTATTTAAAGTAATAAAGTAATAATAATAATAATAATAATAATAATAATATCAGAAAGATATACGCACGTGTTAATTAATCTTGCATATTGTACGGTAAACTCTGTTGATTACAGGTGGTAGATGTCTACTTCTAAACAGGATGTTTCCCAATGTAGCATATTGATAATCTCTTAATTACTGGTATGTGAGGGGTGTAAATCACACTTTGAACGATATTAATTTATTGTGAATAAATAAAAGTTTCACTCGAGTTTTGAGTTCTTAGTCGAGCATAATCCCACTGGTATCACATTTTGATGACGTTCTTTTCATCCCATTAAAATTAAGAGTAAAAACGTTATTATATGAAAATTTTTATTTTTTTAATGTTATCTTGGAAACAGTAATGATGATAAAAATGATGATTTCTATTATTATTAAACTTACTGCAAATAAGGAATAGGAAACTATTGAATTGAAATTGTTTTCATATTTTAAAGTAATACTGGGGTGAAATATTTTATTTGAGACAAAATAAGAATTTTTTTTAAAACCTGTATTTTGATATTTTCGTTGTACAAAAAACTACATGTCTTGGACCCAGATTCTACCCGAAAACGTGTGTTTTTTCATTACATGGGTAAATAATAATATTAATAATAAATCGTTTATTTTAATCTGAAAAGGAATTAAAAATGGGACATTTTCTAAAACAAATATGAATTAAAATCAATTTGAGGTCATAATATAGCTGTACTAGAGGGAAAAAAAGATTTTTTTAAAATAAAAAACAAAAATTTGGGTTCGTTTTATTATTCCTTATGATAAATAGATAAAAATAAATAAATAAATATATAAATAAATTTATTAATTAATTAATCAGAGATATGTAAAGATAATTAAAATGATATTAGATATTAATAAAAATCAATGTGAACAATATTTTAAATAAAAAACGGAAATTTGGGTTAATACGTAGTAGATACCAATAATATAATTTAAATAAAAAATACCAGTATTATTAGTATTAAAAAGTATTTAATAAGAAAAATTATTTAGATATCACACATAGATTAATTTTTGTACTTAAAACAAAGTTTTCATACAAGTTGACATTGTCATTGATCATAAAGTCTATATACAAACTGATATAGTACATGTACTGATAAAAATGCTGAGAATAAAATTTTGAATCATAGTAAAGAGCGGACCGTAAAGAGCATACCTCATAGTCATATCGTCAAACCCATTTGCCACCCTTAGACAGCAGGCAAAGACAATTCCACAGTTTAAACTTAACTTTAACACAATTATTCGTCATTATGGTTGTTTATTCATAGATATACAATGTATATGCCTTTATATCTTATTAACAGATGACAAGAATTCATATCAAACAAGTTAGCATCCATATCAATAGAGAGAGTCTCAATTGATTAGTCAGGAATAATACAAACAATATCTATTGTATTATTAATAACTTAAGAAACATTTAAGGTCGTAAAAGGTTAAATTCATATTGAATTTCACTCAAACAAATAATAGATAATACTGATATTCGATTGACAGGAAATTCATGTCATTCCAGTTACCTCCTCTTTAACCCTTCAGAGGTGAAATTTACTTAAAAATTAATTAAATTTGTTGTAAAATTTGTTTAAATGTCAAAACTGATTAAATGCAACCGTTTTATATCGATAAAATTAAATTTAATGCGACAATATAGGAAATCGTATAAAACAATTCATGTCTTTATGTCTTTATGTCAATCCAATTCATGACATTAGGCAAGCCCCTTATTACCGCCCTTTTATTTCTAAAAATAACCCCCGAATACGTCACACGTCTATTTATATAAACATAACAGAAAGTCTGAGAAACCAGAGTGAGCATATATTTCTCAGAAATCGTTAGTTTTTTGCTGTTTAATAGAACTTGAAACTTTTGAAGCGTAGAAAACCGGAACATAAAATTTGGCGCACTTTTGTAGTGTAAATTGTAATGCTGTTTTCTGCATTTCGATTGGATATCTCTAAGGGCCCTTTTCGCTTGCGGAACGTCATTTGTAATTTGTATATAGTTACGTGTAACAAGGAAGTTTGCGAACAAATGATTATTATATGGTCTGCTATGGTTGTTGTTATTTGTAGTAATTCGTATTTAGTCTGTGAGTATCTATCTATCTATCTTTAAATGTTTTAAAATGTTAAATATATAATTATGTATTATGGACGTCTCTGGATGAAACTGTTCTTCTATAGTATTGTCTTGAGGGTATAATGCCGGGGCCGATATACCTCTCCAGACAATACTACGAAAGAAATGTTTCTAAGAGAAGGTAATATTACAGTTAGTATATCACACGTCTTTTGTTTTAAAATTTTTAAATTACCTATTGATTTTCTTTACGACCATGAATATTCAATTGTAGTAAAAATCTTAAAAATAATGATAAATAAATAAATAGTGAAAAATAAATAAATACATAAATAAATTAAAACTACCATAAATTTTAACATTGAAATGTATTCACAAATATCTATAATTAATAGTTCCTCGCGAGAGGGACTACACTTAGATGTCGGGGATTAAACCTAGGTACAATTCTCACAGATATAAAGGTCTAACCCGAAAGTTTGGAGGTCCAAATAAAATAATGTAGTTCACAACTAAGTCAGCTTTAATAAATTTTGACGTATTTATCATTGATGTTTAAATAGTTACAGGTGACATGCATTTACATCAAACCGATGTCAATTTAGCGCAACAAAATGGCAAAAGACTCAGTTATCTCTTATTATGCATTTTAGACACAGAAACTTGCCCTTTGGAAAAAAATATTTTTAGACACCGAGAACATAGCATAGCATAGCATATGTTCCAAAATATAAATAAAATTATTTTTCTTATTATAAAAGTGTTATTATGAAACTTTTAAGTAGAAAATAGACGTTACGCCAAAAATAAATAATATTTAAGTAAACTCATCATCAATAATATTTTGCCCAATTTAAAAAAAAATTATGATTTTTATACAGAATAGACTGTAACTGATAAAAAAATATGTTTTCCTTCGAAAGTGTTTGGTAACCATGTTGGAACTAAATCTTTATAGCCCTTTTCAGGGTTTTTTTATTCATTTAGTCCATATTTCAAGAAATTGGAATTTTTCTAAATATTTCCACTTGTTAAAAAATGGAGATAGATTTGACAAATATATTTTCACAAAACATAAAGTACTAAGACCGTCAAAACTGTTGTTTTACACAGTAGTTTATTTAAGGGGACATCCATGCCTTATATAACTAATGGGTTGCCCCGGCTGATAACCCCTCCATAAGCACTCTTCTTTCTTTTACCTTGAATACATTTTTTGTATTTGAAAGTAAACCAGGAAAACTTACATATACCAGAATTGTACCTAAGATGACAGTTATTGATTTAAAATTGAAAAACTTGAATTTATACATGTATGGGGTTCTAAATATTCACAAACACCCGAAAAGGAAAGATTTTTAGCATGTTTCTATAAATGTACTACGAGGGGAGGTCAAAAAGTTCATAGACCGGGGTATATATTGCCGCAATAAACCATACATTTTATTATTATTTTTCAATATAGTCCCCATTTACCCAAACGCACTTAGCCCACTTTTCTTTCAGACTGTCTATACCTTTGAAATAGAAGTCTTCGGTTTGGTCCTTAAACCATGCCTCTGTGGCAGCCTTAGGTCCATCATCATCAGGAAATCTGATTCCCCGTAAATGGGATATCAAATTTCTAAACAGGAAATAATCACTGGGTGCCAAATCGGGACTGGGTGATTAAGTTGTTCGAACTTGCATTCACGAATCGCTGCTTTTGCAATCCTTGACTTGTGCACAGGGGCATTGTCGTGAAGAAGCAATATCCCTCGGCTCAACTTTTCCCTCCTTTTTAATTTAATAGCAGCTTTTAGCTGCTTCATTAGATCAGCATAGTAAGCCCCAGTGATAGAGATTCCAGCAGGTTTATAATTGATTAACAGAGCATCCTTAGAATCTCAAAACACAGTAGCTGACTTTGCCAGCTGATGGTTGGGTTTTGAATTTCTTTGATGGGGTCGAGCCAGGGTGCTTCTATTGCATGGACTCTTTTTTTGGTTTCTGGGTCCCAATGATGAATCCATGTTTCATCACCAGTTACTAAACGTAAATGGAAGCTCTCCATGTATACACTTCCATGTGAAATGTCACACTCCCTAGCCATGTAATCAATCCTAATTCGACGATCATTCATGATGAGGGTCTTCACAGACGCGACAGTTTCCTTTGTGATGGCATCAGCTGGCCCACCTGACCGTGGGTCAGCCTTCAGTGAGGTTCGCCCACGTTTAAATTCAGCTGACCATTTTGCCACTGTGGAATAGGCAGGACCACTGTCACCGTACATCTCGACCATTCGCCGGTAAATTTCTTTGGCATTTGATCCCTCTACTGTAAGGAACTTTATTACTGCCCTAAACTTACTATTTTGGTTTTCAAAGTCACCAACTTTGAATGCTTTTGAGAATAACACAAATATGTTGTGACAAATAAACTTGATATGTTTAAAATTGCGGAATGTTGTGTTGTCTAAATAAGTAAAGAAAATGTGTGTTACGCTTAACTGATACGCTGTTCTATGAACATTCTAACTTCCTCTCGTACTACATTATCAGGAAATACTGATTGCCCTGGATATATTTGACGTTCTATAAATCTATGTTCCTTTCACACAATTTTGATTACACATATGGCGGGTGTAGCTAGCTAAACAGGAAATACTTACCCTTCCGGAGAACCAGGCCTCAGTTCCTTGGTGAAAGTTCACGTGTCTAACCTGACTTGTCGGTTCTAAAATTTTTGGATTGTGATTCGGATAGGGAATAGTATGTATGACATAGTCATCAAATTATCATTCTAACTCAGATAAATGTGAATTTTACATCTGGTCTAAATGAGGATTTTTAAGATAACTTTAACATCAGAAGCTGTATAGTTATATTCCTGTTTAGAAAAGGAGAGCTGACAATAGAAAATTTATGTTAGCTAGACAACTTTGAATGTAGCTTTTCGTAGATGTAATTAAGGTGAAAATCTTTATATGAAGTAGACCTTGAAGAATCAGTCGTATCTTTAATTTAAATGTAACCAGGGTAGATAATAGAGTTGCATGATTTGGTAACAGTTCATATTTAGGATTATTGAGGTACAACGTCATCTATATATCAGTATGTGTAGTTCCATGATTTGGCGACAGTTTTGTCTCCAGATTTAACATGATCCTACAGTTAATAGTTTTGGAAAGACTAAAGTAACAATATCAAGTTAATAAGGCAAATGATTAATCAAAATAAAGCCAAAATCGTTAATTACAGTCACGAGAACGACAAAAGTGTATGCAGGGTCATTGGTCTTGTGGAGTAACAAACCTTTCCTGAGTTTGTTCTCGAGTTAAATGATTTCCAGTAAATGCCTCAGACGTTTGTCACTTTTAGGGATAATCTGCCATTAGAATACTATAAGCATTAGGGAAAATAAAAAAGCAAGCATACGAATCTAATTCCAAAAAAAGTAAAAAAAATAAATTGGCAAATTTGGTTAAACTTCCACCAATTTATTGGGCCCGTGTGCTCCGGAAGGGTAAGCACCTCCTGTTCAGCTGGTTACACCCGTCATGTGTGATCGGAATAGAGAATGAAAGAAACATGGGACGTCAAATATAACCAGGGTAAGTTTGGATACAGAGACAGCATACTTATCAACAATGATTACCATAAAATTTTGATTGCCTTTATAAGTCTGGCTGGTAATATCCCTAAGTCAACATTTGACTTGGCAGCTGGCTTTGTTGTATATATTCCGAGGACCGAGGCAGAATTCAACTCTTTCTAGCAAACGGGACAGCCTTTGGGGTCTTTTAACAAGGGGGTTTTCATTATTGCAATGAAGAGTTGTTTGGTCTCTTAGGTCACATGATAGACCCTCGAAGCCTGAAGAATAATTTAGAAGGATCTCCCTCAAAAAGGTTAAGGTAAGCCCGTGGCGCATGACATGCTTCTGTCTTGGTACATAGCGGTCTAAAGACTTTTTCATTGCAGGATCCTGTGTTAGAGTTGAATGTGCTCCTGTGAAATGTTATCTGTACTAGTTGTATATCTTTCTATAAGTCGCCTGTATTTCACATCACTATCATGTAATTTACTGACAATTTTTCGGGTTGTAACATTGACAGGACTTCCAGGACGGGAGTCATCCTCAAGTCTCTTTCTGTCGCTTTTAACTCTTAAACGACCTTTTACTGTAGCATATGAATCTGCATCTTTCCCTTGTGTTGCAAGCGTATCAGTATGAAAGTCCTTAGGAAAAGAATCTTGCTTATACAAATATTTAATGACTGTTCTATATCCATTTTGCAAAAAAAAAAAACCACATCCTACTTCGTTGATATAATCTGAGCGAATGACTCCAGTCTTCGGATGCACCGGTCAAGAAGAGTAGGGCTAAAAAAGAACATTGAGGCTAACATTTTTCTAAACAAGGCTGACAACATTTAGTCACCCTTGAAATAGATAGCGTCTATTTTAATAACTCTAAATTGGGGAATATGAATGGAATCTATCCGGGTGTGCTTGAAAAAACGATTTAAGTTCTGCTTTTTATGGTTCAATAATTATACACAAGAAAATGCTGCATTTGTGGATATAAATGACAAAATAGGTGATTTAATTGTTTTCTTATTTGTCAACTTTCCTTTTGTATTCAATAACACGCCCCTGTTAATGGTTGTTGTTACAGTTATTACGTTATAGGAGAGCTTGTTTCCATTAATTGTGTCATTATCTTATCAACGGCTGTATAGTTTGAAGTTAACAGTTTTTGTATATTGAAAATATAAAGAAATAAAAAAATAATAATTTTTTTTTATGTTCAATTGTTAATCATCTATGTATAATCAATGGTAAGTTACACAAGATATCGATTTTGTATACCGGCATTTTGTGGAAAATGTATGGGTACCCCAAAGGAACATCAATCAATCGTTTTTGAAAAAGGTTAATAGTTTCTCTCTCTAAAAGCGTGAGTGTGTGTGTGTGTTAAAACAATATATGCTCCTCTATGTTTGAATTTCGTTGAACGTTTCATTAAAACAAGAACAATAATAAACAAAATCAATTTGATAAAGGGAAATCTCTATTATAATTTCCTGGAAACACATTATCAACAACGCTATGATTTTAAATACGAACTCTGAATTTTTAAAGCAATCGATAATTGGCAATCTATGTATATGTACATTGTTACATGTAACTATGGAGTAAACACCCGCTTTATATATGTTTTACTTTCTTTGCTGGTTTTCAAAACTTTAACTTTGCTTTTAGGATTTTTTTGTTTCAATATAGAACGGTGAGTTTATATATAGTTGAATTAAGAGTAAAATATTTTAGCGGATATTTTATTTCCTTACAGAGAGTTATTTGATGGGATCTTTAATGTGATTTCAGCCCCCCCCCCCCCCCCCCCCCCCATGAACATAACTTTTTTCCTTTTTGCGGCATGCAAATTAATATGGTAGGGTAAAACCACCTGGTCTGGTCAGAATGTATTTACTGAAACCGAACAAACCATGACAAATTCATGAAATTAACAAGATCGTTTTAACGGTTTGATTTTATATTAGAAATATGTTCATAAACACTGTATTTTGATTATGTTTCAGTTAATAACAGTTTGAAGTTCATACCATTTCAAAAAAAATATATTTCGATTAACAGGAATCCATTGCAAAATGGCTGGGTGTTTGCGAGAAATTATTGAACTGTTGACATGCCCAGTGTGTCTGGATCTATATAAAGATCCATATATTTTACCATGTTCTCATGTTTTGTGTCGGAGTTGTATCGAAGGTATTAAAGGGACCAGTAACAGGTTCTCATGTCCAGAATGCAGACACGAGATAAAGCTGGGCAGTTCTGGAATTGATGGACTCGAAAGAGACAGACGGACAGCGTTAATGGTAGAAGCTGCTGTCAGAGAAAAGGAGAAACAAGCAATCAAGAGAGAAATGAAAGCAGACATCTGCGAAGAACATAACAGACCTGAGAAGATATATTGTAAAACTTGTAACATTCTTGTATGTTACAAATGTGGATTTGACGGTAGCCATGATGGTCATTCGATGTTCGAAGCAGAGAAAGCGGCGGATAAAGGGAAGGTAATATACGAACAACATACGGTTAGTCAGATTGATAGTTATCAAATATGGCGTTGTCCCGTTTCATCTCCGGTTTAATTGGGATTTTAATCTACTTCTACACCTCAATGTACGTTTATACGATTCCATAATTAATATCTTGACGTCGCATAGATCCATTTTCCTTTCACACAATTTTGATTATACACGTGGCGGGTGTAGCTAGCTAAACAGGAGGTGCTTACCCTTCTGGAGTACCCGGCCTCATTTCCCTGGTGGAAGTTCACGTGTCTAACCTAACTTGTCAGTTCCAAAGTTTTTACTTTGCTTCTGGATTGCGATTCTGACATGGATTAGTATGTTTGTTTTTGATTAACTTCTTAAATATGGTAGATTTTTAGATACAACTGCAACTACAGTCGCAAGAATCGCGTTTTTTCAGTAGAGCACTTACTTTGATTGCATAATAATAGAACGTAAAACCTTTTTGGTTGAGTGCACATAGGGATTTAATACGATTATATCAAATATACATTCACTCCCTCATGTCAAGTATTTCCATAACTATTTGGTTAAATATTTTGGTCCTTTTAAAAAATGAACCCTTTAAAGAAATTTTGATTTTACAACTTTGGTCTAAGCACTAACGATGAGGAATTCTTTTCCGAAACGACCGTTTAGTGCTGTAAAATTTTCACTTATATAAAATCAGAGTAAGATCAGTTCCAGACATAGCAAAGTGCCGAACAAGCCGTGGTTTAGACAGGCCTGTCAGATGGAAGCCTGAATTATTCAATCCATGGGCATGACAAAGTATAATTAATTGTTATTTCAGTCCTTGAAATAACCTGCTATATTTATGAAAATATAATTATTTTTAAAAAAATGAAATATATTATTTACCAATTTTCGTATTTTTATACAATTTTCAATATTTTTAGGAAAAATATATTTTGTAAATTGCAGGAATGGATAAACGACATGTTAGAACAAATAAAGAGGCATCATGCAGATGCTTCAAAGCAAATGAAACAATGCGAAGACCATACATCAGCAATTAAAGTAAGTAATAGATATACAGATTAATTGGTCTAGGTAATTTACTAGTTTAGTTGCTTTCCTTCCGGAGCACATGGTCTCACTATCCTCTTTCAGGCATGGGGCGAATTACATTGCAATGTAATGCATTACATTACAATTACTTTGACAAAACTAACATTATATTACAATTACAATTACATGTATTTTGGAAAGTAATGCATTATATTACAGTTACTTTACCAATGTAATGGATTATATTACACATTACATTTCATTAATTGTTATAGCAAAAGAATTCAGAATTATCGATATAATAATAAAAGATGTTTCCTGTTCAGAATTTAAAATATTGGGTTAAGTTTTTCTATAAAGTTCTTAAAAGTTTTGACTTTCAATCGTTGAAAATGGGCGTAATTCACCAGAAATTAAGTCAATACGCAGTTTCTTTTTGCTTTGGTGTATTCAATTGATATTTCAAAATTTGCCAAGGTTTATTGTTCATCTATGTCGGGCTTTTTATTTTCAAAATATAAATTTCTGTGTTTTCTCTAAAAAAGTAAAAAACAGATGCTTTAAGGAATTTGTTCTACTATAATTGTATGTTATTATTATGATTTATTTTTCAACCGAATCTCACTGTTATTTAGTTGCCATGATATCAAAACAAAAAAAGGAATGGATAGGTTAACACGCTAATTAGTGGTATTGACAGGTGTCCATTTTAATCTATAATCAACTTCTTTATTAATTATAATTTATTCAAGAACTATAATAGCATATAAAAAGTATTGCTAATAAAACCAATACCTGGTAAAATTAAAAAGATAAAACTGTTTTCATCACAGGTTATCAGTTAAAGTAAAATTACAAATTAGTTGCTTTTTTCTAGAAGTCTTAGAAAGTGTGATGTGATTTTTAGCCTTTCAGATATTACTGAAAAACAGCGGTTGCATTTTGTTTTAAAATTGTTTTTATGTTTTAATCATCCTTTATATTTGTTGGAATTTCAAAATGATCTGTTGCGTACTAGCTTATTTAGCATTGTGTATAAAGGTTAAATGAAGAATAATTATGCTTAGTTTGACAACAGCTCAAAATTACACCTTTTCTAGACATCGATTTTCAAATTTCATACTTAGGGAAAAAAGTCACTTGCAGGTACTTACTAACTCATTTTATTAGTAAATATATATAACATTTAATAGGGAGAAGTAATGCTATGTAATGCATAACATTACAATTACATGTAATGCAAAAATTGGGGCATTACACATTACATGCATTACTTGGGGAAAATGTAATGCATCACAGGGCATTACAATTACAAATTAGCATTACCCCATGCCTGTCCTCTTTAAAGTTCATGTGTTTAAAGCATTTTTCTAGTTGAAAAAGATTTTACTTTGCTTTTGAGTTGTAATTTAGAGGTATGTGGTTGTAGAGGAAATCAACGTGTCCATAGAAAAGATTTTTCTTTATGCAAACTTTTAAGTATAAGAATTTGCCAGAGAACGGTTTAAACCTAGATGGCAAAATGTCCTTCTATAGATATACATATGATTGAGACCCATTTTGCTTCAACAGAAAAAAAAGATAATTTACAAGGGTAAGTCATCCAGAGGCCTTATAGTGAGATTTTAATGTAATTACTGAGACAAAAGATAAATTGTAAAAATATCGTCACTAATTGACCTTAATCACAATCCATGAATTTAAAACTTTGCAAATTAGCAAGAAATACGCGACGAGCTTTTAATGTAAGTACTAGGACGGCTTAAAAACGAATTTAATGCTATAACATTTTATTATTGGAAACAAAAAACGGAAAATTAAAATGTAAACTTTAGTTTATGTAGAAGGTAACATAAATGGTAAGAAGATTGTCACTAGCTGACAAGAATCGAAATCCAAAATGCAAAGCAAAAACTAAACTAGAAACCATTTTGTAAGTTATACATTCAAATTTATATACACACGTGGCTAGCTCATTTTACATCAAATGCAAGTAAATTTCGAGTTTGGAAATTACTTATTTTATTCGTATTTAATTTAAAACTTCTCTTGAAATTCATTGCGTTGTATTAAAAAAATTTTATAATAATTAAAAGGCTAATGCAAGTTGTCTCTGGAACCAGATGGAGCAAACATTTGGTAAAATAAGAGCCGATCTAGAAAGAAGAGAGGTGGAACTTAGCAACTGGTTACAAGAACAGGTGCAAACTTGTGAGACAATCAACAAAAAATTTATTTCAACGTTCAGAGACAACATTGAAATATTAAATGGATTTATAAAACAGTTACAGAGTTCAATGAAAGAAGAAGCGATTACATTTATAAAAGTAAGTCAAAACTGGTTAAATTTCACTTATCATTCTTCCGTTAAACAAGCGTTGATAGGGGGTAGGTTTATTGGTTAAAATACAATGTGTGTGTGTGTGTGTGTGTGTGTGTGTGTGTGTGTGTGTGTGCCCGAGTAGAATATATTAACCTTCTTACAAATAATCGCCATGGTAAAATGGTTTGAAAAGATCATGTATGAAAAGATCAGAGTACGTAACAAGTATGTATGGGTCTACGAACTTGAACTACAATTGATATATATATATATATATATATATATATATATATATCTTCCTAACAATATCTTTAGTTATACAAGTAACAATCACGTGACTATGTTGATCACGCCCACACTCTCTTCCTGTGTTATTCTCTATATAGGTCTTCCTCATTTTATCAGTTGACCCCAGTAAACTAATTTGAATTACATATTTAATTTATTGTTATCGAGGATATATGTTCTTTTTTCCTGTCATCTTTTTAAAAGTGGTCCATGTATCAAATTGTTTGTTGGTTTGATGTTTCCTCAGTCTTTTTTTTTAAAATCAAGTTTTAGGATTGTGTTCTCCACAATTCATTTATTGTATAAAATTTTAAATGCAGGTTCGTAAGACTTTTTCGAAAATGATAGAAATTACAGATGTGACGGTAGTAGCTAGCTAAACAGAAGGTGTCTTCCCTTCTGGAGCACCCGGTCTCACTTCCCTGGTGGGAGTTCACGTGTTAAACTTAATTTTTCCACCAGTTTTTATAGTTTTTATTTTAATTGTAGATCGTGATTTTTGTTGCCGATTTTTGTTGTACACATACACATAATATAATTCTATACTCAAATCTTACTGAAGACCAGTACCATCCAACTTGCCTGTAAAAATATGAAAAGCTAATAAAGGAGTCCCTCTCATCCAAATATTTTTAAAACCTAACTACAATAAATTTATACTACTGATATTATCATATAGTGAGCCGTTAGTATGTATTTTATGCTTTTCAAATTAGACAACTGCATAACCACATTCAATTGATTTTGAGGTAAAAATGACAAGGACTTAAAGTTAAGCTTATCTATCTCTGTAATACACCAGATCACACTGTTTGCTTCGTTTAAAATCAATACAAAATTTTTGGATACTAAACGAACAAGTAAAGTAACAAATATGTAAGTTTCCAAGAAGCACTTTTGACGTGTAAGCAATCGCTAGGGAGTATGTAACAAGTATGTATGGGTGAACGAACTAGAACTACAATTATAACTAGTTTGGTATATATCTATTCCTAACAATATCTTTAGTTATACACGGATAATATCACGTAACTATGTTGATCACGCCCACACACTCTTTCGTTTAATATGATAGCGATAATATGATAATTGAAAATATTGTATAGGCTACAGAAGACATATATGTGATTAAGGTTTTTCTTGCAAAGGACAACATTCAACTCCCCGTAGTTTCTGCAAATACTTCAGCAATGCTTTTGATCATGTTGCGATCAACACGAATAGCTAACGATCAACTAATTGTGGAGATGTTTGCAGAAACTCCAGGCAGTTAAATGTTGTCTTGTGGCAAGAAAACTATGCACATATACATCTTCTGCGGGCTATATATCATTTTTCAAATTCACATACAGTAAAACCAAATCTTTGGTCCGGAGCTTGTCTGGTTTAAGGAGGTTTTGAAATTTAAACCTGGCTTATCTCCCCTTAACAAAATGTGATACATGTCAGAGATGCCACAATCAGGAACATTGCTCACGTTAATGTATTATATATAATATGCTCTATGAAAAAGGACTGTTTGAATTGGTATTAAATCACCTTTAATTCGCTTTCTTAATAGGATTCTAATTAGGGTACTCAAGGCAAATGACACTACCTTTATTAATCCCTGACAGGACAACAATAGTGTTGACACTTTTCCCGTCTCCTTGATCCATAAGGTGTTACTGTATAATAATTAACAAAACAACTGTAGCAATTATAGATAATGAGATAAGATTATACGGAAGTGCTTA
The DNA here is from genome assembly GCA_021292105.1 of Anadara kagoshimensis. Taxonomy (NCBI): domain Eukaryota; kingdom Metazoa; phylum Mollusca; class Bivalvia; order Arcoida; family Arcidae; genus Anadara; species Anadara kagoshimensis. The sequence continues at coordinate 38,389,691 of CM037858.1, forward strand.
TCTTAAGTTATTGTGTGAATTCATAAATAAATTAATTAATAAACAAATTTAGATTATAAAGAAAATCACAAAAAGAAATGGAAAAAATATACAGATGAATAATATTTTTAAAAATAAATACATGAGTTATTAAATTAAACACCAAATATTTGAAAAAAAGAATAAAAAAAAATAATTAAAAAAGTGTCCATAATAAAATATTTTTATAAATCTGTTTAAAACTAACATAACAAAGAAAAAACAAGTGTTTAAAAAGATCAAAACATTGAACGGTTTAGATAGGTTCAATTTTAAGGATATGAGCAACTTGGGACTAAAGAGTTTGTCCGGTGTCCGGAATAGAGAGTGTTCAGTTTATAAAGGTTCTTGTTAGTTGAAATGAAGAAGGATAAATTTGGGACTAAATATTTTGTCCGGAATAGAGAGTTGCCCGGTTTAGGGAGGTTTCACTGTACTATCATCGAAACGAGTAAGTGGATTTGATCAACATATTCACGTGATTGATGCCTGTGTTATATGTGTTAAATTAACGTCTGTTTCCTTTTCTGTTTTAGAGTTTTGGAACAACAAGGAAAAGGTATTTTGTTTTGTACTTCAAACATCTAACCTTTAGCTATGAGTCATTCAAGATACACGTTATACATCAAGTCATTGATATTAATGTTAGTCATAAGTGACGTGATCATATACAATAAGCAATGCGATATTATTTCCTTTTAATGATGTCTTTTTTCAAAAAAATATATAGCCATTCCTCAGGTGCTTGGAGAATAATATGCTGAAATCAAGTTCACTCTATTTAGAAAAAAATCACTGGCACAAATCAAAATACAAACATACTCATCCATGTACGAATCACAATCCAGAAGCAAAGTAAATACTTTGAAACTGAGAAGTTAGATTAAACACGTGAAATTTCACCAGGGAAATGAGACCGTGTGAGTAGGCACCTCCTGTTTAGCCAGCTTCACCCGCCACGTGTGTAATTAAATTTGAGTGAAGGGGACGTTGAACTATAGGACGCAAATATATTCAGGGCAATCCTGGACAGAGAGAAATTTTCTCTGCGATATCGATGGGCGACGTGTGTCACAATTCCAAAATAAAAATGCTTTTTAACCTACAACGTGCAATATTAATTATTATAATTTTTCGTTCAATGAATTGCCTTAGGTGGATTTGTTATAATACTTTTGGTATTTTGTTTTTCTCATTTAAATATTTGACTTCACTTTCCACAATTTTAGTCTACTGATGAGGAATATTATTCCAAATAAAACGGCTGTAAAATTGAAAGAGATTACAGTAGGATAGCCAAGTCCAAAATGTGCGTTGGTTTTAAAATTTGAGACCTTCCGCGGTAAATAAAAAGGGATTATTTTTTGGCAAGTGTCTGAACCCGAAAAAAATTTGCCATTTTCAGAATCGTTTTTATACCATAAAATTAACATTTTTAGCTACGAATATGATGCAAGCGTGTGAGGCATTAACTAAACTTTCTACATGTATCAAAGAGTCCGAGATAAAACGCCACATTTTATTTAAAATTACTGATATCCCGACGATAACCGATTTCTCTTGAAAATCAACAGAAATTTCTTCTCCATTTTTGAAACTGGTACGTTTTTTGTGTAAAGAATACTTTTCCTAGAAATTTTAATACAATGTCAGAAAATTATTACAGTATACGCCAGTAAATTATCGTACCTGGTGCATGAGGGTTAAATATGCGAAAATCGCAAAAATCCAACAGCATGATTTCAGTACGTCTTGTTGTCAATGAAAACAAATATGGCCGCGACCTTGATAAACATTGTTCTAACGTAATGACGTAAACAACGGTCCCCGTGTCAAATATATAGGTCAACTGTCTACTGTATACACAGTACACGCAATGTACAGTACAGACCTGTCGAAAGTTTAACACTAAGCTAACCAAAAGAAGTCAAAGCTCGACTGTCGAGTGCCCAAGGTATGGAAAGGTAGCGGTCGAAAAGCTGCCGAGAGATAGATGGCAACTGCTGTCGATATAAACACCAAACGAGGAACCAATATGGACTGTCGGCACTAATTCGTTAGCTGGGTGCTAAACTTTGTACAGGTCTGTACTGTATTTATCGATTTTTTTTTTTTTGCAACAGGCATCCTCATCTGGTACACCATCATATAACATGTGATACTTTAGGACCCCAACAGGAATAAATAAATAGGGCCTACATTAAAAAAAATAAATGATAAATAAATAAATCAGAATTTCTACAGAGAAATAAGTTAGAGCTGGGACACAGTATGTTGAGCAGGTTACAAAATGTCTAGCAGGTTAGTGATGATAATAAATAAATAAATAAATAAATAAATAAATAAATAAATAAATAAATAAATCAGAAATTGTTCAGAGAAATAATTTAGAACTGGGATGTCAGTGCTCAGTTAATAAATAAATAATTAAGAAATTAAATTGAGAAATAAGTTAGAGCTGGGACACAATATGTCAGCAGTTGTTAATAAATAAAAAAAAAATAAATAAATAAATAAATAAATAAATAAATAAATCAGAATTTCTACAGAGAAATAAGTTAGAGCTGGGACACAGTATGTTGAGCAGGTTACAAAATGGCTAGCAGGTTAGAGATGATAATAAATAAATAAATAAATCAGACCTTCTACAGAGAAATAAGTTAGAGCTGGGACACAGTATGTTGAGCAGGTTAGTAATGATAAATAGGGTAAATACATATAAAGAGATCAAAATAAGTTGCATTTTGTCTTTCCTCAAGGTACTAACATGAAATGTGGCATGGGTACCATGGAAAGTAACCTCAGATATTTTTGAAAAAAAAACAAATATTTTTATATGAACAAAATTAACATTTAAAAAATAAAAGATATTGAATTACTAAAAAGTTAGAAAAATTTATGAACAGGCAGATAGTTAGAAATTTTGTCATATTGTTGTTTGTTAAATGAATGACAAGTGGGCCATAATAGCATTTAAAAGGACTAAAATTGTCTAAATTATCAAATTTAATTTAGAAACTACACAAACAGGTGATTTTTTGGGGGACAGGTACTTTCTAGTTGTTCTGGCTGTGATAAATAGATAAATCATTTACAAATAAATCAAAAACTATGGGATCATATGGCAGTGTTCATTCTAGAAAGGGGCTGTTGATCCTTTATTTTGCCAAATGGCACCATTGTAAAGGCCATAGTTGGCCACATTTGAAATTAGATTTCAAATGCAAGTTCAAAATATTTGATAGCATTGTCATATATAAAAGCTACATTATATGAAACTTTTAAATACTTCATTACAAAGGCTTTTACATCAGCCTAAAAGACTACAAGTCACATCAAACATTAGATGTATGCAAAATCATTGATGTTATTCAACTTGTTATTAGAGGAATTTTATTAGAAATGAACCCATCTGAAAAAATCCTAGAATGAACACTCATGGTTATTACTATTTACACATAATGGAACATTTTTCAAAGAAAAATGCATTATGTGTGTCTAAACCAACTTTGTAAATTGTAATAATGTTGAATGTCTCATTTCATGTAAAATTAAAACATAACAATATCTTTAATACACTAGGAATTAGATATCATCAGCCATTTATGAATGTTTCATTTTACATAGAATAAAAAAATCAACACATATCAATATCCTTAACATACTGGGAATTATATACCATTACACATTTATGAATTGAATGCTTCTCTTGATACTGAATACCTCTTTTTCACCACATGAAATGCTTTTCATGCACCCTTGCCTGAAGTGTAGCATACAGGTAACAGCATAGGTTAAAATCTTACTATGTCAGAAAGTTTGCCAGTTCTCTTGTTGAGGGGTGTGATTTACCTCAGGGATGAAGCCTGAATATTTTGAGTTTGGGGCCAGCTCACTTCATAAAAGAATTTGTAACAGTGCTAAATGGCTTAAATGTGTTACAATTATTTTGAATTCTTACAAACTAATAATGCCCATTTGGATACACTGTGTCATGAATTTCACTGTATTTGCATCAACTTATTTCTTAATGCTATTATCAAACCAGTTCCCATGAATTTTCCCAAAAGAAGGTGATATTTATTTATTAGAATTTTACAGAAATTACTGAAATTCCTAAATATTTTACAGATCTGTATTTAATCATTATAATATGGAGTTAAATTTTTAACCAAGTCAAATGAAATCCACATGATTAGTATTCACTTTTCCTATTTCCTACTTCCACATAGTCTATTTTAAATGTTATTTGTGCTATGTCAAGTTGACTTAAAACTTTTAATGAAGCAAAATAATCAATTTTTCATGTCTAAATTGTACTAAAATAATAATGCCGGGGTTATTGGCATTAGAACAAAAACAAAAATTTAAGTAATAAAGACCAATGTTGTGTTGACTCTGGCTAAACTAACATGGGAGATGTTTCCTCATTTTGGGAAATATTTCATGAAGAAAAATCCAGTCTAACCCTTTTTAATGATGTTAGCTTATTTATCCAATGATATGTACTGATATGACAGACAGGTCCTGTTTATATTTTGCCAGCAAAGCAAAATCAGTTGGTAATTTTCAGTATATTCTGAGTCCCTAACTAGCCCTACATGAGCAGGTTGCACTGTACACTGTATTGGTACAGATCCCGAGTCCATATGGGTAAAATTAGAACACATGCGTATCTAATGTGTTCGACAGCCATGCAGATCGATCATACATGACAAATAAGGCAAAAAAGCTTGACTATTTTGTCCAAAATACACGATGACATTTTCTGCATGATAAAATTGTGATCGAAGCGGGACGAATGCTAATCAAATATGTCCGACTGGAAGTAGTTCCAAAAAATCGGCAGATTAGACGAGAAATGGAGTGAAAATACAATATTTTTAAGGAAAAACTTACTTTATTTCAACAAAAATATCTCCACAGCGTCTCTCGATTATCAAATTTATACATTACATACAATAAGGAAGCTGTCTTAGCATTTTTTCTGTGTCAAATTAGCCGGAAAGGGGGTGGCCCATGATCGAGAATCCGGCAATGTCATCGATTTTTTCGACATTTGAAACTGGTACGTTTTTTGTGTAAAGAAAATTATTTGACAAATTATACATCAAAATAACCGTGAGAAAAAGTTCTTTCCGTTCATGTAAAAACACCTTTGGTGCATGAGGAACTGCGTACACAGAATGATATTTTTTAAAGTTTCAATTTTCAATTTTTCGCCGGTGCCTCACATTCAATTACGATTTAAATTGTTAAATTCTCACCGACTTTGATAAAAATCGTCTTTAATGACTTACTTTTGTCCTCAAAAGACGATAAAATACTACAAATAGTATTAAAAACTCGCAGTGAAATAAATATTATGTAATTTTACCGCCTCGAGTGAATTCAAATTTTTGACAATTTTTTCACTTTGTCTGCGCGTGAAATTTTGTTTGATGAATCAATGCGCTGGCCGGGTTGGCTATCCTACTGTTAGTAATAATCCAAACATATTTATTCTCAAACAATTCTTTGAATTAACAAAGTGATAGACTAAATACTTATATGTGTGTAACTGTGAGTTATATTTTTATTTAAAAATAAAGTAAACCCGTCCAAATGACGTAATTAGGACCTTTATTGGCAAATGGTATTACATTAATATCCATCTGCTTTTGGACTATATAGCAAATAGGCATTAAAAACTGAATCCCAATGGACATGTTGTCTTTTCCAACATTTTTTCAACATATAGATACATGTTTGTGTTTATCCTGTGTTGTTTTGTATAATGTGAATTATTAATGCTATAATTACTTATTTCAAGTTTCTAAGCATTCTATTTGAAAATCTAGTTTCACGATTGTGTGTTCTTTAAGTAATATATTGTATTCAATTTATACGCAGGGTCTTGGACTTTTTGGAAAATGAAAGAAATCAGAAGCATCCCACTTGTTATCCTGGCGACGCGCTATCCAATATTGAATTCAAATATGCACCTTGGAGATTGCACTGGCCCAGTAACATAGAAGATATTACACTGGAGGGGAGCATAAAATATCAGAAAGGTACATTGAGCAGCTTGCATACACAGTAAACTTTTTTATACTGACCCTCATTAATTATACCCCCCGCTTAAAAAGCGGGGCATATAGTGATAGGGGTTTCCGTCCGTGTGTCCGTCCTTCCGTTACACCTTAGGGTACCTATCTCTTATCCGCAACTCCTCCTAAACCCTTCAATGGATTTTCATGAAACTTTCACTTTCTCTTTTGCTTTCTTGTATTATTATTATTTTTATTATTATTCCACTTTCCGCACGCTTGTCTCCCCTTTTTCTTAGAGATGCTTCTCTAAATCTCGATGACACTTTATATTAACAATATATCAACCATGTAGATGTGCAATCTATATTAAAACAGGTGTTGAATTTATCACAGTTTAATGCCCTTTCCAAAAACACTTTTTTCAGGAATGGAAAGTCATATCAACAAAAGTAATTTTGTCCAATTCAAACAAAAAAGTGGGGAGGTGGGAGACTTTCGTCATTATGCTTGACAAATTAGTTGTTATTTTTATTATTATAGAACATAAAGAAAGAGGACTGAAGGGAAATCTTAATTTAATAATACATAAAGGCCAATTAACGATTAAAGAAACGCCATAATAGAGTGGCCCTTCGACTTCAAAAACGATATAAAGATTATCAATCAAGAAAAACACCAAAGACAAACTTTCCAAAAAGACATTGTGAAAATGGTTTCCGGGTTTTTCAGAAGGTACGAAGCTAGAGATATAGACTTTAATGAGTTGGATTTAAATGGGTGTAATGGCAAGTTGAATATGTAGAGACGGCGATGAGCTTAATAGAAGATGACAACTTTGCACTGATGTCGAGTGCTTCTGACGTCACTATAATAGGTGCCCCTGCGAAGCTGAATCCATTGGTTTCACGACTGAAAGGTCTGGTGTCTTCAATAAAATAAGCAAGAAAATCAGATAAGAACATGGACATGACCGTATTTGCTTTGTCTTGTAACTTTCTGAACAGCATTTGTCAATTGCCTAAACGAAATATTAAAAATAATGATGCATATGGAAGTTGTCACATCGTAGTTAGTTTCAAGTATTTGGTTTCAAATATATAGAATTGCATATGTTTTTTCTTAAAAATTCCTTCCTGGAATTTTTGTATATCGTTCCTCACAAACGTTAAGAGATAAAACGTGTGAAACTAATTTGATTTTACAGTATTTATTTTTGCGATCTGTTTGAATAAATAAACCTTTTAATTAAACATATTCAGAAATAAAAAAATATGATCTACAAATTAAATTCAAAACCAAAAGTGGAAAAAATCAGTTCACTTTGGATATGTTTCACCGCTGATAATAATCCACTTGGTTAGTTCCATGTTCCTTTCATTTTTTTTAATTTTGATTACACAAGTGATGGATATAGCTAGCTACACAGGAGGTGCTTGTTTATTTTCCGGAGCATCCGGTCTCACTTCCCTGGTGAAAGTTTATCTATATCATTTTTCAAGTTTTTACTTTGCTTTTTGGATTTTGATTTGGAAATGGATTAGTATTATTGTTTTTGATTAATATAACAATATCGGAACGTTATTGTAGATTGTTAGTTCCAATCAAGAATAAAGATTAATACACCTTTAATTAGACCGTTTATAAACAGTAGTGTGCCACTCATCAATTGGACAATGTGAATAAACAAAATGTACTTCCACTATGTGGATACGGAAAAATGCGGAAACATATAGTGGCGAAAAAGTGATAGTCTTGCAATTAGGGTTGGGTAAAAACCAGAATGAGGTAAAAGACATTATGTCTTGTGGTTATTTATTTTAATACGGGATATGAATAGATAGGCACATGTATAATATTCGACGGCAAATACAATACTAGTAGCTGAAAATCTTTCTCAGAAGAACGAGGGTATCCTGTTATACCTAAGGCATCATGATACAGCTTGGTTTTAACAATAGTGACATACAATAATTAACATTTACAATACAAATCAGTACATGTATTACTCGTGTGTGTGTGTGTGTGTGTGTGTGTGTGTGTGTGTGATACAACTTATAAATGGAGTGTGATACAACGTAATTTATACCGTGGTATAATTATAACAATAATGATGTAATTTGTGTAATTAATAACAAATTATTGTTTTTAAATTTATATGAATTGTACTTTTGTAATAAATCTAATTAATTTGTTTTTCAAAATCTGTAGAATGAAAACTAAATACTTATTATTGCATGGTAATAACTTGATTCAATCGTCATCATGTATTGCTAGGTACCGACGTATTTTACAGCATGATTTAGTATTGGCAAGCAACATTGACCTGTCCGCTTGACCTTTGATAAAGTATTAAGGACCAATATATTTACGTATATGGGACACGGGTGTTTATTTTGTGTACATCATTGTCAATATTTCACATGCCTATTCCAAGGCTACAGATGTATTAGGTGGATCATCGTATATCAAAAACAAACATACCAACTCATGTCCAAACCACAATCTAAAAGGAAGCTAAAACTTTGTAACTCACCAGGGAAATGTGGCCGGGTACTCCAGAAAGGTAAGCACCTGCTGCTTAGCCAGCCACACCAGTCACGTTTGTAATTAAATTGAGGATAAAAGGGAGAAGGAACTTTGAACGTCAAACATATCAAGGGTAATTTTGGATACAGAGACATTATACTTATCAGCAGTACTGTGATGACGGCCATAAAACATTTTTAATTGCGTTGATCAGAATTGGTTTGCAATATCCCTGAGTGAACAATTTATTTGCAAACAGGCTGCTCCATTGTATAAAGTTCCCGCAGTAGGAGCAATTCCTGACACGTCGAATTAATTATAAAACAACTTCACCAAAAACAATTGCTGCATAGCAAAGGAAAGTTGTCAATAGAAAGGTTCACGTCATCATATATATAATATTCTTAGTGAAAAGTCAAGCAGACAGGTCTATGGTTTATCTTATAGGTTAGGAATCAAAATCCCTTTTTGTTTGAAGAACTGTGGTTGAATATTTTTCAATGTGGTACAAAATAGCACTCAAACAGCTGTTTTAGATGAAAAATTTCGAAACTTTATTAAGATTTTTACAGAGAATATAAGAAGAGACTATAAGTTAACGTTCAAAGTGCCTACTCTTTCGAGGCACTCTTGGAATCTTAATGGAGATTCATGATGAATACAGTTATAATCATGTGTTAATGGACAAATGTAGCTCTTCCAAACTTTAAGTGTCAGTTTCAAAGTTTTAACTTTGCTTTGTGGTTGTGATTTGACATAAATTGGTATGGTTGTATATAATCAAATGCATAGGCTTTTAAAGAAGTGGAGGCCAAGGTAAAAAAAACCATAGTGCCTTATATACACAAACTGCAGCATGATACATGTTGTCAAGCGAATCGTAGTATAGGTAAACAACATTGACCTGTCCGTTTGACCTTTAATTTAAATATTTATTATGGACAGGTAAATGTAAGTAATAGGGATTATGCGTGTATATTTCGTCTACCTGATGTGAACACTAATCATGGGCAATGTGTATAAGTATTAGCTGCGAAACTTAACGCTACCCATGTATTGGATGGACTCTCCTATATGAATATTCCTAATGAAAGGTCAAACGGAAAGGTCAATGTTGTTTACCTATATACATGTTTGCCCAGATAACAACATAATATATTGTTAAAGGTTGTTAAATTTTCCGTTAGCTTAACCAAATGGTAAGTGAAATTAGAAAATCGCAGTGTAAGGTCATAATTATTTTTTACAAAACAAAGTGTTTACGTTAATCTACTGAGCCCGCGAAGGGACATTGAAATAAATACATGTTTGCGTTCACATGCAGTGATATTTCATTCCCATGCAATATTATGGCTTTCGCATGCAATTGTATTGTATTCTCATGCAATTGTATTGCGTTCACACGCAATAATATTTCGTTCCCACGCAAAATTATTGCGTTCGCACGAAATGGTATTTCGTTCCCGATCAATAATATTGCGTTCACACGCAGATTATATTTCGTTCCCACGCAATGGTATTGCTTTCGCACCCTATAATATTCCGTTCCCAGCAAAAGTATTACATTCGCAAGAACCGATATTTCGTTCCCACGTAATTACATTTCGTTCCCTCGTAATAGTATTTCGTTCCCACGCAATGTTATTTCGTGCAAACGCAATAATATTGCGTGTGAACGAAATACTATGGCGTGGGAAGAAAAACTTGTGTGCGAATAAAATATATTACGTGGGAACGAAATACTATTGTGAGGGAACGAAATATAATTGCGTGCAAATGAAATATTATTTTGTGCGAACGCAATACTTTTGTGTGAGAACGAAATATTATTGCGTGCGATCGCAAACCTATTACCTAGGAACGAAATACCATTGCGTGTGAACGCAATATTTTTGCATGGGAACGGAAACCTATTGCGTGCGAACTAAATATCATTGCGTAGGAACGAAATACTATTGCGTGGAAACGAAATACTATTGCATACGAACACAATGCTGCTGCATGCAAACGCAATGCCATTGCGTGGGAACGCAAACTCATACTTTTATTTCAATGTCCCTTTGCGCGCTCCGTTTTAATCGGTTATTTTGATAATAGCAATTGTGTGCATTATTTTAAAACAAAAATTTTAAAAATATTTTCTACGCAAAATATAAAATCCCATTAACAAGCCGGTTATCTAAACAAACAAACGGGTCTTCGTGCCTTTGAACAACCGGGCCCCGGTGGTACACCAGCGAATCACAGATGACAAAACAACATAAATCCATCTCCTTTTGATTACATCAAAATGTTAACAGAAAGCTAGATATAAACAAATAAAAACCCTGAATGTGGAAAATGTGCTATGTGCAATCCCACCTTCATGTCAAAGAAGTATGGCAATGGGTCTACATAACACATACATAGCATCATTTGGATACCGTATACTGTCATCATCAAAGTTTTTTTTTGTTTATAAGTGATGTAAGAAAACTTTCTATTCTACATAATTCGACATAAATTAACCAAGAAGTGAAATGATCAAGGAGTGCATATATAGTTTCAAAGATAGGGACCGACAGCCAGCGTTTCATCTTATTCTGAACATCAATTGTACAGAAAATTATAGTCAAAAGATGTCATGAAATGCATGTACATTTACGTAAATGCGCAACTGATGAATTTTGTTTAGACGACTGTCTAGTGCTACAAAATTAAACCCGCGTGATTACTCGGCCATCCGCAGCTGATCCGTGTTGTATATAGGAGAATGCCACTATATTATGGTTATTCGGAAGGCTTAAACAGAATTGTGGTTTGGACATTGATTTTTATGTTTGTTTTTGATTGATTTACGGTTTGGTGCTTTCATCGTTGATAGTGACCTTATAAGGCAATCAAGTTTTAGTTAAGTTAAGTGTGGCATACTTTCAAACACTGTCCTTCCATCACGCGGTGTTTTAAGTCGTCACATGATGCTTCAAAACCCACCGTGATATGACGGGTGTCCCACCACTGTGGGTTCGACGCCGGTCACCGTGAATCGCAAGTGAAAAGGATTTTTTCTTTGCCGTCTGTCTTTACTGGTACAATTATTATGACTTGTGTGTAAATGTTTATCTGTGGCACTACGTGCGAATGCACTAGCACTCAGGCAGTGCGCGGCACACTCAGTAGCAGATAAGAAAATTGTTACGCAAATAGCTGAAAATTTGCTGATATGACGTGAAACAGCATTTAACCTTCAAACCAATCATTCAAATGTGTTCGCTAGTGTGGCAATAACGGTGCTCCAAGAATCGGTAGAATATCTGAAGAAGGATATACAAGACAACAACAACATGGCGGACGAGGTTGTGTTCGAGTATCTGCACATGGAACTTGTGCACAGTATTTGCAGATCAACTAATATAGACCAGCAGGTATGTGTGTTAAGAAGATATTTTAATGTCTGATATATGGAATCACGTTATTTCACACTTTGTCAATAATTATTTATTATTTACTTTATCCCCAGAATGAGATCAGCCCACTGAACAGCTAACCCTCCCCCTATTTTACATTGGGTTATTCCATAATTTTTTAAGAGAGCCCCCTAAGGAAGTCATACCTATCCTCATTAAGACCCCTCCATAGCTTTCACATGCCCCCCCCCCCCCATAACACCCCCAGTCCAGAGTTCTTAAATTAGCAGCCCAAATGTGTCCACCACAGTCTACAGCTTTCTGCTACATGCAATGAATATAAATCAGGACTGTATTGAATCATTTCATTATCCTTGTGTTACCGGTTTTTGACATATACTGAGTAGGCCTCCTCCTGGAGTGTATCACTTACTCAAACATGAGATGGATTGTTAAAAAACTGGTAGCCTATCCAGTAAGACCATGAAGTCTGCTGCTAATGGAGCTGCTGCAACCTCTAATGGGAGTCTGTTCCATTGTTGTATTGTCCTGGGAAAGAAGGAGTATCTGTAGCAGTCCTTGTTGGTACGATGCTGTCTGTATCTGTGTCCTCCTATTGTTGGACTGCCGCTTGCTATCAGAAATGAATGAGGAAAAGGTTGATCTTCTAGTTTATAGTATCCAGATACTACACTAATAGAGGTGGTCAGTTCTGGGATGGTGGAAGAAACCAAAGTGCCCAGGGAAACACCACTGACCTCCTGCAAGTGAACTGTCAACTCTGTCACAAGGATGTGTGTTGGCAGAATTAGAACGTAGGAGATAGTTTTGCTGTGATCCACAAGTTTGCACTTAAGACCTTTCAGTTATCAAGGTCCCAAGATTGGTGGGTTCTCCAGTGATAACTACATGTAGTAAATATATAGTAGTTATAGTAATATAACCGGACACCTCCCTAAACCGGACAAAATCTATGGTCCGGAGCTTGTCCGGTTTGAAGAGGTATTACTGTATGGGTAGATTGTCAATTGATAAGTTGTCGTGACATAGTGTCTATGACTTGTCGGATGAGTTGTCGTGTACTGGTAGATTAGGTATGATGAATGCTTTAACTGTTCATTTGTTGTACATTTATTTACTGACATATACAGGTCTTTGTCTCATAGTATTAGTAATAATTCACATACATGTACATGTATATCTACCTTTATATTACCCAGTATTTATTTGATATTATAAATGTTATCATTTTCAATTTCAGGATAATTGCATAGCAAAATTAGAGTCACTCGGATTCCGTGTTGGTCAGAGTCTTGTTGAAAGGTAAAACCAATGTGTACTTATATTTTTATGATTACTGGTAACCACACACACACACACACACACACAGACACACACACACACCTAATCACCCTTTTCTATAAAATTGGAGTTTTAGAACTATTCTATTTTTCCATAATTTAAATAATGGTTCCCACATCAAAATTTTAATTTGTTTTCCTAAAAACTGCTAAGAAGTATGGTTTTTGCCTGGCTAAGAAGTATGGTTTTTGTCAGACATGCCACAGTTGCAATCATAAGTTTCTGTTTTTTATCTAAGCTCACCTATCATGTATTACAGAGCCTGTAACAGAAATGAAGGATCCTGACCTTCAAATATTCCTAAACTAGTTTTTTAAGACAATGGATAACAAGATAGATTCCTTGGGTTAGGGATTTCAGACCCAATGGTCATAACCGGTATGTGACATAAATAAAGTATGGGTCTTTATATATATGTTTTATTTGGGGAATATGAATTTTCAATTTATGATTAGCAGGGGCACAGTAGCTGATGACTCCCGAAAATAAGTCCAGACCCTAACATTTACACATTTTAACTATTTATTCCTATTGCAACTTGTTTTCTGAAGTGAGTTGGGCCTCCAACTCAAAATCTTCATCTGTTATTACAGTCATATTTTATTTTATGTTTTCTAGATTCACCAAAGATAGTTCAAGGTTTAAAGATGAGTTAGATACAATGAAATTTGTATGTAAAGACCTTTGGAATTCTGTTTACAAGAAACAAATTGACAATTTGAGAACAAACCATCAGGTATGTAATTTGAAAGTATCATTGAAATGATTTCTAGGTTTCCATAAATTTAAAATAATTAGTAGCCAAATTTCCAAAATTTGTGAAAATATAGTCCTTTTTAAAGTATTTTTTCACAAATTTGCTAAAATAGGTTACTTTTTGAAAGAATTCCTTAGAAATAAGTAGCCAATGGCGATTTTGGCTACCAGGAATGGAAACATAGGATTTGATTTGAGAGATGTGAGTCAAAATCATACTGACAAGTGTTCAAATATACTATATATCTGTAAATCTCTATCTTGAAATCTGAGACCAACAAAGCCTCTTATAAATTAAGGGGTCTAGGTGGCTGAGAAGTCTGAAGGGCAAAGATACCACAAACAACATAGATTGTGGCTTAAGCTGTAATCCCACTCTGGCAGATCTTAGTGTAAATAAAATTTGTCACCACACTTGTCAAAGTTCAGTGCTTTTTTCTGGGCACTTTGGTTTCATTGACCAACCTAGTAGAACTGACCATCTTGATTTAAAAATGATGAATCTTGACATGGATGTAAAACAACTCTCTTTGAATTTATTCAATATACTTGGGGTTCAACCAGGTAATGACATTAGACAATTTAGTGCCTTTTTCCAAATCTCTGTGGTACCTTTTAAAATCTAAAGTCTTTTTCTGTCACTCTAATTAATGGTATCATGTTCTAGTTCCTATTCCAAAATAATTGCATGTGCAAATATGACATAAGCAAAGGTGAATGGATACCTGAAAAGACTGGGTCTGATGTCAGCACAGCCTATTACATATCTGCAAATATCTTATGTTGAAATATTGGGTTTAATATCTAAGCTAGCTTGCAGACCAGTGAACTGTAACTTTTCAGTCCAATTGGTAATACAAATGTACATGTACTTTGGAAGTTTTATTAAAGGTGGTCTTAAAAACTTGCCCATCACTGTCTTGAGTATTAAACCCACTATGATTCTATTGTCAGACAGTTTGTCAGTTTGCATGATGAAGGTTAGTGTTTTTCTCTGGGTACTTAGGTTTCCTCCACCATTCCAGAGCTGATTACCTTTATATAAGTTAAAGCGCCCTGACTGAGACATAAAACTCCATTGCTCTACTGAGTACCCTAATCATAAAAAAATTGAAATTTTTAGATATTGGATATTTAGAATTTCAAATTTGAACCTACTGTAGGAACTACTGTGACTGTGACAGTGAAATTCTCTTTATATCCATAGAAAATCAAATAAATTTGAATAAAGTTTGATATTTTTCACTTATTTGTACCTAGTCGTAATAGGAAATCTGTATGCACATCCGTGATTGTCATAAAGTATGTCTGTAAAAAGGAAAATGTTGGCGGTATGGGGATTTTACACATGAGAAAATGACGATGTTTACACCGGAAGTGATGTCCTTGGTGACGTTTTACGTCATATGCGCAACAGAAGCCGCCATTTGCATGGTTTTTCAACATGTTAAATCCCCATACTGACAACATTTTCCTTCCTACAGACATACTTTATGACAATTGCGGATGCGCATACAGATTTCCTATTACGACTAGGTACAAGTAAATGAAAAATATCAAACTTCATTCAAATTTATTTGATTTTCTATGGATATAAAGAGAATTTCACAGTCACAGTCACAGTGGTTCCTACAGTAATTTTAGACACTTAGGAAGTATTCATTTAATGGGTCTGAAATAAGTCCAGTGGTACATAAGATGAAGGTAATTGGAAACCACACAATTGAACTAGTAAATCTCTTCTTAGATCTTTGATTTCTGTCCCTGATACCAGATATGTATTACTTGCAAGTAGAACATTTGCAGTTATAATTAACACGAAACATAAATTTTGGCTGTGTCTGTGATTTACAATTTGTCTTAATTATCAGTTTTTAACCTTTAATATTTATTAATAGCCCCTTCTGGTACTCATAATAAATACATTTCTTTTGAGTAATTCATTGGAGTTTTTTCCCCTTGGATTATAATCGCCCTATCATGTTTGTGGTTTTGTTACCCACTATTTTACCTGGTAATCATTGAAATACATTTTGTAAGTTTATCACAAATTTAAAACTACTAACTGCCAGATTTCTAAAATTTGTGAAAATATAGCCATTTTTAAAGTATTTTTCACAAATTTGCTGAAATGGGTTACTTTTTCAAAGAATTTCTCAAAAATAATTAGCAAATGTGGTTTTTTTTTCTACCAGGAATGAAAACATGAGAGTTATTCCCCTTAGATTACAAACTTGTCATATTTTCCAGTTTATTACTCTTTTAGTCACAATAATCCGTTGTAACCACAATGATAACAATCTCCAACCCCAAACATAAATGATGACAAAAACATCAATAAAAAAATTAATTAAAAATAATAAATAGAGAATCTTGCATGGGTTTAATAAATTCAATACGAATGCAAGATTCTATTTATTATATAATCCCATAAAAACATGTTTTTTGTAGATTTAAAACTTGACTTGTCTTCTTTTTATAAGAAAACAGCTGATTGACGTAAATGTGTACATGCACCAAAAGTAATCCTGCTGAAATATTTAAAGTAAACAATAGTCTGTCCGCAGGATACAAAAACAAAACAAACATTTTCAATTTAAATACAATGTATCTTCTTTTTAGAAGAAAAGTACAAAAGTATCAGCCTAAATTAGAATCAACAAACAGTCGTTCCGAGTGAGTGTCAAATGAAACAAACAATTATGAAGTAGGTCAATTGTGTGACGTCACTCTGGAATGACTTTTATGCTTTTATGACGTCACACTCATTCAATACGATTTTTATTGTATGACCGTATTACATGGATTATTGAGTAGATTATATAATAAACTGTATTATAATAAACAATGTAATATTTATGTCTGATATCTGGGAATGAAATCAAAGATCTAAACAGGGATTTACTGGCCATATTAAGTGGTTTTGCACTTTGATTTGAAGAAGAATAAATAACATATTGATCACTATGTATTGAATAACCTATTGCATTTATCTGAAAGACTACATTTGAATATTCATTATCTTTCAGGGTGTTTATGTACTTCAAGATAACAAATTTCGTTTTCTTACACAATTATCTAATGGTAAACAGTACATGGATTCAGCACCAATGGTGAGTGTAGACATAACATAACATAACCGGGTTTACACAGAATTTGAAGTCATTGAATCCGTTTTTGCCTTGAAAAGTCATGATTTTTTGTAAAATATCATGGAAAAGTTATTGAATTTGAGAAAAAGGTTCAATACTTTTTAAAATGAAAAATAAATTAGTAAAATCTAATTAATATAAAATGGAATATTAGAAATTTGGTCAAAACACCCTCTTATTACACAAATCAGAGGGAAATTCAGTTTTTTTGTCGTCCCCCCCCCCCCCCCCCCCCCCCCCCCCCAAGTCTGATAATTATTTATAATGGAAAGAGCCATTCAGCTCAAACATTACCTAAGGCAAAATGTTAAAATGAAGACTCTCATTAGTCATATCAGAAGAATTATTATTGTTAGCATGATCAATGAATACATAGAGTTCTTCTTTTATAGTCATTATGTCCCTGGAAAATGGTGAAACTATCTTGGAAAATTATTATATATGACATTAAATATTTTATTGGTCCCAAGTGTATGGACTTTGCTTACTGTGTATTGAAATCACATTTGATACAGCAGAAGCTAAGCGAACGTAGGATTTAGTATCCAATCCAGAAATATAATCGCTGAGTTCATCCTGGTTCATGCTTTGAAAAACATGAGCTGTGTTTTCAAAAATTGAGTCAGTATAATATGAACTTGATGTATTTACGATTTGAAAAGATCAGTGTTAAGTCAAATATGTATGAAAATATAAAAGTGAAAGGGATAGAACTCAATTTATAATTATTAAAAAATCAACAAAGAATAAATTTCAGAGAATTGTTTGGCCCACAAAAAGTAATCTGATTATCCCTTCATTTCACTTAATTTTTTTTTTTTCAGTATTTAGCATTTCCTTGTGGCATGATTCGAGGAGCGTTGTCAAATTTAGGTATTAATTGTATAGTGACAGCTGAAGTTAGTGCTATGCCTGCATGTAAGTTTACTTATAATATATAGAGTACCATAATAAGATAAAGAAGAGAATGATTTATTGCCTGTATTTGGTAAAAAAAACAAACAAATTCAGAATGGTTTCATTCCTTTTGTCACTGGCCCTTGTATGTGGGAAAAAAATCAATATTCCTAGCAATTTTGGGGAAAAATGTAATGGGGAGCATGTGGGAAAAAATCAATGTTCCTTGTAATTTTGGGAAAAAATCTAATGGGGAATATATATCTAGTAGTAGAAATGTAAACTTTTGACTTCAGTCAAAAATCTCCAAAATATTTGGGGAAAATCTAATTTTTGAACCTTGAGAAGATGGGAATATTTGGGTAGCTCTAGGTAACCTTGTTGTGGAGAATTACATGTTTGTTCCATTCATTTGACAGAGTTACTTCCCTTGAACTTAAACTTTTTGATTGAGGATGGACACATCTATAAAAGAGACACAAATACTTAAAAACAAGACATACTTGAATCACAAGTCTTATCTTAGAAACACTGTGAACAAGCAATTTTTGGGGTATTGGTCAATGGTGACTGAATGGTCTAAAGTGTTATGCTCTTATGCCCCGGCGACCACTGCGGTAGCTCAGTTGGTAGAGTGCTCGCTCCGTAAGTGGGAGGTCGTGGGTTCAAACCCCGGCCGGGTCTGACCCAAGACTTAAAAGTGGGCAGCGACTGTTCTTTCGCCAAGCGCTCAGCATTATGAAATGAAAGTCATGGTTCTTTTGGATGGAAACTAAAAATAAATGAGGTCCCGTGTCTTGGTAGGCAAAATTTCTGCACCTTCGCCTTTAGCTGGCGACGTCTCGATATAAGTGAAATATTCTTGACTGGGACGTTAAACACAATTACTCAACTCAACTCAACTCTTATGCCCCAGCCAGATTCTATCACCGATATCAAGGCAGTCATTCCTGAAAAGTAAAGAAAATCAAATTACCCAGAAAAAATTTAACCTTCAGCAAGAATTTTTAGAGTGGGATTCAATACTAGACAATTAGAGGCACTGTGATCTGTAAACACTCCCTTTAAAATACCTCTGTATCAAGATCCCTCATCCAAGGAGAAGTCTTGTATTCTTGTGATCGCTATATGCCACTGAAACCTTGATGAACAGATTTAAAGCTTGAACAATTTTTTATTTTAGGTAAGTTTCAAATACAGATACAGAGAGTTTGATGAGTGTAGAGAATTCAGAGTATAAAAGATTAAAAACTTGGAAATCATCATCATGCTGCCATGGTGTTTAGATATTTATGATAAAATTGAAATCATCATATGTTATTATTTATTAATGAAATTACCGGGTACAAGTTTGATGCTGGATATTGAAACAACTGTTATTTTTGCAGAACAGATGATACTCCATTATTCAAAAAGTCACAAGATGTGTTTATATATGACATCGTCATATGGTACTGCATATTTGTTAATGTTATTACCGGGGATAAGCAATTCGAGGAAGTTTGATTCTGAAAAATAAAACTACTATTATTTATGCAGAAGAGATGATACTCTAGTAATCAGAAATTCAGCAGATATTCCTGAAAACATCTATTGATTCATTTTTGAGGAAAAATGCTGACATTCAGATGATATTGAAATTATTGATATCAATATAGAAAAACCAGATAATTCTGTTTTCTGAAGAAAAATAGGATATCAAATCATGAGATCTACATAAAAATGCAGAAGCTAATGACAACAAAGAAGCAAGTTAAGGTAATTATTCTGATATTGGATGGTGTCAAACCATGTAGCATCAGAACTTCTACATAGTGTGATTAAAGAGAAAATTCTTCCAATTACCAACAACAAAAGTCACAACTAAGAACTTTTCAAAACTTTGTGCATCTGGTCTGTGGTTACTTACTACAATACACATACAGTCAAATCTGTTTATAAAGGCCACCCAAGGGAACCAGTAAAAGTGGCCTTTATGGGCAGGTGGCCTTTATATACAGGTTCAAACAGTATGAATAAAGAACAATTGGGATATAATTCTGCTGGCCTTTATAAGCAGGTGACCCTTATGGCAGGCTGGACTGTACTGTATAAGAAGAAATAGTAGCGGTAGGATACTTGTGCGGTTATGATCTTCTAAACTATTTCATGGTAAGAAATTTTTGCTGTTCCGTCAGATGGAAAAGTGAACCAAGAGGAATAAATAATTTTTGCTGAAAAGATATATATATATATCAGTATTTGCGGTACAAGTTCCACTGTGAAAATGCTGAACATTTCTTCCTCGCGAATGTTTCTTCTTACATATACATAAATACAGTAAAATCTGTATGTAAAGACCACCCATGGGACCTAAGAAATGTGGGTTTTATAGAAGGTGATCTTTATATAGAGGTTATTTTGAGTTGAAATATGAAGCAAAGGAAGCAGAAAATGTGTCTTAATAGACAGGTGGTCTTTATATAGAGGTTATTTTGAAATGAAATATGAAGCAGAGGGGGTTTAAAATGTGTCTTAATAGACAGGTGGTCTTTATAAAGAGGTGGTTTCTATAACAGGTTTTAACATATTTACACTACTTCAAAACCAAGAGTTATTTTACTTTAAATCGGGAAATTTTTCGCACCAAATTAATTTCCATGAGAATCATCTTTTCTCATATTACAAATTTTCATCATAAAAATTTATAAAATAATTATGAAATATTCACAAAAGTTTTATTTACATGTGTTGTAACTTATAAACTTTTTCAAAAATAAAACCAAATGTGAAAAATTTCTAGATTTACAGTAGCAGCTGACAGTTCAGTTTTAGTACTAGCATGTACTATTATAAGGTTACACGCATGCTTTCAGAACACGAAATTAACCCATAAAACAAACAAAGTAAAAGTACTTTTCCTTTTTCATGATCCACATTCACAGTCACAGTGACCTGAAATAGCCTAACCTTTTAACCCCTTCTTGTTGTGAACCAAAAGGTTTTTCTTGTGAACTTTTTTTATGGATGTGGCAACCAAATCTATTACACAACATGGCATTAATATGTTGATTATATCTTTGATAAAATTCATTTTTTAAATTCATTTTTTAATTATTTTTTTTAATTAATGTATCAGACCAGGGATTGAGTAAATAATGATATTCGTCTCAAATTCAAATATAACATTTAAGTATTCATTTAAAAAATGTTTAATAAAAATTCACAAAGCTGTTTTTTTCATAAATAAAAAATGATGTTCTAAAATATTGATATAAGGGTGCATGTATTCACAATGCTGTCATTTTTTTCAAAAGAAAAAATTAATATTTTAGTATATTTAATATGCATTCAAAAAACTTTTTTTTTTTCAAAAGTAAAAATTAATATCATGGAATATTAACATGTTCATGTGCACGTATTCTCATTGAAGTTTTTTTTTTCAAAAGTAGAAATTAATATTGAGGTATTTTTAATATGCATTTGTAACATATACATCAAATATGAATATTTGAATTCCTACCAATGCAGCTCAACTTAATCAACCATGTATGTTTATATAAATAAATAATTTAATTTTGGTAAACGTGCATAAGTTATTGCAAACTGAGGAATTAATACTGTACGTGCATAGTATTTAAACTTTTAATTCTTTGAGTGGATAAAGGAATCTGTGTTAAATCTTAAGTGGAATAAATGATATTGACATTTCCCAGACAGTTTTAAGAGTGTGAAGTACTTTTTAAATTGCAGTTGAAATTCAATCATGTATTTGTTCATCTCTTAAGGCGGCTCCCAGGATTATATAATTCTTGATAATATTGAAGTAATTTATGCATTGAAACAGAATTTAATATAAGCAGATTAGCTTACTCTTAATACATAACTATTTACCTGCCTCAGACTTCCTTATTATTCTAAACCAGTACTTAATAATGCAGTGCAGCTAAACTCATCTCGGTATCACAAGGTCAAAGTGGGAAATAAAGCAAACCGTTTAGAAATAAGTTTATAATTAGTTGTTGGTCAGGATTTCAATGCACTTGGGCGTGGTCTTGTATTTGATGAAAACAAGGGTCTGGTGAATTGACCCTATATATAATAATATCAATTGATTGGTGTAAGCACTACAAGCCATAATGAAGTAGATTTTACTTTTTACCAGTGACTTGTAATGCATCTATCTATCTATCTAGTTATCTAGCTATCTATCTATATCCATATGATCTGCCTAAACAACCCTACCCCACTCATTCTCGGCCTCTTTCTGATAATTAAACCAGGGATATTTGATCATGACCCGGTATAGTTTTCTGTTATGTGGACCCATTTATAAAGACCTCCTTATAAAAAGACACTTGTACTTCCAAAATTTGTTGACACCTGTGAACTGTTTCAACTGTAAATGTGATGGACTTCTGGAACTTTTAGGAGTTAATGATTTTTATGGTAGTTGTGATTACCATGCTAATTGACGGATTGCCAGCCACGCCCACAATGTTCCATCACGGCAACTTATGACGTACTAGTGGCAGTGACGTCATTAAACGGCGCAATTCAGGCCCAGTTTTCATTCTTTTTGTGTGTCATTCAACTATGGCAGGCCTTTGTCGGAACATTGTGAGCGTGGCCAGCGATACATGAAGTAAAGTGCAATATGAACTTTAAAATTAACCATTGTTATTTAACGTGTGTGTGTGTGTGTGTGTGTGTGTGTGTGTGTGTGCAAGAGAGAGAGATAGAGAGAGAGGGGGGTGGCTAACAATACTAGTGACCACTACATATTGGGAACAAAAAAGTAAGTCAGCTTGGTTTTATGTGTGTAAAAACTATATTGTGAATAATCAAAGATGTCACATATTTTGTTAAAATGGAAATAAAAGTGTTGATTGAAAATTCTTTGTTTAGTATATGTTTATTTGTTGTCTTGAATAAAAATTTTGTTTTTGATTTAAAATAAATACAATAAAATAATATAAATCAAATCTGTTGTTCATTTTCTTTATCACATTACATATTATACCAGTGTTAATTTTACAGCACTAGACAGTCGTTTCGGAATACAATTCCTCATCAGTAGTGCTTGGACCAAAATTGTGAAACCAAAATTGTATTAAGATGTTGAAAAGATACCCAAAGGACCAAAATATATTCAAAATGTTTCTTCTTAGAATTTCATTGGACCTTATTCACCTATCATTAATACAACAGAATAGACAACAACTGTTACACATATCTGTTAAAATGCTGGTGATGACGCCAATAGATTTTAAGCTTTCATCCCAAATGCACATTACAAGCTTATTAGTGTTTACTCTTTAATATACCATACAATGCAGTATATGGGAGTCAAAAGTATATTATTTCCAAAATGGCAATAACAATCAAGTTTTTAAAATAGCCTAAATGAAACTGTTAAATTTAGGTGTAAAACTTATGTGTGAAATGTTTTGTGACGATATTGAATTGAAACTATTCCCATCTAAAGTTTACAGCAAGCTCCGAAATAGCTTCTGTCATTCACCCATCCCGGTATGTCACAAGCTACAAATGTTGGGTGTTAGCGCTTTTTGATGCAATTCTATACACATAGAGTTATAAAAAGAACATTCAGTATTATTTTACTGTCACTATACATTATGTGTTCAGAAACACTTCAAAGAATTCAATTTGTCATCTTGGAATCTTCACTGTGGGTGTTTGCATGTTTCATACTTATAGTAGGCCACTAGACGCCTCTAGCCTTTGAAGTTGGAAGTTGTATTATCATGTATAAGCAGAGTGAAGATAATTTCCAGACAAGTATGAACGAAAACTTTTGGAATTTTTTTTTTAATTACTATTTGTAATTACGTGGTGTACGTGTATTCAAAATAGATTAATTATATAAGTTCAAAATACACATCCTCTTTTTTAATGTCCATGTGTCTCATTTATACGGTATACAGGCCTGTCGAAAGTTTATCACTAAGCTAACGTATTAGTGTCGAATCGTAAGATCGCATTCCTTAGCTACACATCGCAAGCTTTTCGGTAGGTGGTATTTTACAGGCGCGGATCCAGACGGGGTCACACCCGGCTTGCCCCCCCCCCCCCTAAAATTTTCGGGTATTCATAATATACCCGTTGACATGGATAAAATCGTAGATGCATATGCCAAAAAACTCCCCAGAGGAATGCTTTTTTAAAACCTTTGAATAAAACTGACACTTAAAATTTGAAGTCCCCTAATATCCTACTAAACCATGTCGCAGCCTCTTCACCACACTATACTGCACAGACCTGTCGAAAGTTTAACACTAAGTTAACGAATTGAAGCCGAGCTAGGTTGCTTAGTGGTAGAGATATGGATACCAATTGAACGAAAGGCTGTCGGGAGATTGATAGCATTTGTTGAAGAGATACCGCTTACGAGGTGCCGAGATAAGCTTCCAATTCGACATTAATTCGTTAACTTAAGTGTTAAACTTTCGACAGGACTGTTCTGTAGCTTTTGTCCCCAAACACAAATTAAAAATTTGTCAGTGTGTCCCCCCTAACCACTGTTTTATCATTCAACAAATTGTTTGTCACCGGCTTTCTATATTTCAGCCACTCTGCAGATAAGCTTCAAACCCTTTTCGTTAGCTGAGTGTTAAACTTTCCACAGGTCTTCACTGGATATTATTTGGGCCATTTACAGACAACTGTTATTTAAAGTAAAGTCACATACAGTCTCCGATTGCATACTGATTGTTCAAATTCTTAAACGGGTTTTAATTACTGGTATTTGACCTTTGTAAACATTTAAGGTAGTGTGAAGACCAACAAACTTGATTTTAAATTTATCCTACATAATATCCCCTTAATTGTAGTGACTTTGGTGAAGGTCACTTCATGTCTTATTGAAGACTCCGTCACGGCTGTCTAGATGAAAATCCCAACCAAACCAGAATTGATAAAGGTTTCGATCGTAATTTTTATAGCACGTTGTGTCAAGACTTTTAACGTTTTAATTCAAAATCTTCCTCTTTTTTTCATTTCAAGAAAGAATGCTTTTACTGTTTTAACTACCCGAACAAGATCAGCTTTACTCTTTTTCTTTATGCTTAGTGCGCATTCGACCCTAAAAGGAAATCTACGTTTCATGATCAGAGCTTGATCACGACTTTTAGTAGTTGTTACAATGCTGTGAACCCGGGTTAATCGAAGGTAACAATGAACCAATCAAATGTTAAATATATTTTATATATACATGTATCCGGATTTTCCTTGTTATAAGTTTTAAAATACCGCCTTTGATAAACTTTTAGGACGCGCACTATTGAGCTTATGTAACTAAGTTTCATTCACAATCATTTATAAAATTAGTCACCCCTCCCGAATGTAATAATAAAATCACGAGTGTAGATAGTGGGCTGTGACATTTAATACGGCCAATATTTCATACTTTTTTTGTGTAAATATTAGATTTTTTTGTCAAAACTTGTTATGTAATATTATTTAATTTTGTATACATGTCGGCAATTTAATCCCCATGCATATTGTATTCATATCGCGATATTTTAAAACTATTTCAATTTAAAATTAAATAGAAAAAGATACTTAGTATATATTTTTGCAAAACAACCTGTGGATGGCATGCGACCAATTTTATCCCTCAGAATATCCGGCAAAACCATCCCTTGTCTCAGATTTTCCTCTATAACTTTTTATCTAAAAATTTGAAATCTTAATTTTGTAAAATTAAAGATACTCATATAGCTAAAGTGTGTGTGCTCATCGAACATTATTTTGAAATGGTTTCCAGTGGACGAGATGCCCATCGGGCATATTCTTGAAATGGTTCCAATGGGCGAGGTGCCAATCGGGTATATTCTTGAAATGGTTTCTAATGGGCGAGGTGCCAATCGGGTATATTCTTGAAATGGTTTCCAGCGGACGAGGTGCCCATCGGGTATATTCTTGAAATGGTTTCCAGTGGACGAGGTGCCCATCGGGTATATTCTTGAAATGGTTTCCAGTGGACGAGGTGCCCATCGGGTATATTCTTGAAATGGTTTCCAGTGGACGCGGTTCTCATCAGGCATATTCTTGAAAGGGTTTTCAGTGGACGAGGTGCCCATCGGGTATATTCTTGAAATGGTTCCAGTGGGCGAGGTGCCTATCGGGTATATTCTTGAAATGGTTCCAATGGACGAGGTGTCTATCGGGCATATTCTTGAAATGGTTCCAATGGACGAGGTGTCTATCGGGCATATTCTTGAAATGGTTTCCAGTGGACAAGGTGCCCATCGGGTATATTCTTGAAATGGTTCCAATGGGCGAGGTGCCAATCGGGTATATTCTTGAAATGGTTTCTAATGGGCGAGGTGCCAATCGGGTATATTCTTGAAATGGTTTCCAGCGGACGAGGTGCCCATCGGGTATATTCTTGAAATGGTTTCCAGTGGACGAGGTGCCCATCGGGTATATTCTTGAAATGGTTTCCAGTGGACGAGGTGCCCATCGGGTATATTCTTGAAATGGTTTCCAGTGGACGCGGTTCTCATCAGGCATATTCTTGAAAGGGTTTTCAGTGGACAAGGTGCCCATCGGGTATATTCTTGAAATGGTTCCAATGGACGAGGTGCCCATCGGGTATATTCTTGAAATGGTTTTCAGTGGACAAGGTGCCCATCGGGTATATTCTTGAAATGGTTCCAATGGACGAGGTGCCCATCGGGTATATTCTTGAAATGGTTTCCAATGGTCGAGGTGCCCATCGGGCATATTCTTGAAATGGTTCCAATGGGCGAGGTGCCCATCGGGTATACTCTTGAAATGGTTTCCAATGGGCGAGGTGCCCATCGGACATATTCTTGAAATGGTTCCAATGGACGTAGTACTCAATGGACAGAAATTGAAATGGCTTCAAGTAAACGTGGTGCTTATGGAATATTTCTTGAAAGTTGCGAAATGTTTTCTTTTTTTCGGATTCATCAAAAAGTTCATATGTCATTTTTTTAAATTGAATTATTGATTACATTTTTGAATGTACTTAATATGGTTTTTAATGGTATATATATATATATATATATATATATATATATATATATATATATATATATATATATATATATGCAAGTTAATCAGAGCTATGCAAACAATTTGTTTTATTGCTTATGTGGCCGGGTCATGTTTTATTTCTTACACCATAAACCTAGTTTTCCTGATAAATTTTATTAAGTGTTTTATTCACTCATGACTTCAATTTTACCCGGGTTCAATCAGGGACTTTTAGTATTATAGGTTCTTTGTTTAAATCAGTGTACCCATGCCTTCCACTCATGACATACATGAGTGAAACAAATTGCTCATTGTGATATATAAACGGGTGAACCGTCGAAGCGTTTCAAACAATGAGTGTCTATAAATAAATTGTCAATATATAATATAGTCAAACAGCATTAACCTGTCCGCTTGACCTTTGATTTAAATATTTATTAGGACCAGTACAATTACCTTTATGGAAACGTATGTTTATTTCGTTTTAAATAATGGGAAACATGCATTGTTCATGCATTAACTACGAATTCTTACACACTGGATCGAATAAGATCTTTCTTTATGAAAGGTCATGCGGACAGGTCAATGTTGTTTGCCTATACCCTACCATACGGATGGCATACCCGTCACACGTGGATATTGACTCTATAACTTGAAGAAGTCTTGCATTTCACTTATGCGCCAATTCATGGCTTTAATAATTCAAAGTTTTGAAATTATGTAAATGATTTATTTCGGGGTAATTTAGTCAATAAACATATATATATCTTTTATTTTTAGTTTTGAGTAAATATTGTATTTTGTTGAGAGGTTTTTGGATATTTCATTTGCTTGGGCGGAACATTACCCGATTGTCTTGTATTGTAGTGACCATATTATAATTTTGTAAATATTCCGAATGGTATAATTATATTCAGAGAGTTGTCATATTACAAATTTTGGAATATTGTATTCCGAAAATTCAAAAATTTAAAGTATGACTGTAGTTTTATTCCTATTTATACCGTTGTACACTGTTCACCCCCCTTTCAATGGGCTATTTAAAGTGTTATGTGCTGTTTTGAATTTTTATTAAAATAATGCATTCAAAAACAAGATAAATTCCCATCATCACAAAATGAATATGTATGTCCATGTTTTAAGAATTTTTGTATGAATAAGTCGGTAAGCGTCGTGATATATGTAAATGAAGAGGATTTCTACATTGATCCTTCCAGTCTGCTTTGTATCCGTATTTCATATAATGCAATTCTGACTTCATTCTTTAATGTTTGCATGACGTCATAATTATGATTTAAAAGCTAAGATTGCATATTAAGAATAGTCTTTAATCGCTATTTTGGTACATGATGGAACTTTTCGGAATTTTAAAATAAATCGAAAATATAATTGCTATTTTGGTGCATGATGGAACTTTTCGGAATTTAAAAAATCGAAAAGCTTGTTTTGGTGCTATGAAAAAATTTTTCTCAGACTTTGTTGCTAATGGTGTTGTACAGACATGGGTTCGAACCGAGGTATTGTAACTGTAGTTTGAAATTCTACACTGTTACAAATACAATATTTTTGTAGTGTTGTTTTGCACCACCAGATCTTTTGAAATAACTAATACATCAATAGGGAACAAAATTTATTGAAAGTTTTACATCCGTAATTTATGAACAACGCTTGTTCCTTTGTTTTACCAAACCTTGTGCTCTTGTCCAAAAGCGAACCGTTCGGCAAAGAGGTTTCAATAATTTTCATTCCGAATAGTGAATATTTGGGATTAGGGTTTTGTTTACACAATCTAATGTTGATGTACCATCACTGGGTTTGCTGCTAACTTGGTAAAATGAATCATGGTCCAGCAAGAGAAATGGGTGGAGTAATGGTGTTTTACGTTCCAATCAAGATTCTATCTCGTGAATAAATAATCAATGTAGATCTACAACACTTATTGTTTGTGTTCGTGACAAAAGTCGAACTTTCACGTTTTGGAAAAAAAAACCACAAACTTCTAGTTAGTTTTTACGCCGATAATGAATATTTGTTTGAGTGCGAGGACATACCACATACATTGTAGGACTTGAATCTAGCTAATGGTAAAGTAAATCATTCTAGCCAGATGAGTGGGTTGGAGTAATGGTGTTTTACGTTCCAGTCAACGATTCTTTCACGTACATTGTATGGTGGCATATTTCTGCCCTAAGATAAATTTTAGTCGCGATAATTCATCTTGACTTGTCGAGATAGCTTTCGCGACAAGTCGACATAACACGATAATTTATCTTGACTTGTCGAGATAGCTTCCGCGCCAAGTCGGCATAACAACATTTGTATCTCGGCCATTAAAACTATTATCGTGAAAAAGTCGAGATAAATTATCGCGACAGTCATGATAGTTATGTCGACCAGTCGTGATATTTATCATGTTATCGCGACATTTTTTTCCAGCACGCCCAAATATGACATCCAGATATTCTGTCAAGATAATGTATTTATAGATCTGAACGCTGTTCGGAACATCTCGGATTTTTATACAGGAAATGTGTTGTTGCAAATCTGCTTCTTCCCTTATATTCCTCGTATAAATGGAGCACCTTTACTGTTATCTGAGTCCCATATGATAGTTCTAACTTATAATAATTTAAGAGATCGTTAAATTCAGAATGGATATTCACTCAAATATGATGTCCATGTCTTGAATAATCTTCTAGTACTCTTATATCCTTCATTTCAGTGCTATTGGGAGTACCAAAAAATAATTAATTTTTTTTTACTCAAGTGATGGTTTTACACACAACTTTGACACAAATATAATGGGCATGTGTTGTTAGTTTTCTCACTTTGTTATATCCCTTCTATGGATATGGTTATGGATATAAACAAAATGCAAATGTGTAACATAGCAGATCTGTATAATACAATGCTAACTATTGTTTGTAATGTGAAACATTTACATCTTCAAGTTCCTCATTCTATACAAAAATATTCATCACTAGTTCTGTTTAATTTCTTAAAAGAAACCCCCTTGAATTAACCCCGGCAACTCACTCCTACATTGGCGATGCTCTTGTTTGTAAACTTGAAATCTAAATCTCATTAGAGAATTGTCAAAGACATTTAAATACCTGTATTCAAAGAGTTGCAGCTGAATAAGGTGTACTTGTAAAAAGCCAGCCACACAGAGCACAAAACAATTGTAAAGAATTAAGGAAAAGACACAACAAAGCATATAAATTAGTCCACTTATTGTAAAACTCCCGACTTCGGACGGCCAATGTGGCGCGGTTGAAGTACTTTTATAGGGCCTTAGTATTATTTTACCAAACCATGCACCAACAATCGAACACATATATACAACCAGCAACAAACATAGAACATTTATTTTTTTTGTTAAGTTATTGTCCCCCTCTTTCACCGAAAAGGGAGGGGGCATTAATTTTGGTGTGTCTGTCTGTCTGTCTTTGTCTGTCTGTTACGCTGGTTTCCATGCAGTAACTTTAGTTACAATTAAGATTTTTTTAATGAAACTTGGTACAGAAGTAGCTTATGACTAGAGCTCGCTAGGGATTGATTTTCAAGTCACTAAGTGGAAGGTCACTGTAACTATAAATAGAAAATCGTTTCAAGTCATTTAAAGACTAACCCTTCCAAGGTTTTTTATTGAAACTTTGCACAGAGTAACTTATGACAAGAGCTCACTTGGGATTGTTTTTCAGGTTACTAGGTCAAAGGTCAAGGTCACTGACTATAAACAGAAAATCGGTATTAGGACATTTAAAGACCAACTCTTCAAGATTTTTAATGAAATTTAGCAAAGAGGTAGCTTATGACAAGTGCTTGCTTGAGTTTCCAGTAATTTTAAGACCAGCCTTTGAAGAATTTTTAATAAAACTTTGCACAGAGGTAACTATGACGAGCTCGCTGGGGACTGATTTTCCAGTCATTTGGTTAAAGGCCAAGGTCACTGACTTAAAATAGAAAATCGGTTTCCGGCCATTTAAAGACCAACCAAATTTTTTTTATGAAACTTTGCACAGAGGTAGCTTATGACGAGCTCACTTGGGATATATTTTCAGGTCGGGAGGTAAATTTTCAAGGTCACTTTATATAAAATAAGCAGCCGAATAAGGTGAACTTGGAAGAAGCCAGCCACAAAGACATCAAAACAATTGAAGAGAATTGGGGGGGGGGGGAAGACATAACAAAACATATGAATTAAGTCCACTGATTGTATAACCCCCGACTTGGACGGGCACTGGACGATATTGTTAACTTGACGTCAGTGGTGTGGTATAGGGCCCTAACCATCCCACTTAATTTACAACCTAACGCCAAACATTTAAAAATTTGAATATAAACCTTATTTTACCAAACCATGCATCAACAACCAGACATGTATACATAACCAATAAAAATCTACAAGATATATTTTTTTCGGGGAGTTAGCCCTTGAAACCTTAGTTTCAAGCGACTGACAATTTTTTAATTTTTATATATAAAAAATATTTTAGAACATATACCGTCTATAAGTACTACGTTTTTTCGAAAGCTAGTTAAGTCCGACCGATATACAGAGGGAACGGTAATCAAGACCTACCTTTCAAGATTTTCTAATGAAACTTGGCACAAAGGTAGTTTATGACAAGAACCCGTTGGGATTGATTATCAGGTCACTAGGTCAAGCTCACTGTCACTGTAAAGAAATATCGTTTTTTGGACATTTAAATACCACCTATTTATAGGATTGAAACTTTTTACACAAATTACTTATGATAGTATCATGTTTAAGGTCGATTTTAATGTCACTATAGGTCAAAGGTCAAGATCTGTTATCTAGTTATTAAATACCAACCATTCATGGGATTCAATTGAACCTTTGTAAATAAGTTACTTATGATAGTATTTCGCTTGGGATTGATTTGGTCACTAGGTCTAAGGTCAAGGTAACTTACATTGATCCTCGCCAGACTTCTTCCTGTTTAGGCAGACACAATTAAAAGCTTTCCAAGTGTTAATGCAGGAATATCTGGCAATCAGTCTCTAAAAATTATATCATACCTTTGATGTTACATTTCGTATTTTCAACAGTCTATACTTTTCATCACAAATGTACAGATTAGCCCCGGACATCATAACAGTTGTATAAGTCTCTTTCAGTTGAAAGCGAGAGGACATAAATTCTGTGAATTTGCTTGTTTATCGAAGTTTCTGTTGATAACAAAGTTTTTATTTTAAATATGAAACATGTTGGAACATATACAGTGCAGAAGTACTACGCTTTTTTTTGAAAGCTAGTTAAGGAGTATAGTCTGAATAAGTCTGACCGTTTTACAGAGGGACCAAGACCCAACCACCTCTGAAAAGGCTTAGGGTGGACCCGTCATTGATTCCCCCTAGCATTACCAGATAGTGTGCAAGGAAAGAGGCTACTAAGATCGAAAGTTGTAAAGGTTCCTTCAACCATTAGTAGGGTCGGTCTGTTCAAAAACTTTAGCACGGTATTACCGGTACCTAGTCAGTACCGCGGTTAACCGGACACACCTCTAACGTAAACGTTAAGCAAAAGGGTAAGGTTTGCGTTTAGCTCTAGTTTATGAAAAGTACATGGGTATGGTAACCAAACTAGGCGAGACACATAATCCCCTGGAATTGTTGTTTAAGATCAGAGAGGGAAAAATGCATGGTGTATGTACTTCAATATTTCTTGGAAATTGCTTGCAAATACAAGAATTTGGCTAAATCTCAGGAATGAAGTTGGTTCACCTTGACATTCCTTCAGGTCACAGTGATACGTTCAAACATCATGCCATGAATACTTGACACTTCTTATATCGAATCTACATTTGAAGGGCTACCTCAGGTGAGGGATTAGGCCTTTTGAGCCTCATTTTTCATCTGATTTAAAATAACCATGAACCAGGTGTCCCGGACTGATGGAAGGATATTTATCTTCGTCCTTTCTTCAGAAGACAACAGACTCATAATAACCCAAAACTTTGTGAGCATTAATTTGAAAGGAATTTGAACTGTCTTTGTGGCTGGCTTCTTCCAATTGCAAGTACACCTTATTCAGCTGCAACGTTTTATTCTTCTCTTTAGACAGCCATTTTATACTCGCAGATGTATCCAATCTTGTAGTATAACGTATAATATGGAATCCCGGGTATAAAAGATAAAAGCAATGTAACAAATACACTATTTTTCAAAATTATATAATATGAGTTAAGAATGAAGACTTTGTGAATGGAAAAATGATCAAGACCTTCACATTATCAAGTTTAGTCAACAATGGTGTCCCTTCAATGCATTTTTATAATATGCCCATTTTGTGAATATAAGGTGAGCGAAAAATATTTAACTCTTATTTTACCCGGTTTATTTAAATTTCTTTTGAGAAAAAAGCGTACGCACTTAGCTTTAACTATTTCTCAGCAGGTAATGCAAGTGCCCGTGAGAAGTTTTAGTACCATCGCACCACTGATATTCTACTACATGTACTTAAAATAGAGTTATAAAATAAAATTATGAAGTGAAACTAGAAAGCAGTAAAAGCTGTACATACATACACGATATTTGAAAAAGGGAGAACCTGATCAGACTCGAACTCTTGATACCAACAAATTATATCGGACATAGGTCTACGTATCTGTATGCATTCCCACTGTTCTTTATTTAATTTGGTCAATCAGGTTGATACGGTGGCTGGTAAGGGACATGTGTATGGAGCGCTCCTCATAATTAACGCTCCAGATAATATGTAGAGCGCTCCATATATTATGTAGAGCGATCAATATAATTAAGTGGAGCGCTCCATATATTATGTAGAGCGCTCCATATAAATATTTTTATATGCATGTCCCTTCAGGTGACCCTAGGTTGAGGCTGATTTTGATATAGATTTTTCTGCCTGAATGGTTTTTATTACATTTTGTCTTTAGTCCCATTTTCCAGCTGGAAATCCATTAACACAGCAAAGCTCAGTGGGTAGAGTGCTCGCTCCGTGTATGAGAGGTCGCGGATACGATCCCCCTCCCGGGTCTAACCCAAGACTTGAAAATGAGTACTGACTGTTCTTTCGCCAAGCACTTTAGAAATGAAAGTCACGGGTCTTTCGGGCGAGACCTTAAAAACCGAGGCCCCGTGTCACGGCAGGCCTGACACGATAAAGAACCATAAGAATGCCATAAGCGCAAAGCACAGGTAAAAATTTCTGCAGGTTACTTGTGACGTCTCGATATAACTGAAATATTTTTGACTGGGACGTTAAACCCCATTAATCAATCAAACAACCATTAACTCAGCAACGAAAGAGACTTTTTGACTTATCTTCATGGCCATAATTTTCTTGAGTGACTTGAATACCCAATAACTTGACATAAAATTACCCTTTCCATTTTTTCTTACATAATTTTCTTTTATGTTTTCTGCACTTGTATTGCAATGCCTATAGAGGCTTGAAATTACGCACTTACCCCTAAAGCAGTATCTACGTATTAAGCCAACAAAAATTTGCAGTTTACCTTTAAAGTCAGGGTAACCTTTATTAATAATTTTAAAAAAGCTTGTCTTAAGCCAAAAGTACGGTGGAGTTTGCAAAGCTAGGTGATCTTAAAAAAATTTATGACCAGTTTAAATAAGACATTGGACGAGGTCAAGGTCAATCATTTGCATCAACATGGTGTTGGATTTGATGTTAATCCTTTCGTGATGATTTTGGAGCAAAAGTCATTAATAATTACAATGGTTTGAAAATGAAAATGGATTTATTTGGAAATGCTTTCTAACAAGTTCCATACAAAGTAGTTGTTTTCAGAAATCAATAGTGTATGGATAAATGCCACATGCATACTCCGACATACCATACTTTGTCAAAACGACAAATTACAATAGTCCACATATTTCTAACTACTGTGACAACAAGCAAATAACGTAAATAATGCTTTTTAATAAAGAATTGCTTGGAAAAATAAACAGTGACAAAACTCAACTAAAAGCATTTTTGTCAAAATTACATATTTCAGTTAATGTCATTATAAAGCTAAGGATAGTTCCACCTATGTGATTCCAGCCATCCATTTGTACCCCATCATACTTTTACCTTAACCTCAATGTAAAATTACATTTCTTACTAAAATGCTCAAACAGCCATCACTGAACGGCCACAGATATCTATAGATGATGGTACAAATATATACCTAACCTAACTGATCAACAGCAATTATAATGTTACAAAATAATTCAACTGCTTCATCCTTAGTGTTTGGTGGGTGTCGTAGACCGTTTTGATGAATGATAGCATTTACCAGTACCATAAAATCATCAGAAACACCATGAACTGGTGGATCTCTTGTATATTCTTGTTCTACCCGATCAATGTTACCCGGTAATGGCATTCGGAAATCTTTGGTTGCGTAAATCTCTGGCTGAAAATACAAGACATCCGGTTTTCCAAAAGGACCATGTGCCTGTCTGCTTGCCCTGATCCTATGTTCATTCCATTGACGAAGTGTAGCTCTCAAGTCTTGATTTACGAGGGACAAAAAGCAATATCTCATGCATTCTAAATGAATATATCTGAGGTGTCTAATATTCCATATTCTGCCATCGCTTTAAAACAATCAATCCAGTGTTGCCCACACATGCTCCTTAGGTTCCTCCAAAACCTTTCTATACGTGTATTTCGTGAAGATGATCCATATATGAAACTCGATAAACCTTGAAATGGATCGTCATGCTGCCATCGAAGTGCAAACTGGAGGTCCCGAACAACTCCATTCTCTGTTCCCCTGTCAGCATATATTAAACAAGGTACTCCGTTAATCTCGCGTATATAATTCATATAATATTTGGCTATGTACTCTGGGTTTTTATTTGAATTACATGCTTCCAACCACAACACCCGCCTAGAAAATCCATCAATCCCGGCATGAACTGATATCCCATATGGTTTTAGCTTGTCCCAGCCATCAATATGTAAGGAGAAATTTGGATCTTTGTTTATATAATGACGACGCCGTAGAACATGTCGACTACGAAGACGTACACCTTCAGCATCAAGTACGGACAGTGCTAGTCTAACTGTTTCTGATGTGACGGTAATGTCATGATCAGTAAGCAATCTCCTACGCATGGCTCTATAACCAATGTGTTGCCCAGATCCAGATAATTCTTGGAGTATTGCTCTAACTATGGTGTCTAATGACGATTCATTGTTTCGTCTGCGCAGATCCATTTGTCTTAATATACGATGTAAATGCCTTTCACTAACAGCTATACCATGGCGGAGAGCTAGGGATATTATTTCCCTTATAGTATACCCGGCATGGTAGTAAAGAGCAATCAGGTCATCTCTAATCAATCCATTTATATGATTGAGTGCAGATCCAATATAACCGTCCATAATTACTGAAAAAATAAAGATAAATAAAATGGGATTTAACTTAGATTAAACGGTTTTCATATCAAAAGAAGAAGACGAACGATTGATCAATTGGATTTTACATCCTTTTCAAAAATATTTTACTTATATCGACATCTCAATATCTATAGGTGAATTTACCGGTGCACTGCACTGGCGGCATTGTGCAGTGGAGGCTCGCCTACCGTGACATGGGGCCTCGGTTTTTAAAGACACGTGACTTTCGCGTGGCGAAAGAGCAGTCACTACCCATTTTAAGTAAGTTTTGGGTCAGACCGTGATCGAACCTACGATCTGACACTTGCGGAGCGAACACTCTTCCAACTGAGCTACCGAAATGGTCCCAAATAAAAAAATATTATAGCTTCAGAATTTCTAATTCCGAAACCGCTCAAAATACAAAACTAGAAGATTATGATAAAGGATACTATTGTAAAAGTCGCGACTTTGGACAGTCACCAGACTTAATGGGAAAAAAATAGTATCCAGTGGTGTCGTTTAAGTAGCAATGTACCCTGGTTTACAAATAATCAAATAGTGTACCAACACTCCTGCAGATACATGAATATTTAAAACGCACATACATATATTTGTTTTTGTTTTTTTTTTAAATTTCAGACAATAAACAAAGTGGGTTTGAGTGGACTACACTCATTACGTATAATCATATATAATTATGCCCTAGCATGATTTTTAAAATCTGCAAACTACAGAGCCAAGGAAGTGACATATGGATTCCTTTTTTAATCCTTTATCCCGGATTACTTATTCGAAATCTCAGATAGACATTTTCGTTATCGATATTATACACACTGTGTATATTTCACCTATAGACAACCTGATTTACACAGAACCCTGGATTGAATAAAATTCACCAAAAGTTATTGTTACGATTAAGGTCGACCTTAATACCTTGCAGCAGAAATTTAAATTTAAAATTAAAACTTATTTTTGAAAATAAATGTGATTAGAAACGTTCTTAAGTGATAGAAATACGCCATAGAAATATTTTTGATTAAGTTTATATGTTTACATATCGAAACATTTGAGTTGAATGTCACTTTCACACGTCATTTGCGCGAAGATGTTTACAGCTTTGGCATCTGATTAGATTTTAATATCAATTAAACCGATGAAAAGGCAATTGATTTATCTGTGCAATGAATAGGCATGACTGGAGGACTCGTCTGGACTTTATTAACTTGAACCTTAAAACATTATACTAGCACCGAACCAACCAGTAAAAGCCCAAGGCAAGGTTTACTTGTTCACACACACACACACACACACACACACACACACACACACACACACTTTTAAAGGACCTACCTGTGTCAACTGTGATCATCCAAACTTGCATCCGTGGTGACGTTTCGTATCTAAAATCAAAGATGTTCCGAACAGCGTTCAGATCTATAAATACATTATCTTGACAGAATATCGAGATGTCATGTTTGAGCGTGCTGGAAAAAAATATTGCGATAACATGATAATTATCACGACTGGTCGACATAACTATCATGACTGTCGCGATAATTTATCTCGACTTTTTCACGATAATAGTTTTAATGGTCGAGATACAAATGTTGTTATGCCGACTTGGCGCGGAAGCTATCTCGACAAGTCAAGATAAATTATCGTGTTATGTCGACTTGTCGCGAAAGCTATCTCGACAAGTCAAGATAAATTATTGCGACTAAAATTTATCTTAGGGCAGAAATATGCCACCATAACATTGAGGTTGTCAGTCATGCAAAGGATGCATATGATGAAAGAGGAAATTGGAGTGCCCAAACTCCATGAAGCGAAATAGACTTTTCACATAAAGAACTGCACGAGTTGGATTCGCATCTAGGCGGTAAGAGATGTTGTAATCCATAAGCACGAACTTTAGTCCACTCCTTCATAGAGCCTCTACAGCAAGAGGAGTGAGTAAAATAATCTGGATAATAATAGCTGGTGACGTCTCGATATAAGTGAAATATTCTTGACTGTGACGTTGAACACCATTACTCAACTCAACTAAACCTACTAGTAAGAATAACTTATAGTCATAGCAAGTGGATTTGTTTAATTTTAATTATACTGACATGGTTTATATTTATGCGGTTATTTATATACGCTAAATTTATAAAAAGTCCGTTTTGACAAATTTTCATAAGCTGTAATGTGACATAAGGCTCCGATAAAACCAGGATATGACCCAAGTACCATTTAAAATGGGACGCGTGTTTATATTTTTATATACATTGTACATCTTAAAATATGTCTTTTAATGTTTGACTAATAGTGTTGTCACTGAACCCAAGATCATT
The DNA here is from genome assembly GCA_021292105.1 of Anadara kagoshimensis. Taxonomy (NCBI): domain Eukaryota; kingdom Metazoa; phylum Mollusca; class Bivalvia; order Arcoida; family Arcidae; genus Anadara; species Anadara kagoshimensis. Next base: position 38,428,547 of record CM037858.1, read on the forward strand.
CTCATATATTTATTTTATGGTTGAAGAAAAATACCATGTAAATTCAAAATCTTGTATCACACATTTTGTTATTAAAGAAACACGTTTTTTAAGTTAATTACCTTAAAATCATGTGCTAGTTTTGAATTTTTATAACATAATGGTGCTACTTATAAATGCATTATTTTATAAAAAGTAGCAAATGACGTAACTACCAAATATTAAATGTTTACCTTAGCAACCATATTCCAAGACATGTATCATATAATGCTGCAAATTTAACGTCTTACTTCATGAGTGCATGCATAATTTTAACAGGCTTGAATATACCGTACTACGAACAAAACTGCAAAATTATTAAATTATTCTGGAAACAATTTAAAAAAATATTTTTTAGATCTGGAATTATGCATGTTGCGAAATCAAAATAATGTGTCTTTTGACAATTCCCCACATTACATTGAGTGTGGTTTTATCATGGACCTGTATTGGTCCTGGTCTTTGGTTCCGTTGGCTGTTGCCAAGTACATGTTTGCTGTTGCCAAGTACATGTAGGCTGTTGCCAAGTACATGTTGGCTGTTGCCAAGTACATACTTGCCGTTGCCAAGTACATGTTGGTCGTTACCAAGTACATGTTGGCTGTTGCCAAGCACATGTTGGCTGTTGCCAAGTACATGCTTGCCGTTGCCAAGTACACGTTGGTCGTTACCAAGTACATGTTGGCTGTTGCCAAATACATGTTGGCTGTTGCCAAGCACATGTTTGCTGTTGCCAACTACATGTTGGTTGTTGCCAAGTACATTTTGGCTGTTGCCAAGTACATGTTTGCCGTTGCTAAGTACATGTTGGCCGTTACCAAGTACATGTTGGCTGTTGCCAAGTACATGTTGGTTGTTGCCAAGTACATGTTGGCTGTTGTCAGGTACATGTTTGTTGTTGCGAAGTACATGGTTGCTGTTGCCAATTACATGCTTGCAAACTTCTTTTTCTATTTTAGTATTTGAAAAAAATAAGAAATAAAACAATCTTTGCAATCGTACGAAAATTTACCATGACTTCCCGTCAGTAATCGCGATTTATATAATTTCATTATTATAGTGACTCTATGTGTAGTTCTTGAATGTTATGAAGCTTGACAGTTCTGTCGTGTGCTTTTTGAAATTTTATTAAAATAATGCATTCGAAATGGGCTGATTTTGAAGGCATTTTTTTAAAATCGGCGCATGGTAGTCCATTTGAAATATTTAACAATTATAAGTAAATATCATAAACAAACATATAGGCCCACGTCTAAATCAAAATCCCAAAGCAAAGTAACAACCTTTGAAAACTGGCAAACCAAGTTAAGTTAAACGCCAAAACTTCCAAAAAACGAAGTGAGACCGGGTGCTCTGAAAGGGTAAGCACATCCTGTTAAGCTAGCCATACCCGCCACGTGTGTAATCAAAATGACATGGAACTATGTGTTGTCAAATATATCCAAAATAATTTTGGATACAGAGACGTCATTCTTATTAACAATAGTGTGATGACGGCCATAAAGCTTTTTGAGGGCCTTGGGAAGCTTTAGCCTAGAGACCTTGCAATATCACTTGCGTCAACAATTTATTTGTAAGCAGTTTGCTCCGTTGTATAAAATCAATTAATACCTGGACCCAGTTGCTCGAAGCTTGATAAGTTTAATCAATGATTAGCAGAAAATTAAAACATGAATAAAAAATAAAAATATAATAATCAAATCGATATATTTATTACAATTCCCTTTAGTTTGATGAATTATCATTCTTTTCCAACATTTCAACATTAGGTTAACAATATATCTGAAATTATGCAAAATTCAAATTTTGACTACGAACAACTGGCCCCTGATAAAGATAATATTTATTGTATGTATTCTTTTTACTAATATAATATTCTTTATTCATATAAGTATATTGAGCTCGAGGCTCATGTTACAATCATTTAATAATAAATACAATTTTTGCATGTGTAAGATGGCAGACTGCAATGTAGTATTTATACAGGATTTACATTTTATCACAACATTCTAGGAAACTTTTACACTAAATTTTTTATATATCTGTCTCGCAACATGAATGACAAATATGCATATTTTCCAATATCATAAATAATGGACACATTAGGTGTTTTTAAAATTGCATAGAGATCGTGATATTTAGACATGTATGTATCAATCTTACACTCATGCCTTATATCCTTATAAAGTTGACAATAAAATAAAAAATGTACTTCGTTTTCTACCTCGTTTTTACCCTGAGTTAAACAATATTTGCATAGCCTATTTTCCCTTATAATTTTTTCACTTCTACCTGTTTCTATTTCGAGATTATGACTCGACACTCTAAGTCGGCATAAGGCCCCTCTAATAGATTTGCTCACTATATCTGTCAAATACCTTTCAGGCTCAAAAACAAGTTTAATAGTATCATAAAATTCTAACTTACTAGTATTGTTTTTCAATGCAAACCATTCTTGCATATAGGTATCCTTAACTCTTTGTATAAACTCAGATATAAACAAATCAATATTTGCTACTCTTTGATAGAGCCACACATGATGAAAACCATATCTATTTAATATATTACAAATATTTGAGGTCCAGTTATGAGTAGTTTTACCTGCCTCATGTCTCTCAAGTAGCATGTTATAACATTGTTTTGGATACCTTGAATCATTCATCAACAAAATTTTAAACCAGTATTTAATAATCTTTTATAATGTAATATAAACAATGGAAATCTACCTAATTCACCATATACAGTTATAGTTGGGGTACTATTTTTAACTTGTAGCAGCCGTTTACAAAATTTTAATTGTACTTTTTCTATAAGTTCAGAACTTTTAAACCCCCATATTTCTGATCCATATGTTAGAATTGGTATAACCATGCTATCAAATAGGTATAATGCCCTGTCATTAGGTACATCATATAGTCGCAGAAACTTGTACAGTGTGAAAAGAGATTTTTCAGCTGCTAGCGCCAATTCACTTTTACATTTGTCCCAGCTGAGTGTGGAGGTGAACATCATTCCGAGATATCTATAGAAGCTTACAATTTCAATATTTACCCCTTTGTAGTACCATTTTTCTGATGATTTAATGGGACCCCCCTTACGGAATACCATAATTTTTGTTTTTAACATATTTATTTTCATGCCATACTTGTGGCAAAACTCTTCTAGTTGACGTATCTGTTTTTGTAGATTTACCACTGTGTCTGCCATATTAACAATGCCATCAGCAAATAGTAACTGCACCAAGTTTGGAACGTCATCATCTATGAAAATACCAGTACAGCCTTCAAGTGTTCTTATCAACTCGTTGATAAACATGACAAAAAGAAAGGGACTTAACATGCAACCTTGTCTTGTACCCACTTTACATTGGAAAAATTCAGATATTCCATTTGACAACCGCACACAAGCAGATAATTGCGAGTACATAGATTTTAAGATTTTGGTTATTTTTGCACTTATACCACATTTAATTAGGGTATATAGTAGCAAATCGTGTTGTACACAGTCAAACGCCTTTGAGAAATCTATGAACAAACAGTACATGCGTCCTTTCTTCCTTATTGTATGTATAACACATAGACAATAACAAAGTTATGTGGCCGGACATTCCTTGTCGTGTCTATTATAAATTGTAGTTAATTAAAATTAAAATAATTAAACCAGATAATGTACTACTTCAGGAAAGATGTATTTGTACATTATTAGAACACAAAAAAGTACGGTGATTGCTTTGTGTCATCTCTGCATGTTAAAAGCGAAAAATGACATTACAAATGCAAGGCAACTTAAAACAAGGCGTTGATTGGTATAAGGGTAATTTACGCCCCTAATGTCTTAATTTACCAGTTATTTATTATTTTTTCATATATTTGTATCATTTTCAAATTATTAAATGTTAAAATTCAAAAAATGGTACATGGCAATTCATTCATTTATTGCCCCGGAAAGATGTGATCGATTTTTTTCTGAAGGTGCTGCCGCATTTATATCATTTTTGAATAATAATAATAATAATAATAATAATAATAATAATAATAATAATAATAATAATAATAATAATAATAATTTATTTTATTTAAGTGTCACATATAAAAATTCAATGTTCACATACACATAAAAAAACATTATAAAATTTTTATATCCGGCCACATATGGCCTACGAGACACTACATATTATATCTATAATTAGAAAACATATAAAAAAATAATACAACACAAATTTGTCCATAAAAATTAAAACATTTGATCATATAAATTAGTTGGACATGGATAAAAGTAACACTGTAGTTAACCACTTCAAAACATCATAAAAAAGCATTAAAACATCTACGTATGAATGTATTGGGTGATGAAGTTCGAAAAATAGGACATGTGTATATGACAGTTCCACTGAAGCTTTGACAGGTTTGAGAATTAACAACGATGGAGATGAAGTAATTAAGGAAATTAATAATTGTTAGATGTTTGGTCAGTTGAATGCAATTAATGGTGTTAAGCGTTCAGACGTCTGTCTGACTTGCTCTAACATTGGTCTTTTGGTCTGTTCATGATTGTCCCTTTCTTTAAAAACAGATATTCATTATTGTCCCTTTCTGGGTTTGAGGTGCTGTTCAAACAAACAATTATAGTCTATTCCAATTTTACCTGGTGGACTTGATGGTTTAATTTATAACTTTTATTGTCTTGAATTAATAAAATAACTTATTCAAATGTCACTTATTACTTGAAACAAATGAAATAAAAATTAAATTACATTTATTATAATTTTTAATTTGAAATTTTAGCCTGTGTCCATTTCATTTTATTTCTCATTCTTAAATGTTATTGATTTATTTACTAATAACAAATAAAATAAGATTAACAGGAATTCCACAGAATTAGATGTAAACTATTTTTATTTCAAATTTTGCATTAATTCAACCAATAAGAACATGAAGAATAACAGGAATTACACAGAGTTAGATTTATCGCCTGGTAAACATTTTTCGAAGAAAATACTTTTTTTCAAATTTTGCATTAATTCAAGACTTACATAGCCTTTCCACTCCATATAAATGTTAAATTCCGACTACATTTATAACTTAAATACTAACAGTAAAAATTTAAATTAGTGGAAAAAATATCTTCATTTTTTTATCAGAAATTTCAAGCTTATCCCAAGATTGAATTAAATGATAAGCAGAGCAGATATTGCATTATTGCAAACTCATCACATAACATGTATGCCAATTTCATAGAGGTTTAAAGGAGATTTTATTATTTATTTTGTTTTTAAAGTTGTACTTATTCCTCTAAAATTTCAACACAAAATGTAAAATATTTAAAAAAAACTGATAATGTATGTAAAATAAAGTTCCATCTTTGTAGAAGCTTTATTCAAAAATTTTAAGAAGAAACATTGAAAAATGTGTCTATTACATTATTCTTTTAAAATTCACAGGTTTTCTCTAAAAACTGTTTTTAAGCTTCTTTTTACCCCAAAAATGTAAAATATTCTTTAAAACCTGTAATATAATTATGTTCCATATTGGTAGAAACTATATTTAAAATTTCAAGAAGAAACATTGAAAAATGTGTCTGTTAGACATTTTCTCTAAATTTACAGTAATTTTCTCTAAAAATGCAATGTACCGGTATTTTTACATGTATTTTGATTTTATTTATTTATGTTTTATTTATTTATTTATTTATTTATTTATTTATTTATTTATTTATTTATTTATTTATTTACTTACATGTGCATGTTTTATTTGATTTTTCAAAATGTTTTATTTGATTTTTTTAAAATATTTTATTTGGGTTTATATTTTATATTATTTAGTTATTTATTTAGATACATGTATTTGTGATTTTTTTTTAATTTATGAATAAATTTTAAAAATAAAACGCTGATAATGTAAGATATATTTTTAATTTTTCTTGTACCTTCTTTTCTGGAATAAACTATACCCCAAGCTGAACTTAAGTCCTATTGTTCCCTATTTCGATTGAATTCATGATTGTCCCTCTTTTTTTAAACAAAATTCATACCTGGATTTTCAAAAAGGGACAATCATGAATAAACCGATTTTTTACTGTACTAGTGTGGGATTGTGATGTGAACATAGATCGGCATATTTGTGATTCTAACACGACCGACTCTGGTTGATCAAAAAAAAAAAAAAAAAAAAAAAAAAAAAAAAACAGAAAAAATACAATGAATATAACTCACTGTCAAATCAAACTATTTCACACTACGGTTCGTCATGTACCACCCGCAGTGGGCTTGGGTGAATAAAATTAATTAAATTGAATTTTAAAAAATTAATTAATTAAAAAGACTAGACCTATACATTGTATTAGCTCTGTAAAGCATTAATGCTCTTAGTTATCCATGTACCATCGCTGAATACAAAATTAATCCTATATCACTACTTTGGTTAAAAAAAATTCTACAGATTTCATAAAAGTGGAATGATATTTATTTAATAACATGTAGATTTATCCTGATTTCATCATGTCCTTTGTATGAAGATTTTAGAAAAACGTTATTTTTAACAACATCAGAATGTTATAATGGTTTTATTCTCTGATCCTGATTTAGTGTTTTTATGTACCAAAACCTGTGCTAAAATTTTAGAATTAAGAAGAGATATTTTATGTATATTTTAGTCACATCGTCTCTCATAACTCTGTTAAGAGTGGCTTTTATAACAATTTTAATGCATATTTGTATTGCAGTAATATGTCTTTAAATGTTTTAAAATGTGAGACGTAAATAAAATATTTAATTGAATTGAATTGGCATGGTATACTCAAATCAAACTACAGAATGGCATATGTTTCCAGCCTAACCGATTAACCAAATGAAACCAAACTAAGAAACGTTCAAAGTTTAGCCAACTACATGTAGCTGAAAGTTTTCCTTTCTGAAACTATAGTCAATGTAGCTTGGTTTATTGCTTGGCTTACTTATTCTGAAGCAGTTAAGGTTACCATATCAGTTTATTAATACATTTAACACGTTTTTTAATGCATGTCCCAATGAACCTATTTAATGACCTTTCCTTCTGTTCAAAAAGTCATATCTGACCTGTAAAACTATTTTGTTTGTTTAAGTATGAGCTTTGAAACGTTGATGCTAATTATTAACTTTAGCATCATGATGAATATGATGCTTTTGTTGCTGTTACTGCTGTTGTTGTTGCTGCTGCTGCTGCTGCTGCTGCTGCTGCTGATGATGATGATGATGGTGGTGATGGTGATGATGATGATGATGAAAAGGAGGAGGAGGAAAAGGAGGAGGAGGAGGACGACGACGATGATGATGATGATGATGATGATGATGATGATGATGATGATGATGATGATGATGATCCGCAAACGAGACACAGGGTTAAGAACCAGTATGGGTCAATTTGTTTGTAGACGGACTGGTTTCCGGATAACAACATATTAAATGTTACACCCGCTTTAATGATATTTGTATGTAGCTTCCGATGTTAATATGAATACGAAGTCCAGGTTCGCCGAAATACGTTATATTCTATTCATTTAAGTGGGAACGTATTGCCCTTTTGTGGAAACAATATTAATCTTTCCTTAAAATACGAAGCGCTTGAAAACCAAAAAATGTGTGGTATCTTAAGCATGTTTTGTAAGTTTAAGTGTTTCGTGAAGTTTATTGAAAACAGTACGCGGCATATTTCAAATTTTACAAGGCGTAATGATTTACACATTCGTTTCCGGAAAATAATTTTACTTACGGAAATATTAATCTAAAATCTAATTCATCAGTAGGATAGCCAACCCGGCCAGCGCATTGATTCATCAAACAAAATTTCACGCGCAGACAAAGTGAAAAAATTGTCAAAAATTTGAATTCACTCGAGGCGGTAAAATTACATAATATTTATTTCACTGCGAGTTTTTAATACTATTTGTAGTATTTTATCGTCTTTTGAGGACAAAAGTAAGTCATTAAAGACGATTTTTATCAAAGTCGGTGAGAATTTAACAATTTAAATCGTAATTGAATGTGAGGCACCGGCGAAAAATTGAAAATTGAAACTTTAAAAAATATCATTCTGTGTACGCAGTTCCTCATGCACCAAAGGTGTTTTTACATGAACGGAAAGAACTTTTTCTCACGGTTATTTTGATGTATAATTTGTCAAATAATTTTCTTTACACAAAAAACGTACCAGTTTCAAATGTCGAAAAAATCGATGACATTGCCGGATTCTCGATCATGGGCCACCCCCTTTCCGGCTAATTTGACACAGAAAAAATGCTAAGACAGCTTCCTTATTGTATGTAATGTATAAATTTGATAATCGAGAGACGCTGTGGAGATATTTTTGTTGAAATAAAGTAAGTTTTTCCTTAAAAATATTGTATTTTCACTCCATTTCTCGTCTAATCTGCCGATTTTTTGGAACTACTTCCAGTCGGACATATTTGATTAGCATTCGTCCCGCTTCGATCACAATTTTATCATGCAGAAAATGTCATCGTGTATTTTGGACAAAATAGTCAAGCTTTTTTGCCTTATTTGTCATGTATGATCGATCTGCATGGCTGTCGAACACATTAGATACGCATGTGTTCTAATTTTACCCATATGGACTCGGGATCTGTACCAATACAGTGTACAGTGCAACCTGCTCATGTAGGGCTAGTTAGGGACTCAGAATATACTGAAAATTACCAACTGATTTTGCTTTGCTGGCAAAATATAAACAGGACCTGTCTGTCATATCAGTACATATCATTGGATAAATAAGCTAACATCATTAAAAAGGGTTAGACTGGATTTTTCTTCATGAAATATTTCCCAAAATGAGGAAACATCTCCCATGTTAGTTTAGCCAGAGTCAACACAACATTGGTCTTTATTACTTAAATTTTTGTTTTTGTTCTAATGCCAATAACCCCGGCATTATTATTTTAGTACAATTTAGACATGAAAAATTGATTATTTTGCTTCATTAAAAGTTTTAAGTCAACTTGACATAGCACAAATAACATTTAAAATAGACTATGTGGAAGTAGGAAATAGGAAAAGTGAATACTAATCATGTGGATTTCATTTGACTTGGTTAAAAATTTAACTCCATATTATAATGATTAAATACAGATCTGTAAAATATTTAGGAATTTCAGTAATTTCTGTAAAATTCTAATAAATAAATATCACCTTCTTTTGGGAAAATTCATGGGAACTGGTTTGATAATAGCATTAAGAAATAAGTTGATGCAAATACAGTGAAATTCATGACACAGTGTATCCAAATGGGCATTATTAGTTTGTAAGAATTCAAAATAATTGTAACACATTTAAGCCATTTAGCACTGTTACAAATTCTTTTATGAAGTGAGCTGGCCCCAAACTCAAAATATTCAGGCTTCATCCCTGAGGTAAATCACACCCCTCAACAAGAGAACTGGCAAACTTTCTGACATAGTAAGATTTTAACCTATGCTGTTACCTGTATGCTACACTTCAGGCAAGGGTGCATGAAAAGCATTTCATGTGGTGAAAAAGAGGTATTCAGTATCAAGAGAAGCATTCAATTCATAAATGTGTAATGGTATATAATTCCCAGTATGTTAAGGATATTGATATGTGTTGATTTTTTTATTCTATGTAAAATGAAACATTCATAAATGGCTGATGATATCTAATTCCTAGTGTATTAAAGATATTGTTATGTTTTAATTTTACATGAAATGAGACATTCAACATTATTACAATTTACAAAGTTGGTTTAGACACACATAATGCATTTTTCTTTGAAAAATGTTCCATTATGTGTAAATAGTAATAACCATGAGTGTTCATTCTAGGATTTTTTCAGATGGGTTCATTTCTAATAAAATTCCTCTAATAACAAGTTGAATAACATCAATGATTTTGCATACATCTAATGTTTGATGTGACTTGTAGTCTTTTAGGCTGATGTAAAAGCCTTTGTAATGAAGTATTTAAAAGTTTCATATAATGTAGCTTTTATATATGACAATGCTATCAAATATTTTGAACTTGCATTTGAAATCTAATTTCAAATGTGGCCAACTATGGCCTTTACAATGGTGCCATTTGGCAAAATAAAGGATCAACAGCCCCTTTCTAGAATGAACACTGCCATATGATCCCATAGTTTTTGATTTATTTGTAAATGATTTATCTATTTATCACAGCCAGAACAACTAGAAAGTACCTGTCCCCCAAAAAATCACCTGTTTGTGTAGTTTCTAAATTAAATTTGATAATTTAGACAATTTTAGTCCTTTTAAATGCTATTATGGCCCACTTGTCATTCATTTAACAAACAACAATATGACAAAATTTCTAACTATCTGCCTGTTCATAAATTTTTCTAACTTTTTAGTAATTCAATATCTTTTATTTTTTAAATGTTAATTTTGTTCATATAAAAATATTTGTTTTATTTTTCCAAAAATATCTGAGGTTACTTTCCATGGTACCCATGCCACATTTCATGTTAGTACCTTGAGGAAAGACAAAATGCAACTTATTTTGATCTCTTTATATGTATTTACCCTATTTATCATTACTAACCTGCTCAACATACTGTGTCCCAGCTCTAACTTATTTCTCTGTAGAAGGTCTGATTTATTTATTTATTTATTATCATCTCTAACCTGCTAGCCATTTTGTAACCTGCTCAACATACTGTGTCCCAGCTCTAACTTATTTCTCTGTAGAAATTCTGATTTATTTATTTATTTATTTATTTATTTATTTATTTATTTATTTTTTTTTATTTATTAACAACTGCTGACATATTGTGTCCCAGCTCTAACTTATTTCTCAATTTAATTTCTTAATTATTTATTTATTAACTGAGCACTGACATCCCAGTTCTAAATTATTTCTCTGAACAATTTCTGATTTATTTATTTATTTATTTATTTATTTATTTATTTTATTTATTTATTTATTTATTTATTTATTATCATCACTAACCTGCTAGACATTTTGTAACCTGCTCAACATACTGTGTCCCAGCTCTAACTTATTTCTCTGTAGAAATTCTGATTTATTTATTTATCATTTATTTTTTTTAATGTAGGCCCTATTTATTTATTCCTGTTGGGGTCCTAAAGTATCACATGTTATATGATGGTGTACCAGATGAGGATGCCTGTTGCAAAAAAAAAAAAAATCGATAAATACAGTACAGACCTGTACAAAGTTTAGCACCCAGCTAACGAATTAGTGCCGACAGTCCATATTGGTTCCTCGTTTGGTGTTTATATCGACAGCAGTTGCCATCTATCTCTCGGCAGCTTTTCGACCGCTACCTTTCCATACCTTGGGCACTCGACAGTCGAGCTTTGACTTCTTTTGGTTAGCTTAGTGTTAAACTTTCGACAGGTCTGTACTGTACATTGCGTGTACTGTGTATACAGTAGACAGTTGACCTATATATTTGACACGGGGACCGTTGTTTACGTCATTACGTTAGAACAATGTTTATCAAGGTCGCGGCCATATTTGTTTTCATTGACAACAAGACGTACTGAAATCATGCTGTTGGATTTTTGCGATTTTCGCATATTTAACCCTCATGCACCAGGTACGATAATTTACTGGCGTATACTGTAATAATTTTCTGACATTGTATTAAAATTTCTAGGAAAAGTATTCTTTACACAAAAAACGTACCAGTTTCAAAAATGGAGAAGAAATTTCTGTTGATTTTCAAGAGAAATCGGTTATCGTCGGGATATCAGTAATTTTAAATAAAATGTGGCGTTTTATCTCGGACTCTTTGATACATGTAGAAAGTTTAGTTAATGCCTCACACGCTTGCATCATATTCGTAGCTAAAAATGTTAATTTTATGGTATAAAAACGATTCTGAAAATGGCAAATTTTTTTCGGGTTCAGACACTTGCCAAAAAATAATCCCTTTTTATTTACCGCGGAAGGTCTCAAATTTTAAAACCAACGCACATTTTGGACTTGGCTATCCTACTGCATATAATGTATATGGTATGTAAGTTCATTTGTAAACAAAAGAGTTTTATTAAGTGTCCTTTGATGGAAACAAAAACCTTTTAGAAAGCGAAGCTCGAAAGCATCTAACGTGATATTCGTCATCTTACCATGTAGTTATTCCAGAGTTTCTGGTGTTTTATATCGGAAGTCCCGAAAATGTCAGCAAACATTTAATATTCAAAGTTAAAATAACTTATATATATAAAACACTTTTTGTCTATCATAAAGTAACATATCATCTAGTAACATTACACAACTTAAAAAACGTTAAGAAGGACTTGCATTTGTAACCTCCACTTAAATTTTCATTTTGACTGAAAAAGCCTAAAAATGACAGAATCAAACCTTGAACATTTCTGTGACAAATAATGTTTGAAAATTTTACATAAAATTTAATGGGGGGGGGGGGATTGTTACAAAAAGAATTTTTACCATACTTTTGAATTATTTATTTAACAAAGAATTTCACTCTCTGCATGTTCACTGTTGTGAGGATCCACTATTTGTTTTCCCCAACGTTTTCACCAGCAACGTCGCTGGGTTTTTTTTACGCAAAATGTTCACTTCGCGTTGTTAGCGGCTTAGCGGATCTGCCATTGGATATGAACCGGTATATACCAGTATTGGTCATCACAGCTTGGTGTATGCATTGTTCTTTTCTAGTTGTCTAAGCTCACAAAGGTTGACCTTAAAACTCTGACAGTTGCTTGATGGGTTTTCTTACCTGTGACTGATTATGTCACGTGACAGTAATTTAACACGGTATATACCTTGACATCGTTCACTTATGATCATATTTGGTTTTAATCAATAGTGACGTGTTTAAATCTAAACAGCAAAGGGATTTTAACTTCAATCGGACTAGAGTTGGGGAACAGTCCTGAAGTCCATTTAGGAAAAAAGGATAGTGGGAAATGGATATTCCAAAAGAAAAACCACCGCCTTATACCGTTGAGGTAAGAGAAAATTAGCATAACTTTATAAATGTATTTTATTTAGTAATAATATTTATGTTTTATTCAGTAATAATGTATTTAATATATATTTTTTGGTTTTTGTTAAAAATTTTGAGCATAATTAAAAAAACCCAAACAAACCAAATGATAATGTGTTGTAATAGAGTAATTGCCCGTTTAATATAGTTAAGGTTATATACACAATATACTATTCATAGATAAACCAGTGTTTTATTTTACCTGAATAATTACAGTTGGTATGCGTAAACGGAACCTTAATTGTCAAAGCATCTAATTTCGAGCTTTAAATTTTGAGGTTTTTTGTCTTTTTTCCTTTCAGTCTGTTTTTAAAATGTTAATTTATTTGTTTATTTCAACATTTTCGTTGACGAAAAACGAAAAAAAGATGGACACAAGATATCTTTTAAGTTTATAAGAATTTAAATGTAACTTCACTTCACGTTTGAAGCGTATTGCCATTTTCTTAGAAATATTTATTACTCGCGTATGTTTTTTTTTTTTTTTAATTTTAATGATCTTGGATTAGATAAAAACAACTGTAATCACTTTTAATATATCATTTTCCTTCTTTCCATAAGTCAGGATTTATAATACAATATGTGACGCGCCAAGCGAAAACCACACAGTTTGTTTTTATGACAGTTTGAGACATTGACGTCAAAAAAATGACGGAACGTTTTTTATTTACAATGACTGATCGTGAAAGCACATGATGTCATAGTAAATGTTAATTACTGAGTACTCAAATATATCCTGGCCTTTATTTTGTTCAGCACATGATTATTAATAATTCTATAATACATTAACAATTATTGTAAATATCCTTCAAAATAAAATAAAAATCAAACAAATTTTCTCAGATGATGACGTGACGTATCATACTTAGATTAGAGCCTAATGTAACGCCAATATTGGTCTTCAGTCGTTGGTTGACAGTGACTTTTATCTCGAAATTCTAAGATTTTGTGTACCCTGACTTTATATGTCATCCTAATAAGAAATTAATTCGATTTTTTTTTATTAAAGTAAAATCGAATGAATGGCAAGGACTGTGAATTGTTTTAAATTTTATTTTTGCGTAGTATCCAATTTTTGTGGTTTTGAATTTCGTGTGGATAATGAATTCGTGATTTGTGGCGGACATTGTTTTAAGTAAGTTTGTTAAATACGCTAATTCGTTGATATGTAAATTCGTGAATCAGGTTATCCACGAAAATATTGAAAATTGGAACGTCACGAAAATGGGTGCAAGACTTTTCGTCCCATGTCATATCGTATCATTTTCAGGACTTTTCGTCCCATATTGGTAAGATATTTCGTACCATAGGACTTTTCGTTCCATGACATTTCGTAACTTTTAAAGGATTTTATATTCCATCCATGATGTACCATAACATTTCGTAACGTTCTCAGAACTTTTCTTGTCGTATTCAAGACCGTTATTGTAAGGCGTTCCATACCATTGGAGTTTTCGTCCCATGACATTTGGTAACATTTTAAGAGAAATCTTAAGTTTAAAATATGCGCGTGTGTGGTATCAGCAACAGTAGAAAGCTTAGAAGGCAATAATACTCGGAGCGATAATAAACACAAAGTATACGTAATATAAAGATATAAAAAGTTAGCCATCGGCGCGACAGATATATCATGCATCATTGTATTATGCGTCAATGATAATATTTAAAGCTGTGTATTTAAATTTTGTCGGATTACATAACCCACATTCTTGATGCTGGGCAACTGTATGAGTACAATTGTACTCAGTATGGTTTAATAGATTGTTTTTGATGGATGACGCTAGCTAAACAGGAGTTGCTTACACTTTTCGGAGCACCCGGCCTCATTTCGTGGAATTCGCTAATAAATTTCACGTGTTTAATTTAATTTGCCAGTTTCAAAGTTTTTAATTTGTTTTGGGATTTTGATTTGGACATTGATTGGTATGTTTGTTTTTAATTTCTTATTTACACTTCAAAATGAAATGATTTTGCCATATTAGGATGAAATAAATTATAATATGGCAACTACATTAAGAAAAAAACATTTCGTTCAGAAAATTAAGAAAATTGTCACATCACAATATCTATCTTCAATAACGCCCGCGCCGATAATAAACAATTCATCAATCATTTCAACGGGTCCCACATTTTGACATGACACATAATTGACAATAATTAAGTTGCTGACTTAATGACTTATGACTGAATATTGCCCAATGTGGTTAGACAAAGAATACAAACAAAACACATGTGTTCTGAAGATATGCAGTCGGCATGTTTGAGTCATTTGGTCATGGCGTGGAATGTGACCGGGGGCTGTTGAAACATCAAATTGTATAAAACAAATCGTGTACATTGTATATTATTTTGTAGATTATTCATAGGGTTTTAAAAACCGGTTTGTTCTTGTAAAAACTTGCTACAAAATTACTTTTGTGTTATTTTTGAGAATAAATAAATAAATAAATAAATAAATAAATAAATAAAATAAATATTTGAATTAAATAAATAAATAAATAAATAAATAAACAAGTAAATAAATAAATAAATAAATAAATATTTGAATTGAATAAATAAATAGAAAACCGTAACATTACAAAAATCCCTCTTTCAATTTATCTATGTTTTTAAGTTTGTTTTTTTTGTCCGAAGTTATTGCCATCATCTGATGATCATTTATGAGTAACATGTCAAAGAAATTGGTGTTCAACCGTTAGCATCACATGCAAAGATGCAATAATGTTATTGATCATGAGGAAGAGGTTTAAATGAAACAAGACATTTGAGGATGCATCTATTAATCGAATGCTGAATTGTGTTCTTGTTAAATATTAAAATGATTTGTTACGGGGGGGGGGGGTTAATGCAAGGATTGAATAGTATTTAGAGAAAAAATGAGACATTAGATGTGTTTTCTGTCCCAGTCAAGATTTTCACTTATACGAGACGTTTAATCACAGTTCTACGATGCATATGGTTTAGGGGGGGGGGGGCGCAGTAGAAATCAAATGCTAAATTTTGTTCTTGCTCATTATTAACATGGGGGATATGCAACGATTTGATCGTATTTGGAGACTTCGACAAGTATTAACGGTTTTAAGTGGTTTGTAAGGTATCCAAAAGCCGGCGCTTTAAACCATTGTGGAAAAAAACTAACAGATTATAGAGATACGTGTAAGTTTAAGTAAACAAAATAAAGAATCGGTGAAATTTTACATTGACTGGTAAACACATGGAAGTACATAGTTATTGGGGAGTGATTTTGACTTTCTACACTCGTGATTCGTTACTGAACAAACCGGTTTAAAATCGCAGAAAGATTTAAAAAAAATACATTTCGATAAAATCATTTTAAAAACACGCCGTTAAAGTCAATATTTGTGCTGTTAAACATTGATTGTAATACATTCCGGTCACAGACATTAATTTAACAATAAAGTACAAAATAATAGTAAATTTATAATAAGTTTATGTAAACTTTTTTTTTTAATTCATTTTTACTTTGCATGGCATTTCAGAAAATCTAAAAATTTTAGATGAATTTTTCTTTTGCCATTCAGTATATTGCAATGCAAAATGAAAAAAAAAATATGTGTAACCCAACGTAATTTTATATAGAAAATTAAAACTTTTAAAACATTATCTCTGTCTTTCGAATAAAGAAGGAGTATAATTTACCGAATGTTGAAATGTAATCATTTTGACAAATATCCAAAATAAAGAGCCGTAGATACACTGGAACAGAACGTCATTCTATACAGTACAGGCTTGTCGAAAGCTCAACACTACGCTAACGGCTTAAAGTGCCAATTAAGTGACGTATCGTCGGCCACGCCCACAATATTTTATCAAATGGTCGGATGCTTGATTTACACGCAAAAAAAGAATGAAAACTCGGCCTGAAAACGCCATTTAATGACGTCACTGACACTAGTACGTCATTAGTTGCCGTGACACTGCTTTGGTACCGTGATGGCAGCCTTTGTCGGAACATTGTGGGCATGGCCGGCGATCCGTCAATTGGCAGGTCATCGCGACTCTTCGTTCGCTATATCTCTGTTTCATCAGCATTTCGGACTCATCGGCGACTCGGCAACTGAGCGTTGACTCAGTCTATTCATTAACTTAGGTTTAAACTTTTGACAGGTCTGTACTGGACATACCAGTTTGGGTTTTCGAGTTCCTGCTCAGAATTAATTGTAACGTCATTGACGTCACTGTTACTAGACTGACTAATAAAAACGTGCTTGGGACACTTATAAAAAAACCCATCCGGATACCCCACTTTCATAACCGTTACAATTTTCAGCCTTAGAAATCATGAAAGCGTGGAGAGCAAATTGTTATATAAAAGTTTTTAAGTACATCTTGGGCTTGGGTACATCTGTACTTTCTAGGTCGGTACGATGTCTCGTAATCAACATCCGTGATCAGTAGTACTGTCAAAATGAATAAAATTAAAAGTTTAATAAACCGTAAAAACCAACTACTTAGAATGAATTAGCAGAATCGTAAAATAATAAAAAAAAAAAATTCGAACGAATTAGATTTGTTAAATGTCGCCATACACCATGACTCACAAGAACCCTGTTGCGGATACCATACACGTTTTTTTTCTCACTATTTGACTGACTTTTAAGCCGTAAGTGATAATATAGTGTATTGCAAATTACACACACACACACACACACACACACACACACACACACACACACACACGATATATTCACTGATATTGTATTGGCGAGTTATTGAATGAAACCGGAATCCCCAGAGAATAACACCGAACTGACAAACTTCTCGCGCTATGTTGCTCCCCAGGGTTTGATCCGTAACCGAGTGCTTTATCACAATTTTGACACTAGGACCCTTTCCGCCCACACTGTTACTAACCCTCTCAAAACTTAACTGACGGCTCGCCGGCCACGGTCACAGTGTTTCGACAAAGACCCGGCATGCTTGAGTTACACACAAAAAGAATGAAAACTCGGCTTGAATTGTGCCATTTAATGACGTCACTGACACTAGTACGTCATAAGTTGCCGTCGTGACGCTGTTTTGGTACCGTGATGGCGGCCAATGTCGGAACATAAAAAAGGCATGGCCGTCGATACATCAATTATAAGCCGTAAGTGATATAGAGTTTTACGCCCAGTTATTATTCTTTCACTTATATTGAAGCGGTCAGTTATTGAATGGCAGAGGAAACTGGAGTTTCCAGAGAATAACACCAAAGTGACAAACTTCTCACACTATGCTGTTCCCCGCCAGGCGAGAGAGGTTCGAACTTTTATCCATAACCAAGTGCTATAAGACCAACCAGACACGGAGGTCTTTCCCGGCCACTTGTAGGTTACTCACTCATGTTTTTTACATAAGACATATATATAGGATGTTTATTTGTTCATTATTAATATTATGCAATGTGAAAACCACAGCATAATGGCTACACCAGGAAATAAAAGTACAAGATGAGAGAGAATAAAGGCGACAACAAATATCTAAATACATTAATTTTGTTAACTAGATGGATTGCCCCGGGAACTGTTAATTAAAGCGACTTCTGTTATTTACTTTTTCTATCACCAAATTTGTTTTTGCTAGCGCCAACATGTGAGAATCGTGATGTCTAGTTTTTCAAATGTAACCAAACTGATTAATATGTGATACTTTACCAATTATAGAGCGCCTCCGAAATCGACAATGTTCCGGAACATCACTTGTAACATTTATCATGTCTTACGTAACATTAGCATCGTATGGTTTGTACTAAAAGTGGTTTTACATTGGCATCAACTTTGTCCAGAATCTTTGACCAAATACACTTTGAAGGATGTTCAGACGATCAAATTTTGTGAAAAGGTTTTGAACAAAGTTTTAACAGTTTGGATCAACGGAACAAGTATTCTCTTATGTTCATCTATGTAAGCTTTAACAGAAAACTTGGATGCTGTAAACACATATACTTTGATCAAAATCACTTTGATCAAAGTTCTTTTATCAAAATTTTAATAGAACCCTTGGTTTTATAATGGAGCTTGATAAGCCTTATTTTGATGATAAAAATAATCCATTCATCATTAGTACAATTCCCACAAGCATGTCACTTTTAAAAACGTTCTATCTGAATTGTGATTGTTTGAACCTAACCACTTTTGATCAAAGTTGTAAGAAAATAAAGTTCTATTCCATCAAAGTTATTCAAAACTTTTTGTGATTTTTTTATCCAAGTTTTTGATTTTGTAAACAACATTCAAAGCGACTTTGATCAAATCTATGACATGCTTATACGTGCTAATAATACCGACAAATGTTATATAACTTGGGTTAAATTTTTAATATGGATTTAAAATAAGTCCTCCTTATTTGCATGAGAACCAGACATAAAAAACGAAATAGTTCCCTAGGCAACCAAAAGAATCCCATCAAAATCTAAAGATTATTTTTATTAGCTGATCAAGACGTCACGATATCAATCACAGTTTGATGTTGATACATAAACAAACTTTATTACAGAGTTAAACAGGATATCTCTGTAAGCTTTTTATTGCAATATGATTGCTGGATGACTTGTTAAATTATTGCACCGTAAAAACGGAAGATATTAAAGCGCATTTTCAAAAAATAAATAAATAAATAAATTGTTTTTGTATACATACGTGAAAAACAATCACTCAACTATATGATGAAATAGAAAATAATTTGTTGCTGAAAAAATATACTTGGCAATAATAAACAAGGATTGCAAAACAACAAACACAACTTAGAATAAAACCATACATGTACAAAACTTGCCAAAAGTCAGTTGTTTTCTCCAGAAATTTTGGGTTTCCCACTAACAATCGCTTGGATAAAAGTGAAACTATTTTGACTTGGGCGTAAAGACCATAGTGCTCTACTCGGTTCCATGGAACCGGAATCCCCTAGATTTTTGTCACTAACGCATGTAAACTGTTTCTAGTCTTTGCCTGGAATATATGTGCATGACAGGAGGCAAGGCAATCAAAGAGACAAATCAGTCAAACAAGACCAGAAACCAAAAACACAAATTGGGATAACTGATTATAAAATTCCCGACTTTTGAAGAACACTGGAATATATGTCGAATGGTGTGGTTATAGTCCTATTGGAAGACCCCCAACTCCAAAACATCCAACTCCATAAATTCGAACATTTTAAAAAGAAAACCATGACAAACCTTAATTTATGAAACAATGAATCAGCAGTCCTTGCAGACATACTAATTTAGAGGAAACGGATAACATTTATATTTTCATCAATATTATTTTTGAATTATAGTGTCTGCAATAATAGTCACAACAAAACAGTGTTCATAATTCACAATGTGTATCTAAAAAGATCAGAATAAGTGGGGACTGGCGGTGGGTAGGTGGTTCGACTTCTCTGAAACTACCTGTACTACTCTACATATTTCGTTGAGACTTTTATCAACTTCTGACAGATGTAAATGCTGATCATTCATCCTACTAGAATTAAACTTAGCAACATTAATTAAATTTACATTTTTTAATTTTAGGCGAATGGCTATGACAATAAAGGCTACGAAAATGGCGGAGAAAAATTACCTCCAAAAACTACACAGGTAAATTTTTGTGTTTGTAAAAATACCTACAGTTAATTAATTAGCAAGCTTTAAATAGACTTATAATAATTCTACCAGTATATATAAACAGTCCTCGTTACATGACTAGGTTAACAAGTCTAAAAACTGACGTGTTTTTGACAGTTTTTATCAATCTTCTACTTAAACGAAAATTAAAGGACTTATTCACCATGATACATCTAGTTAAAACAATTGTGTTTTGTATGTATTAGTAATAACACACGCGGTTTCACTTCCCACGTAATTTAAATGTTAATTTCATCAAATACTTCAGCAAAAAAATTCCGGCATATGTTAGCGGAAATAAGAGAACAATTTGTACTTTTTCAACATGTTTTTATTTTCTTATTCGTTGACCATTGGCTAACAGACAATTTTCATTAAAATATTCATGATAATATATAATTACTAAATGTATAAAATAAATTCACAGCGGAAGCATTTAATGAAAGTTTTGAGCACTTTTTGACATTTGTTTTTCTCAATCTGCTGCCAATTGGCTAACAAACAAATGTCCTTAAATATTTGAAAAAAAACAAAAAACATATAAAATAAATGTAGAGAAGAAACATTTAATGGACGTTTCGAGCACTTTTTGACATTTTTTCTTATTTACTGTCCATTGGCTAACAGGTCGCGAATTTTCATTAAAATATTAACAAAAAAAAAAAAAAAAAAAAAAAACACACACAAAAAGAATTTTGTAGAGGAAGCACATACATGTACATGTAATGGAAGTTTACAAAAAGTTGTTTATGTCGCGAGTGACATACAGCATATCTTTGTCATTCAAACTGGCCAATGACCCCAGCTTTCATCAATGAATTAGTTTTCGCTTGTCACAACCTACCTACAAATTTATTCTCAGCTGTCACATAGATGAGCACTGATGATCTTTAAGATATACAGGTCTGTTATGGCGGAAAAAATATACGCATTTATAAATTTGGCGTATTTGTGACATTGCTCTAGTTTTACAAGGTAAAAAATGACAATAATAAACAAAAAATAATTAAATGAAATGTTAATTAAATTATAATTTTGATTGAACATGTAGTGACAAAAATAGCAAAGGGGATATTGATTTTAGCCCTCCCTTTAAAGAAATGGACAATATATATATGTAATAAAAAAATAAACAAAAGTTCTTGCACAAAGTATAATATCACCAGTAGTTTCATGTATATATGTACTTTGTTTATAACATTCATCACAAATCATTACAACTTATGTCAATCTGCGTGCATTTACTTACTTACTTAGGCCCTTCGCTCCTCCTGGAACATAGGCCATCAACGACTGCCCCCCATCTCCGCCTGTTTTGTGCCATCTGTTCCAGCTGTCTAGTCGGTGCTTCTATGCACGTCATTTGTCTTGGCGAAGTTCCTTCCTCTCCCAGGATTGTACGTGTTTTTGGATAGTCGTCAATGTTTCTGTAGCGAAGTGGTTTTTACAGGATGGGGGTGCTAACCCCACGCCCAACCCTACTCCTTTTTCATCCGGGCTTTGGACCGGCCGTGGCGGAGTTCAATCTGCGTGCATGCATGGGGAAAATTGGAGGACAAACTCCATGTTTTAAAGCAGTTGGTCAGATACATGTACTTAATTTATAATCGACACTGTTCTCTAGGCGAAAGTCTTTCTAAATATAATGATACAAGAACATGAACAGAACATACATCATATCAGGCATGATTGGAGATGTTCATCTAATCAGTCACGATGGCGTCTTCTACATGGTTTGTTACTAAGCGGAGGAGGAAGTTTTGCGGGACATAACATTATAATTTTCAAATATTAAAAAAAGTTTTTATTTAATTTTCAGATTGATATAGGTAACAAAGTAAAAGATGAAGAAGAAGAAGACCCGTGGGAGATGCCTGAACTCAAAGACACAGAGACGCCATGGAATGGTAAATTTTACTATATGTATTTACATAAGTTGCTCTGAGCCAAGACCACGTATTTAAAGCTCCATCAGCTTATTTAACCAAATAGTTAGTGAATATTCAAAACTTTATTTAATTACAAATTTGAAATTTGATACAGTTTTGACCGTTTAATTGAATCCATTTGATGATAATAATTGTGTGCAAATAGAAATTTCAGAGATATTGCATAAAACACAAAACACAAATGTTGGCTGATCAAATGATTAAGCTAACAGAGCATTGAAGAACCCTGCCTGTAATTTTCGGAAGCTGTGTTACTATGTTATTATCTTAATCGAGAAATACAAAATCAATTGATGGGGGCCACAGTTCTGCGTGATCCATAACTCTTAAAGCATGTGCAGAACAGTATGAAAAACCTTCACATCACAATAATATCTCGGAACAATGTCGTTTTTTGCGAGAAAATGTCTAAAACGTCGGCTTTGCCATACTATCTATATGCATTATTGAAATAATAGTTCCTCTCAAACAAATGTTATGACGTATCATGTGGTACGCTGGCGAACATCACTATAAATGGTTCTTTATAAAAAAAATAATCTATTTGTGGTTTTTTTTTCAGAACTGGACTGTTGTGGAAAAATCGTGCGATTATTGCTGATTTTGATAAAGGTGTCGTTCTTCTTGGCGTTCCTGTATTTGTTTATTTGTTCACTGGATTTTCTCAGCTCGGCGTTTAAACTTCTGGGAGGTAAGTCGATTTTGCAATTACCTTTGTCAAACTTTGTTGTATTCAGTAATTATGATAATTTTCGTCACACACTTAAACAACTGTAGCACAACATTGCACTGTTGTAGTGCTTGGATATAGCCACTGCAATACTGCGTTTTAGATTTGTGGTACTTGGCTATAGTCATTTTAGTATTGTAGCACTAGGTTGTAGCCAATGTAGCTACTGCATTATAATATATATATTTTGTACACTTTTTGGCATTTTGAACATTATTCCGCGGAAGAAAGAATTTAATACCAATTTATAAAAAATGAAAAAAAAAAAATAATAAAAAATAAATAAATAAATCAAAAACTATTCAAGATTTTTGTTTTTATTTTAGGTAAGACCGCTGGTACTGTATTTCGGGATAACGAGCTACTTAGGAATCCAGTATGTGGTCTCATGATCGGCGTTTTGGCAACCGTTCTTGTACAGAGTTCGTCTACAACGACGTCAATTGTCGTAGCAATGGTCGGAGCCGACGAATGTAAGTATACTTATTTGTACTTGCAAACATATTACTGATAGGGCGCAGAATCGAATACCGATACGCCTTTGGCAAATGTCAGACTTTCATAATGGGGTGTGAATCAAATACAACCCTTGATATCCCGTCTTGTAAACTTATTTAGAATGCCATGTGTTTATAGCTTTTATTCATTTTCTTTTCAAAATACTTTCAGGGAACATGGGTAGCTAAGCGGTCTAAAGCACACGCTAACGGCTTGCCATTGCCTAGGTTCAAACCTCAATCTCTTAGTGTCAGAGTGTTTGTCAATTGACGTATCGCCGGCCACGCACACAGTGTTTCGTCACTGACTGCCATCACGGTACCAAAGCAGCGTCACGGCAACTAATGACGTTCTAGTGTCAGTGACGTAATTAAACTGCACAATATTCAGGCCGAGTTTTTATTCTTTTTGGGTATAATTCAAGCATGTCGACCCTTTGTCGGAGCATAGTGGGCGTGGCCGGCGATCCGTCAATTCCTTTGCAGAAGGTCAGAGGTTTTCTTTATTGATTCTGGTTTCCAATGCTGCTCTAAAATCGATCGCAACGATATAAGTGAAACAACCTTTACTTGGGGTAAAACACCGGGGTACCATTACTTTACTCCATGCCATTCAAACCACTGCGGTAGCTAAGTTGGCAGAGTGCTCGCTCCGTAAGTGGGAGGTCGTGGGTTCGAACCCCGGCCGGGTCTGACCCAAGACTTAAAAGTGGGTAGTGACTGTTCTTTCGCCAAGCACTCGGCATTACGAAATGAAAGTCACGGTTCTTTCAGATGGGAACTTAAAATAAACGAGGTCCCGTGTCACGGTAAGCTTGGCACGCTAAAGAACCTTGCTGTATAATGCCATCAGCGCAACGCACAGGCAAAATTTCTGCACCTTCGCCTATAGCTGGCGACGTCTCGATATAAGTGAAATATTCTTGACTGTGACGTTAAACACCATTACTCTACTCCATCCCATTCAAATTAAATTTGAGGTTCTGTACCCTCTGGACATTACATATATATGCCTGGTTGTATGTGTATGTACAAAATTTATTTATTTCCTTGTACCCTTTTGTCTTTTCTAGCTACAGAATGTTAAGGTTTTTATGTTTACACAATATTTATTAAATGTCAAGTTTAAGAACTCCCATATGAAAAATAGGTGACCCCGAAAAAGTGTCATGCTGACCTTGGTAATATATTTTCCACTTTGTTACCCGATTTGGCAGTGTTGCCTTTTCACGCTTTAATAACTCGGCATATTACAGAAATAAAAGTCAGACGGAGATCCTTAAATATTTCAGAAGCCTTTCTCCTGTCACACCACAACATATTTTTCATCAGCGTGAGACATTTAGTAAACTGTTTTGCATTCCAATATTCTTTTAAAATTATAAAAATCCAAAACTGTTTGAACAAGCTATCACGCGATCTACAAGCAAAACTAATCCAAACGAAACGGTCATGCTTTTGGTATGGGATGATTTGATTAGGAAGTGAAAGCATCTCTTTCCAACTGTCACAAGTCAATAACAGTTTTGGCTCTATAATTACACGATGATAGCTGATCAAATCCAATCTTTGTAATACCACTTGCTTGCTTGCTGGAACATGTTAACATCCATTGTGGGTGTCAATGTATACACATACGAATGTCACAACAACGAGACGCCAAACAGCATTTGAGTGCAAACATTGGGTGTCAATATATTTTGTTGATCACAATTGGGTGCCAAATACAAGCATTGAGAATTGGCTTTATTATCTGGTCATAGCATTTCGGTGCCAATTAATTCTTATTTACAAAAAACTGAATACCAATTTTGTTAGTTACAACTACATGTATTAGGTTCCAATACCTTTATCCAACATTTGGTCCCAACATCGTCATTACATTGGGTTCCAGTACATTCATGCAAAGACTGGATGCCAACATAGTCATTTACAAAACAATACCAAAATATTTAGTTATAATAACTGTATTTTATTTTATTTTTGTCAGTACTGGACGTTAAAACAGCCATTCCTATTATTATGGGTGCCAATATTGGAACATCCGTCACAAACACTATTGTATCACTTGGCCAAATAACAACAAAGAATGACTTCCGTAGAGCTTTTGCTGGAGCCACTGTCCATGATATGTTTAACTGGCTAACTGTCATTGTTTTCTTACCTATTGAAGTAATTACAGGTATGTATCTAAATGGTTATTAATATTGTAAGCTTTTATTTGATATGTTCGTCTAGTCAGTAACAATAAAATCAACATGATTAAAACAAGATATAGCTCTAAATTGATAGCTTATGCGGGACTTATTTATATTTTTGTAACGAATTTCCAAAAAAAAGTTGAATGGATTAGTGGTGTTATAAGGCTCAGTCAAGAGTATTTCACTTATATTGAAGCTGTCATTTATGGGATGGTAGAGGAAACCGGAATCCCCTTCTGCAAGCGATCTGATAAATTTCTCGCACTAAAACATGCCCAAGTGGATTTGAAACCCAAGTGGTGAGAGGTGCGGAACCGTAAGCAGGTGCGTTAGACCACATGGCAACCAATGCCCCTAGTTATCTCGCAATGGCATTTTAAAGGGGAATTGATTTTGCAATTTCTGGTAATTATCACCTGTTATACTGAGATTATTTTTATTTTAGGATATTTATACCGCTTAAGTCAATTGATCGTCGACAGCCTTCCACTACAACAATACAAAGATGGAAAGAAAGACCTGTTAAAAGTCATCACTAAACCTTTCACTAAAAAGATAGTTGAGGTATGTATATATGTGTAGTGATCTTTTATCCTATCTTAAATAAAAACTTTATAAATCAAAGTACCCATCAAATAAAAATCTGGTCTCGACAGGGTGGCACTATAAGGAACCCTACCTGTATACTCTGAGCCACTGCAAAGGTGAATATTTCTGTTACTTTACCTGTAGTTAGTGCTATCTCGATATAAGTGAAATAATTTTGACTCGAATGTAAACCCTTTCAATCAATCAATCAATCAATCAATCAAAATGCAATGGCAAAATATTAGAGGGACATAACCTGTCAGTTCAGATTATAGCTAATGGATGTACAAATGCTTGTGGAATCATTCCTTTTTCAGGTTATACTGTCGTGTTCTGACCTATACATGCATTTTATGGGGTGACTTGTTCAGAACTTCAACAGAAAAAATGTATTACATATATAACATGATATTAGACAGAGAGTGTTCACTCTTTAACACATACTTTATCATCCTCTTTGTGTTGTTTCAGGTTGATTCTAAAGGTATTCAGAAGGTTGCCCAAGGAGAGGACATTGAATCACTGCTAAAAACTTGCTGTAAGAAAGTTACTTATGAAACCAATGTTACAGATCCGATCACCAATACAGTTATATTGAGAAATGTAACTGAAACAAAAGGATGCCAACCTTGTAAGTTTAATTTAAATTTTATCTCATTATTTTAAATCAACAAAGTTGGCGGGCGGGCGATACATGAATGGGTTCTGTCAGTCCGTGCAATAGGTGAAATAAATTTTATGTTAATGTAATGGCAAGGTCAAGGTCAAATTTAGTTCAAAGACTAAAAGACTTTATCTTACATTGAGTATCATGAGAAAATATACTTGCTTTCACTATATAGACTGAGAAAGAGAAGCTAAATAATCAAGTCTAAGATAATTTTTGTAATCAATGTACAAAACAAGGCTTTTATAAAATGTTAAACTTTTAATAAAAAGAAAGTTTTTACTTTCTATATATACGGAGTAATTAAAAAACAAATTTAAGAAGTTGCTAAAACTGAATGTTCCAGTCACCCGTGTGTACTAAAATACAGTACAAGCAGTTGAACGGGTGTATTTACACTTAAATGCTTAAATACAGTACACACCTGTCGAAAGTTTAACACTGAGGTAGAGGTAGCTAGAAGCCGAAACGCTGCCTAGAGATAGATAGCAGCTGCCGAAACATAACTAACGAGGGACCGAGATGAGCTGTATAGATTCGGCACTTTGTCGTTAGTTTAGTGTTGAACTTTCTGCACCTCTGCACTGAATGCCTTTTGAGTTCATTTGCAAAGTAATGCTACAATGAACAGATATCCCTGTTTTAATAGCTATATACAATGTGTAAAATGAATCATAAGTTTGTTATTGAGGTTTTATTACTCTTATTTCCTGTTTTAATTAGAAAATTATTACAAATTTCCTTGAACAATTTAAATTTAGAACGGCATATGCCTACAGGCATTACTTGTTCATTGCTGAAGCAAGACTGATTATTAATATTAAAACATACCTGTTTATGGGTCACTGGTTGTAAAATAAGTAGGGTATTTTGAAGAGTCCAATAATACTATAACAACATCACTGAGCATTACCTCTAATGCCCATCCAAAGTAGGGAGTTTTTAAACAGTTCAGCCAAAATAAGCTTTAATAATGCAAGGGACATCTGTGGCCAAGTGGTCTTAAGCACACGGTTACGAACCACAACGTCTCTCATCCCCTAGGTTCATATCCCAGTCGGAAAAATCTTAGCGAGAGAGAGAAATTTGTCAGCTGGCTTGCCTAGGGTAGGTGGTTTTCTCCATTTTCTCCGGTTTTCCCAACCATTCTAGAAATGACCTTCGATAAAGGTGAAGAAAAATCGTAAAGTTGAGCGTAAACAATCATTACACAACTTTTAATTGGTAGGCAACTTACAGTCAACCCTGCCTTAAAGGTCACTTTTATATAAGGACATCTGCCTTTAAAGACCAGTAAAATTTTATCTCTTTAAGTGCTCTTTATTCGTGTTATTTGAACCTCTATATGATGACTACCTGTCCATAAAAGACAAGTTTTACTGGTTTACTTGGGTGGTCTTCATATACAGGGTTAACTGTTCATTATCATAACACATGTTTTCGTTCAACTGTTCATAATTATTACACATGTTTTCGTTTAACTGTTCATTATCATGACACATGTTTTCGTTCAACTGTTCATTATTATTACACATGTTTGTGTTCAACTGTTCATTTTCATTACACATATTTTCGTTTAACTGTTCATTATTATTACACATATTTTCGTTTAACTGTTCATTATTATTACACATATTTTCGTTTAACTGTTCATTATTATTACACATATTTTCGTTTAACTGTTCATTATTATTACACATATTTTCGTATAACTGTTCATTATTATTACACATATTTTCGTTTAACTGTTCATTATTATTACACATGTTTTCGTTTAACTGTTTATTATTACACATGTTTTCGATTACACATGTTTTCGTTTAACTGTTCATTATTATTACACATGTTTTCGTTCAACTGTTCATTTTCATTACACATATTTTCGTTTAACTGTTCATTATTATTACACATGTTTTCGTTCAACTGTTCATTTTCATTACACATATTTTCGTTTAACTGTTCATTATTATTACACATGTTTTCGTTCAACTGTTCATTTTCATTACACATGTTTTTGTTTAACTGCTCATTATTATTACACATATTTTCGTTTAACTGCTCATTATTATTACACATGTTTTCGTTTAACTGTTCATTATCATGACACATGTTTTTGTTTAACTGTTCATTATTATTACATATCTTCGTTTAACTGTTCATTATTATTACACATGTTTTCGTTTAACTGTTTATTATTACACATGTTTTCGATTACACATGTTTTCGTTTAACTGTTCATTATTATTACACATGTTTTCGTTCAACTGTTCATTTTCATTACACATATTTTCGTTTAACTGTTCATTATTATTACACATGTTTTCGTTCAACTGTTCATTTTCATTACACATATTTTCGTTTAACTGTTCATTATTATTACACATGTTTTCGTTCAACTGTTCATTTTCATTACACATGTTTTTGTTTAACTGTTCATTATTATTACACATGTTTTCGTTTAACTGCTCATTATTATTACACATGTTTTCGTTTAACTGTTCATTATCATGACACATGTTTTTGTTTAACTGTTCATTATTATTACACATGTTTTCGTTTAACTGTTCATTATTATTACACATGGTTTTGTTTAACTGTTCATTATTATTACACATGTTTTTGTTTAACTGTTCATTATCATGACACATGTTTTCATTTAACTGTTCATTATTATTACACATTATTACACATGTTTATTTTCAGGTAAATATGATTACATATTCCAGGATACCGGTTTGAGCGATTCCATTATTGGGGTTATACTACTTATCATAGCATTGATTCTCCTCTGTATCTGCTTATTTGCCATTGTGAAGATCCTCAACAGTCTTCTTAAAGGAAACATCAGAAAGGGAATAAAACGATTTGTCAATGCCGAATTTCCAGGAAAATGCTCTTACTTCACCGGATACGTGGCTATTATTGTCGGATGTGGACTTACAATTCTAGTACAATCCAGTTCAATATTTACGTCCACCATGACACCTTTGGTCGGCGTTGGAGTTATTGGTTTGGACAGAATGTTCCCTCTAACACTTGGAGCAAATATCGGAACCACAACAACAGGAATCCTGGCTTCCATGGCAACGAGTGACATCACCCATGCTCTTCAAGTCGCTTTTTGTCACTTATTTTTCAACATCAGTGGTATATTGCTGTTTTATCCTATACCATTCTTAAGATTCCCAATTCCATTAGCCAAATTCTTGGGAAATGAAACCGCCAAATATCGTTGGTTTGCCATATTTTACTTAATTCTCATGTTTTTCTTGTTGCCATTGGGTGTGTTTGGACTTTCCGTAGCAGGATGGTATGTACTGCTTGCCGTTGGCGGACCAATCTTACTGCTTGCTATCATAGTAACCATTATAAAAACAATTCAGCATAAAAGACCCGGGTGTTTACCAGCCTTCCTACAAAACTGGAAGTTCCTACCTATTTGCTGTCGTTCCTTGGAACCAATAGACAATATATTTCAGAAACTTTGTGGCTGTTGTAAATGCTGTCGACATGATAAAATCCCAGATAAAAAGGACGCTGTAGAAGCTCTAAATGTGGAATTGACCCATCTCTGAAACAAGTGAAATTCGAATTTAGACACTTATAACACTTGAAGATATTAGCTTTACATTCATACCAAATAAATGTAATACATGCGTATTAACCAATGGGTTTCTTCGTTGTACCACATGATCAACACACCTTATGTTTGCGTAAGACGTTTCGAAAACGTTTGTAAACGTCTTGAATCTCGGAATATTACGTCATTTTTTACGGATAAATGCGAACTGACATGATTCCATATCCATTGTAAATATTTGTTCCGCAAACGTTAGTGATAATCACATGGCACATCGTCAAACTCAATTTGTGACTTAAGTTAAAACCTCAATTTATAACATCCATGGCTCTGCTTTACAAACATTCAGCCCAGCTTTCTAGTATTTAGTTGGCTTTGTAAGCCATGTTTGTGAATCAGTGGTAGTACACAAGTACTAAGAAAATGGACATAGGTGTTTTGAGATGCAAATGATCTTGTGTAGGCAAACAACATTGACCTGTCCGTTTGACCTTTCATTAGGAATATTCATATAGAAGAGTCCATCCTATACATAGGTAGTAGTAGGATTCGCGGTCAATAATGTATGCACAATAAGTGATTAGTGCTTTCACTATGTATACAAAATAAACCCCCGTGTTCCTATACCGTATATAAATGAAGTCGTCCATGATAAATATTTAAATTAAAGGTCAAACGGACAGGTCAAAGTTTTTTGCCTACAACTTCTTTGGTTGATTATTATCATTATTATTAGGGAATGTCTCATTGTTTTTGACATCTTAATGCATGGTACTTCAGAAATAGCCATGGAAACAGTTGCTACTTAATGATGTTCTGAATGTGTTTTGATTTCTTTGTAAGAAATGGTATTCTTTTTATTCCTTATCCATGGAAATACCAGTGACAATGATTGTCACAATGCACGAACTAGAGCAATCTCTTGAGAGGGAAATATCCCCGTCCCCTATATTGCCCAAATTTAATCTGATGACCATGACCTATGCAACTTACTTTTGTATAGGACATGTGGTCTCATGTTAGTTTAAACTTGTTCCAGCATTGTTCAAAATATATCCATAGCCATAGAGCGAACGTGATATTGGGACAGACTACCAAACAACCAAGGTGATTACTATTTACCCCCCTAAACTTTGTTTGAGGGTTATATTTTTCTTGTAGAATTAGGGTCTACTTATTTTTCTTAGGTCAAAGTCAATAACTAACACCATCTTTAAGTGATTTTAATCATCCATGGATCGGTTCACAATAATTATCCAGGCCATCTTGAATGTGTTTTTTATAAATGAATGTCATGACCTAGGCAAATTTTAATTTCAACCTTGTTTTACGACTTATTTTATTTTAATATGTGCAATATTAGGAGAGGACTAACCATGCCTCCTTTCCTCGCTAAGTACATGTGTGTAATATTGATGTGTCGTGATAATTTTATGACGAATGCCATAGAAAGATACTGTAAAACACTTAATTTCGTTAGTGCCTTATTTTCGCGATAGTTGCGATGTATTCATGAGTCACTATTTAAAATGAAGTTCTTAAAAATTCAAATTGATTACTAGCAGACCACTCATGGTATGGAAATCGCGAAATCACAAAAATTGCCATGTCGCGGAATAGTAGTAATGGTTAAGATAAAGATCCGCGAAAAAGGAACTGACGACTGCAAAGTAGTCAATATTTTCGTGTTGGTTGTCAAAATTTATAATTCTGTCATACATTTGTGTTAAAGTATATTATAATATTTTAACTGTATAATATTGTACATTGTATATACATGGCGTGTGTGTGTGTCTGCGCGCGCGCGCGCGCGCGCGCGTGTGTGTGTGTGTGTGTGTGTGTTATTTTAAAGAATTTAACAATCTGTCTGTGGGTCCATGACAACTGTACAATATTGCGATTTGATGTGATAATTTGTAAATATGTACACGCTTTTTGACAACAAATTGCCAAAATATTTAAAAATATGTAACATATAT
This sequence comes from Anadara kagoshimensis, assembly GCA_021292105.1. NCBI lineage: Eukaryota > Metazoa > Mollusca > Bivalvia > Arcoida > Arcidae > Anadara > Anadara kagoshimensis. The sequence goes on from CM037858.1 coordinate 38,461,372, forward strand.
TTTTAAACTCTGTTTTAGTCAAGAATTTGTTAATTACTTTTATATTTGAATAAACAAGATTTTTCTTATATTGTTGTCATAGTATAGTAATAATAATAATAATAATAATAATAATATTATTATTATTATTACACGTATTTAATCAATGTCTTTTCAACTTTCTGAAGCAGATGAATTAAAGGATAAAATTATCTTATTTGAATTGAGTAAAACAATGGCGTTTTATGCCCAGTCAAGATTTTTCACCACTGATATCGATCGGTCAGTTCTGTGATGGTGGAGAAAACCGGAGTGTCGAGGAATTCACCAGTGACAAGCGAATTGACAATTTTTCACAAACTAGGATTTCGAATATGGTGCATAGAAGTGCTTCTTGTCTGTTCTGTATAATAGCACACTCAATCCATTATACGGAGCCAACCAGTAAAGGTCTACAACATGGACTTGCGGTCGACCGGGTTCGATTCGATACAGGTAAAATACCATGGGTTTTGAAGGTCAAAGCCTTAACCATTAGGCCACTTCGACCCCCAAGTGAATAGGAGAACCAACCAAAGTCCATATATATATTGGAACCACTGATTATAAAACATCTGACTTTGGACGGGCATCGAGTTCAATGCCCAGTGATATTAAAATACTGTGCATTTGTTGCTGCATAGAATAAGGAAAGTTGGCAATAGAAAACTCAAGTATTCACGTTTGTCATATGGCTTCAAATGTTCCCTTTCGTTGTTGGCATATTTCAGGTACAAGTCCAATTATGAAACAGAATTGACGAATCAGTAGTACCTGGCCCCGGTTTCACAATCATTCCTTATTTAAGATTTTCCTTAACTTAAATCTTGCAAATTTTCAATTTTTTTAAATAATTTTGTTAACTTTCAAGATATTAAGGAATTTAAGGTGTCATTTTTAAGATCACTCTGGATTAAAACATTTGCATTTAGTTTTGACAAAAATACTCATCAGTAATTTCAAAAACAGATTATTACAATTTGCTAAATTTAAGTTAAAGAAAATCTTAGCTAAGGAATGATTGTAAAACCGGGGCCTGTTTCAAGGGATCTTTTAAAGACCACTAGGATAAAGACAATGATTCTTAGCATTGAGTGGCATAAAAACTATTTTACTACAAATGCCACAGATTTGAATTTATTATTGATCGATTGAGTGAATGTCTCGGTATGATCTGGCCACGGTTCGAACCCCAGCCTCCCGCATACCAGCATACCGGGAGCGAGCTATCTACTAACGGAGTTTGTGGAATATTATGTAGTGTTCGTAACCTCTACACAAATTAATGTTGTTTTACTTTCGCAGTATAAACAATATCTAGAAGCGTTTCTATGCTCTTTCAACATATCAAATTTAAAAAATGCATTATTGAAATATTCAGCAAGTAATCGCAAAAAATTGTAATAAAATGAAATAAACATTAATGTTATTATCTGGACAGCGAAATCACCGATATTTTGAGCTACCTGGACAGAGAAATCACCGATATTTTGAACTTTCTGGACAGAGAAATCACCGATATTTTGAGCTAGAGAGAAATCACCAATATTTTGAGCTACATGGACAGAGAAATCACCGATATTTAGAGCTATCTGGACAGAGAAATCACGGATATTTAGAGCTACCTTGACAGAGAAATCACGGATATTTGGAGCTATCTGGACAAAGAAATCACGGATATTTAAAGCTATCTGGACAGAGAAATCACCGATATTTTGAGCTTCCTTGACAGAGAAATCACCGATATTTTGAGCTTCCTTGACAGTATGTTTCAACAGAAAATACAACATATCGGATAATTTATGCGTTTTTCGCGACTAATCGAGGTGTTTTGTTGATTTCTCTTTTGTTCAAGTATTATTATTGTCGAATATTTGCAGATATATATGATACCGATTTCTTGAAATGGTTAACAATTTTCATTGTTAAATTTTTTCATAAAAGTTTGTTCAAAATAATTCAGTATACGCTTCAGAAAACAGAGCTACCGGTGAATGAACCCCCATTCCTACGTGATCACTATACCATATACACAGTGGACCAAAACGGACGAGCACGGAATTATAATTATCTTTAAGTGATGTTAGTCTTAGTGCATGAAGGCTATCTGCCCTTATATGTAAACAACATTGACCTGGCCGCTTAACCTTTGATTTAAATATTCATTATGCATGGACGAGTAAATCCAAGTCAAAGGGATCACGCGTGTATATTTCGTCTACCTGATATTAATCATGGTCAATGTGTATATATGTATCAACTGCGAATCCTAACGCTACCTATGTATTGGGTGGACCCTCTTTTATTTTTATGAATATTCCCCAATGAAAGGTCAAACGGACATGTCAATGTTGTTTGCCCATACTAGTATACAGATATGTATGTCTTCAGATACCCCAATAAACTTGACTTCAAGAATGATACATACTAAGTATCTGTATTTACTCTTTGTCCAAATTTCACATTACTTTTATTGACTTGCGTTTTCTTAAGGGTCGTCTAAGTAGGAAAATTCAAGTGAAAATCATATAATAGTAAGTAATCAGTATAATTATGAAATTACCTACACAAGCGTGAAGATTTATAAATAAAAATACAGCAGGAATTGATAATTTAAGAAATTTTAAAATATTTTTTGCATGTTTTTATGAAAATAGTGCAAAAATACACGTGTTGGGGAAAATAGTTCACACCTTGTATAACGAATTAATTTGAAAAAATGATAAGATTTTAAGATAGTCAACATCATAGAGCAGTACAAAGGGGTCAGAGTTTGTTAAAGAAGTACTAGGTTTTTTGGAAACTCGACAATTTACGGTTGATGTTATCTACGATTTATTTTCTTTTTAAAAATGCGTGTACCGGGCGTGATATTTATATTCTAAGGCCACTAATAATTCAAAATACAACAAGTCACTAAAAGTGCAAGGTCACACAATACTGTTCTATTTGAATTGATGTGAATATTGTTTGGTTTCAACAATGTTGAATTATATAAAGCCGAATATGCCTCAACAATAATCAATTAAGAAATGACATTCTGAGCATGGTATTTCAAAGGGTAATGAAAGATAGTGTGGCGCGTGCCAAATTCGATGAAGGGCGATGCCCTCGGGTGACAACCCTTTTGTCGAGTGACAATTCTGGATGTCCACATACCTAGAGGGCAATTATTGTATATTATATCTTCAGATTAAAATTGCAATTAGTAAAAGTAGAATAATACTGCAAGTAATATACTGTTTGTAAACAAATCCACGTGGTATGACATGTGCTTTCTGGAACTACTACGCATCAAAGGTCATGACCCCTATTGTCTTTCAACGGGAATTGAAATACAATTGCTTCTGCATGTTTCATCGAAGACAGGTACAGTCATATTGTAAATATGTAATATACAAACTTAGCTTTTATAATCTTTCCTTGGATCGTTGGTAGCCTTAGAATATGAACTATCACGCCTGGTACACACATTTTTAAAACGAAAACAACCGTAAATTGTCGAGTTTTCAAAAAACCTCGTATTTCTTTAACAAACTCTGCCCCCTTTGCACTGCTCTATGACGTTGACTATATTAATATATTTTCATTTTTTTAAATTAATTTGTTATACAAGGTGTAAACTATTTTCCCCAACACACGTATTTTTGCACAATTTCCTTTAAAAATGCAAAAATATTTTAAAAACTCTTAAATTATCAATTCCTACTTTATTTTTATTTATAAATCTTCACGCTTGTGTAGGTAATTTCATAATTATACCCCTCTTTCATGCTTTTCAACCAAATGGTTTTCACTTGAATTTTCCTAGTTATATTACCCTTAAAGTGAGATATATGTCTTCAGATACCCCCAATAAACTTGACTTTAAGAATGGCATAGATACATATTAAGTAGCTGTATTTACTCTTTGTCCACATTTCACATTACTTTTATTGACAGTAATGAACACTAAAATATATTGATATACTATGACTTGCGTTTTCCTAATACGACAATGCATGCCAGTAAAGAACGACGATTTTAAATCGAACTGCATCCAGCTTCAAAATCATCCCTTAATTAAGATTAAACTTAAATGAAATCCGGTAACTTATTTTAAATATTATATGGTACAACAAACTGGAACTGTCTATTAAAGCCAAATACCCCCGTCCCCAACATTTTAAGTTTTCCTGCGACCTTGACCTTTCCGATATGAACTTGGTTCAAGGTCAGGACACACCTTTGGACCATGAAGATTATTCATGCGAAGTTCATGAGAGTCCTCCAAAGCATTGATGAGATACGGCCCGGACACGATTTTACACGGACAGACAGACATGGTGATTCCTATAATAAAAGTGTCTTCATAGTAATACGTTTGTGGCGACTTTAAATCATCTATATCTTGAAAACCAACAAATTATTCAGAGTTTGAATTTGCAAAGTTTTAGTTAAGGTAAACTCTTTAGAAATGACCGTCAAATTGGGACCGGTTTCACTTATATCGAGATACCCTTTCTGTTGAAATATATAATATACGTCATCATACGCATGAGTTTAGATTCAAAGTTGCATTATACGCCATTCGTAAATGTGTTTGCTGTTACTGTTGCCAAATGGTTCAAACATGAATTTTCTATTTGATACCTGTTTGGTACCCTTTTATGTTCGATGCATGGGAGAAAAGGTTTGTCATGTCGACAATTTCTCGTTTCACATGTTTGTTCTATTTTCAGTTATAAAGATATAAGAGTTTGCGATTTATTCGCCCATGTTCCAAGTGATACCTCCAACATTTATGCGAAATACTTGTTTCCATTGGATATGTAATCATATCATAGTCTGGTAGAGGATTTTGAAAAAAAGCCGCTTATTTTTCGATGCAGGGAGGACAACGTGTTCAAAGGTGGCAAGTTATGTCATAACCTTCTTTGAACTTTACTTTGGTAGAATCGGCTTGTTGCCAAGCAAGATTTCACCCAGGGGCCATTGTGGGGCAGCTAAAGGTCAATGGGTGCAAATTTCAAGTGAAAATGCCCATATTGACCTATACACAAATTCAAGGTGCTTACAGAAGTTTGTCCTTATACATTTTGTCTTCTAAATATGTAAGTGGTATCTTCAAATTAATAGAAAGTCATATCCAACTAATTTAGTCACTTATTTTTAAAGTTTTCCATGAAAAATAAGATTAGACGCTTGCATAAATTTGACCTTTACAAATATGATTAATTGTGGCAAATAAATATTAATATAAACACATTTGTGCATTTGAAATTGTTTAACAAAACTTTAGACTTTTGTTAAAATAATTTTACTGAATCATATTGCCCGTATTCTTTTAAAAAAAAGAAATCAAAGTACTGGTGGTACTGGCAGATTTGATTAGCTATAATGACTGTATCTGTATAACACTATCAAGTGTGTTCTCTTTTTCTGGTGGAAATATTAGTGAACTGTTGAAACACGAACTATTCCCAGTGTCGCCTATATCTTATACATCAGGACCTTTGTTATCTGCAGCCGACGAGTCGGATCTTCAAAAATCCCCGAGGTAGAAGTTTGTACCGAGACATTACTACCAAGATAATAAATGGTCTAACTGTAGTTGTAGCACTGGGAAAACCGAAATATATCAATACATATGGCGAGTTAGAAAATACACAAACTGTTTTTTTCCACGAGAAAGATAAATGTATTCATATTGATGTCATTTTGATAGATATGACAACTAATCCATAAAAGGTGAAACCATCTAGAGATAAAAGAGGATCAGATCCCCGTTCTGTTGGAAGAATTATTGATAATTCAAATGTCCCTCTGCCATCAAATTGGTAAGACTTTATAAGTCATCCAGAAAACAAATATGATCTCATATTAGTCCAAGACACTTCTTAGCTTAGCTAAGGGTATCAGGGGGTCTAACAGACAGCATGTTTATTCATACAGAGGAAGGAGTGTTACCCTTCTTAAAGCTTTACACAAGGAAGCTGATACTGGAATTGTTCTCCATAGTGTTGATGCTTACATGGAAGGATATATAAAAGAACAGTTGTTGTCTGTCGTGATACTGATGACCTGATTCTTCTGTTGCATTTAAATGAGAAAGTATGATTCCAGACATGGATATCTGAAGTTTGTACCTGTTCATAGCATAAAATTATCTCCTTTGGAGAGGAATAAGCTTCCAGTATTACATACAATTACAGACTGTAATACTGTCAGTTAACTTTCTGGACATTTTTAAACACAGCATTTCGTGTTTCCAAGGAAAACGCAGGTCTCCTTCCCACTCTTGGAAGAGGGAACTTTTCTGAACTTGTGAGTGCAGATGCCTTCATTGTATGTACCTAGCGAGGATTTCTCATCTACGATGTAAACTGTTCCTCTCAGGGGAAAAGTACAATTGAATATTTGCTTCCAACATCATATGCAACTGACCTACATATTCAACGTGCACACTATTAAACTGCTGTTTGGCTGCATTTAGTTATACCGGCTATTTGTTCCGAATCTCCCGTCACCTATAGGACATGGATGGTACGAGTCTTACTTACTTGCCTACTGTAGGCCTTTAACTCCCAGTGGAGGTTAGACCATTGACAAAATCCCTCCAACTGGCTCTGTTCTGCGCATTTTTTTTCAATGTCTGTCAATTTGCACCCCCTCTGTTTCAATTCCAGAAACTTGTCTCAAGGTGCTTCTTTTACTCTTGTTTGTACCATTTCTGAGTTTTGTGATGTTGTTAGCAGGTGTCTTGATGGTGTGACCTATCCATTCCCAAGGTCGCTTTTGTATTTGTGTTTCAATAGGATCTTGTTTTGTGATCCACCATAAACTTTTCGTTACTAATTCTGTCTTGTCATCTGGCAACAGGACCACAACCAATACTAGTTTTTATACTTAAATCTGAGTTTTTTCTTAAGAGAAAACTTAAAAGCAAATGGATCACAAATTTAACTTTTTATTTACTTAAATCTAACTTTGAACTTTAACTTTTCTAAGACAAGTATTTTTCCTTGTTCCTGTACTTGATGTTGAGGATTATTCTCGGGCAGTGAAGTCAGTGCGAGTCTGAATGTGACTTAAAACCAGTTTTAATGGGAACATTATAAATTGGTTGATTGAATGGGGTTTTACGTCCTTATACGTATTTCAGACATATCAAGACGTCACCAACTATAGGTGAAGTGGTAGATATTTTGACCTTTGCAGTGCATTTAGGGCAATGTGCAGGGAATGTTCCTTAACATGTTACACTTGCCTTGGCACAGGGCATCGGTTTTTAAGATCTATTTCAAAGGATCTCGCGACTTTTGTTTCTAAATGCCGAGTGTTTGGCAAAAGAACAGTCACTACCTTATTTCAAGTCTTGGTCAGACTTGACTGGGGTTCCAACCCAGGACTCACCACATATAGAGTGAGCGCTATACCAACTGAGCTATCGTAGGGTTTTTTTTTAATGAGAACATAACTTTTACCAAAACCATGTCATGCATTGGTGACATGTTAATATAAATCATGTTGCACTACAAGATGTACATGTAGGGCATACAATTTAAAGTGGGTGGCTGTATGCACTTGTTATGGGACCGTTGCATGATTGTGTGAATCCATTTAATGAAAATGCCACAGACAGTGATATTGATGAATGAAAAGAAATTGCTAGATGTGACGATATATTCCAGAGATTCTCGTGACTTTCAGGAAAGTTTATGCCTTGCCGATTACAGTACTTGCAGTACTTTGATTTTAAACTTTTAATAAATTTCAAATTATCAGCTGCATTTAAACAATATATTTGTTTTAATCACATTTATTTACAAAAGAAATATATTTTAGCATTTTGATTCATGCTTTGGTGTTGAATGTATACTTTTTTAATTCTGTCTTGAAGCTTGTGTCGGAATTTTGAAAAAAGCATTAAAATATTTAAATTTTAGCCTAAACACTCTTAATTAGCGTTCTAGTCAATGTTTAAATACATGAATTGCTATGATTACATGAGAACAGATTTATTTTATTTATTCAAATCTCAGAAAGTGTATATTTGGACAGTTATAAACTAATAAAGATTAATTTTTGGGGAAAAAAAACCACTAATTGACCTTTGACCTTTTACCTACCAAACCAAGGGCCAGTCAGCCTGGCAACAGGTTGATTCTTGACCCCTAACATGTGATGATATAAGACAGCTATGTTGCCAGCTTTGAACACTTATGTCCCCCTATTGTAAAATTTCAAATTTTTTCCACCAGACTATCAGTTCACGTTTTCCCATAAAACGACGTTATTCCGTGGATTCTCCACGTAAACGTTTTTCAAAACGTCCACACAAACGCTAAGGCGTGTTGTCCACATGGTACAGCGGCGAACCCCATTTGCAATGTTATTCGCCAGCGGGATACTATCATAAAACTTAAATGGAATCAAGTTTTTGAAAATTTTCATATGTCAAATTTTAAAACTTCAATGATTCATACTAGAATAAAATTAGTCACCAGTAAAGTGCTGGAGTTAAAAGATCTCTATAGAAACATTAATTATCGATGGAAAGATGAAGCGATAAGCAAACCATAATAAAAGAAACCACGTCAAACAGACGCTATAAACATACGTATTTGTTTACAACCTTTTAAATGATGCGTTACAGAATTTTAATAAGAATCTGTACCCTATATTAGAAGGAACTTTGTGCTAAATACACTCGATCTAGATTTTTTGTTAAATACAGACGCGTTACACGTTTTAAACACGTGTACGGTTACCCCTTTTGCTAGATTGTTACTTACTTATTATTATACAGTCCAACCTACCTTAAAGGCCACCTCTATATAAAAGCCACCTGCTTATAAAGACCAGTGGAATTGTATCCCAAATTTTTCTTTATTCGTATTAGTTGAACCTGTATATAAAGGTCACCTGTCCATAAAAGCCACGTTTACGGGTCCCTTGGGTGATTTTTATAGACAGATTCGACTGTACTTCGATATAATATTACTATATAATTGATGTATCACCACATACTGTGTGCATTTATGTTATACAAATGGATGCATTTACAAGTTTTCAAGGAATTACAACCTGAAATTTTAACATCAAAGAGTGACCAGACGCAAAGATGATGCTGGTGGCGGGGATGAATGTTGACATTGTTAATATCTCGTTTCGGATAAGGTATTGTTATTCATTTAGCTCATTCTAGTGTTGTTGTTGGTTTTTTGTGTTATTGGTACATGATTTGTCGTTATTGATGTCATTGTGTTTATTATTGTTCTTTGTTGTTTTTGTGTGTTGTCATTGTTTTTGTTGTTATCCCTTGTTGTTTTTGATGTCATTGTTGTTATTATCATTTGTTATTGCTGCCCTCGATGTTGTCACCATGTGCTGTTACAGCTGTTGTCTTTGTTTTTTGACATTTGTTGTTATTGTCACTTCTGTTGTTAAAACTGCCATTGTTGTCAATATCGTTGCTGTTATAACTGCCATTGTTGTCAATATCATTGTTGTTATAACTGACATTGTTGTCAATATCGTTGTTGTTAAAACTGCCATTGTTGTCAATATCGTTGCTGTTATAACTGCCATTGTTGTCAATATCGTTGTTGTTATAACTGACATTGTTGTCAATATCGTTGTTGTTATAACTGACACTGTTGTAAATATCGTTGTTGTTATAACTGACATTGTTGTCAATATCGTTGTTGTTATAACTGACATTGTTGTCAATATCGTTGTTGTTATAACTGACACTGTTGTAAATATCGTTGCTGTTATAACTGCCATTGTTGTCAATATCGTTGTTGTTATAACTGACATTGTTGTCAATATCGTTGTTGTTATAACTGACACTGTTGTAAATATCGTTGTTGTTATAACTGACATTGTTGTAACTTCTGTAATGGTTGTCACATTGTCATCATTGTTGTTATCGCTGTTGCTATTTTTGTCTTTGTTGTATTTGCCATTGCTGCCATTGGTATTGTCATTACTGTCATTGTATTTTTATCTGTTGTCATTATTGCTATCATTGTTATTGTCATTGCTGTTGCCTTCATTGTTATCACTGCTGTTGCCTTCATTGTTTTCACTGCTGTTGCCTTCATTGTTTATATTGCTGTCATTGTTTTCATCATTGCTGCCATTGGTATTGTCATTACTGTCATTGTATTTTTATCTGTTGTCATTATTGCTATAATTATTATTGTCATTGCTGTTGCCTTCATTGTTATCACTGCTGTTGCCTTCATTGTCATCACTGCTGTTGCCTTCATTGTTATCACTGCTGTTGCCTTCATTGTTTATATTGCTGTCATTGTTTTCATCATTGCTGCCATTGGTATTGTCATTACTGTCATTGTATTTTTATCTGTTGTCATTATTGCTATAATTATTATTGTCATTGCTGTTGCCTTCATTGTTATCACTGCTGTTGCCTTCATTGTCATCACTGCTGTTGCCTTCATTGTTATCACTGCTGTTGCCTTCATTGTTTATATTGCTGTCATTGTTTTCATCATTGCTGCCATTGGTATTGTCATTACTGTCATTGTATTTTTATCTGTTGTTATTATTGCTATCATTGTTATTGTCATTGCTGTTGCCTTCATTGTTATCACTGCTGTTGCCTTCATTGTTTTTATTGCTGTCATTGTTTTCATCATTGCTGCCATTATTGTTGTTAACATTTGTTCTTGATGCCACTTGCTATAATCTTTATATAGTTATTGTTGGTGACAAGGAGCTATTTGGTTTTCTACTGCTGATGGTTGTGTTGTTTACATGAAATAACAAAACTTTAACTCGAACCATAAAAAATCATCTGTATTTTAAAAACGGATAAATGTTGACGCTATCGTTATACATATAACTCCACTCCAGAATCAGGTATCACGTAGTTATCTTTATATATTAAAGAGTGCTTGAAACTTGAAATGTGTGAAACGAAGTAAAGAAATGTTGTCTCTAAAAACTTACCATAAACAGAGCTCCAAAAACAACATAAACAGAGCTCCAAAACAACATAAACAGGGCTCCAAAACAACATAAACAGAGCCCCAAAACAACATAAACAGAGCTCCAAAAACAACATTAGCAGAGTTCATAAACATCATCCATAGAGCTAAACTAACAACAAACAGAGCTCCAAAACAACGTAAGCAGAGTTAAAACAACATTAGCAGAGGCCCAAAACAAAAATTGTAGCTCCAAATCAACATAAACAGAGCTCCAAAAACAACATAAGCAGAGCTCCAAAAACAACATTAGCAGAGTTCATAAACATCATCCATAGAGCTAAAACAACAACCAACAGAGCTCCAAAACAACGTAAGCAGAGTTAAAACAACATTAGCAGAGGCCCAAAACAAAAATTGTAGCTCCAAATCAACATAAACAGAGCTCCAAAAACAACATAAGCAGAGCTCCAAAAACAACATTAACAGAGCTCAAAAAAACAATGCAAACAGACTAAAACAAAAACAAAACTAAAAACCAACATAATCAGAGCTACGAAAATCACATAAAACTGAGCTCCATAAATAAAATTAACCGGTATATTAGCTATTTTTGTTCTCATTTGGGTCTTTTCTAATGACTGCTTTGTGTCTGAATAAAATGGCAATAACCAGAAAAGTCTCCAGCAATGCCTAGCTAAATTTTTGTTGTCATATTCCACTTTTGCTATAGCAGTTCGCTTAAGTTTGTCTTGATTAATTATATCCATCACGAGCAGGTATTAATATACCAATATGTGATGTGTATGCAAACAGTGTCAATTAAGTATGTTTAAATATAAATTTATTAAAATCTCAGGTAAAATGCACATACAAGTTGACCATTGCGTTAGTCCAGCAAATATCACGCTCCTCGAGTATTGCTTATAGAACATGTTAGTACATAAAATGACAGTTAAAATTCAAACACAAGAACAACATTTGCCCTAAGGGGATGGGGAGTCACGAATATGATTACATAAATTGAAACTTGATGATTCACATAGATATACTTCATTGTTTATGTAAATGAACGGATGATATACACATTTCCTTGATGTTGAATCTAGTTAAACAAGAAACCCTTTGTTCATCCTCAAGGGTGTAGGCAAACAACATTGACCTGTCCTATTGACCTTTAATTTAAATATTTATTACAGACAGTTTCATATGTATAGAGAACACGTGTGTTTATTTCGTTTACTTCTTAAGAAGCACGCATTGTTATTGTTTCAACTGCAAACTTACACTACTAATGTATATTGGAAGATCATGGTGTATGAATACGTCAAATAAAAGGTCAAGTTAGCCTTTACCTTACTACAAGATATAAACGGAACCTTAAGAAACACACTTGTTTATCAATTAACACCTTTTTATATATGGTAATTAATTAAAATAAATGAGGAAAAGTAAAATATTTATTCCGATTTTCAAACAATGTCCAAACAAGAATTGAACCAAACACTGGAACATAACAGATTTTATCCAGAAATAAGGAATCAGAACGGAGCAATGTACTCGCACAGTGTTTATCAATAAACACCTTTTCACACCTGTTAATTAATTCAAATAACTTAGGTTAATTTACATATTTAATTGCTTATTTAGGTATGTTAATGGTCATTGAAATTAGTGAGATAAGTTTTCGTGTTCAGGAACTGTTTTACTCTGACCAATCAAACGAAGATACGAGAGGAAACAATTTATCTACCAATTTAGATTAGTTTTTAAAAAAAAAAATAGGCAAACCACAAAGATGAACGAACGATATCTAAACAGGAACTTGTATTTATTATGATTAAACCATACAATAAAAAATAAAATCGACATACCTACCGCAAAGTCACACCTGTTTTCTGTGGTATAAATACTTGGAAAATCCAAAATTATCCCAGATATATTCGATGTCCCATAAAGCTCAATGTTCCTTTCATTCCACACGCACGTGTACGTGGCGGATGCAGCTAGCGAAACCGGATGTCCTTACCTTTCCGGAACGCCCGACATCACTTCCCTAGTGGAAGTTCAGGTGTATGATTTGCTAATTTCTTAAGTTTTACTTTGTTAAATTTATATTTGGGATTTGAATATGGATCGGTATGTTTGTAAAAAAAAAGGTATAAACAGATGCTCTTGTAAATTACCTACAATATCCATTGTCGCTTCAAATTTTCTTGGTCTTTGGATTGCTACATATCAAAACTTCATTAATGACACATAATTTCATGCTGATGCACACTTGTGTTCCAAGTTTCAATAAAACCAATTGAGAAATTTAGACGAGAGATGTGACGGACAGACAGACAGACTGACAGTCGGTCTTATCTGATATTAAAACATTTTTTAATCCCTAAGCTACCACTTACGACATGAATAAAATAACTAGCAAAAGATTTAAGTGGAGTGGAGAAATGGTGTTTCACAGCCCAGACAAGATTCTTTTATCTATATCAACGTGGTTAGTTAACGGATAGTGAGAAAACCGGAGTGCCCAGAGAAAACAACCAGCTTTCATCAAGCCAAATGACAAATTTCTATGATCTGCCCGAAGTGGGATTCGATTCAAATACAAACATTCCGGTCCATGTCCAAACCACAACCACATAAGAAAAATAAAAGCTGAAAAATTTATTTAAAACACGCGATTTACCAACAGGGGATTGAGGCCGGGTGTTTCGGAGGATGGAGCAGACATAGTCCAAATACATGCATGTAGCAGAGCTTGAAGAATCAGTCACAACTTTTACTTCAAGTAACCTTGACCGTAAGAAGGACTGTGATCCGTAAGAGCGCGCTTTAGACCACCACTTGACCGTTAAAAATAACACTTTGCATAATGAAAAAAAGTTTTATTAACAAAGAGAGACAATCCATTCTGAATTACAGAAAATGTATTCAAAACGTCGTTGTTTTTTGAAAAACAATCAAACATATTTTCACGGTTTTTGAATAAGTTTTTGGGTTTTTTTTAAACATTATAAAATGTTTCAAAATAATCAAATTTTATCAAATTTAATTCATTGATTGATTCAAAAATATAAATAAATTGTGATAAATAAATGACATAAATTCTATACTTTTTTGTTAAAAAGGAAATCATTACTATAATTGTTTAACGATTTGGATAAATAAATAAATAAATAAATCAGGTGTGCAAGTAAATGAACGAACATATAAAATTACACAATGAAAGAATATATTGCACAATGACATTCAACACATATGAGATACAATACAGGCCTGTCGAAAGTTTATCATTGAGCTAACGGAAATTAACACCTTTAAGCTTGTCGAGATATGGATAGCTAAAGTAATGTAAAGCTACTGATAAATATACAGTCTAACCTGTCTAAAGGCTACCTCTATATAAAGACTATCTGCTTATTAAGGCACAATTCACCAAATATAATCTTTCACTTGTGCTACAAAAATGTAAGTTATAACATACACTCAAACACAACCAAGGTAGAAAAACGCACAGGAAGGGGAAGTTGTATCTATACTGGAAGTAGTAATGGTTTTAACTTATTAAACAACAATCAAATGTTAATGGTTTCAATAATTTAAGTGATGTAAAACGTCATATGAAAAGGATTTTTAATTTAAAACATACCCCTCTATACCCTTCCATTTTTTTACTTTGGATTGTTTTGTAGTTTTCATTTATTACATGCTTGATTTGTTTGATAAATTGATATGACAACAATTTGAAAATAAAATATCCTATGATGTGAATCCTTTATCAAACATAACAATGTGGTTATAGACCGACTTGTACCCAATTATCTGCCTTAACGATGGTTACAATTAAAAAGATAACTTGCCATCGTCAAGGCAAATTACTTTTATTTAAAATTGACAAAAAACTTTCTAAAGTCAGCCATATTCAACCACCGAACTGTCATAAATGGCGTTTATAGTGCTATAACTTCCATTGCTAAGGAAAGCAAAGGAATGACACACCCTATGGACGTTATAGCAATATAAACGGAATTTCTTTT
Source organism: Anadara kagoshimensis (assembly GCA_021292105.1). Classification (NCBI taxonomy): domain Eukaryota; kingdom Metazoa; phylum Mollusca; class Bivalvia; order Arcoida; family Arcidae; genus Anadara; species Anadara kagoshimensis. The sequence goes on from CM037858.1 coordinate 38,476,373, forward strand.
CCAAACATTCCAATGTTAATATCTACCTTTTGTTCTCTTGTTTTTTTTTACCTATGAAAGAAATATTGGCGCTTACGTCTTGTACAGCCAATGCATAAGGAAATGAATTGCAAGTCACGTGATCAATAATTATTACAGCTCATATAAAAACAAACATGTAAATATTTCTAAAAAAATAGTACTCAATTTGAGATCACTGATAATAAACCTGAGCATTATAATTGAACTTGTAGTTTGAATTTTCCAACTAGCCAATGTGTGTAAACAAATGAGGTTCGAGGGCGTATCTGTTACCCCTTAACGTTGGTTTGTAACAATTATTTCCATTGAATATTAATCACATCAGTTGACGCTTTATTGTACAACGGCGTTCTTCTGGGAATTTGCGGTTTTAATGTACATGTATTTCTAAACGTCATACACAAACGTTAAGGATTTTCGAAAACTTGATACGTTGACAAACCCCATTGAATGATGAATCTCATTTTCTTTCACCTCCGGTAGAATAAACTTCGTTTTATCCAGGTGAGATATGACAAGATAAGATATGATCTTTATGAGTGACGGAAGTACGCTCTTTCAATGTGAGAGTAAAAGAATTGTTTGGGTTTTTTTTCTAAACAAGAGTGTCGAATCTTTAAAAAATGCATCAAACATAATAATAATACTCTGCATCCTAAAATATAATGTTTTTTGTACAAGTGGCTTGCTAAGTCTAGAATAGTTAGTATTAGTGTTCAAAAAAGTAATTAAAAGAAGATAACACTAATAACAGAAACCCCCAAAATTATAATAATTAAAAATCATGATTTGTTTTATTGTACGGCGAAAGGGAGACTACTCTTTGCAAAAAATTCAAATTTTCAGTAATCGCCATTCCTGGAAAGTTTCAGTGTGTTGAGCTATTCCAGTTAGAAAATAGGTTTTTTTTGCAATTATCCAACTTCCGGGAGAGCGAAAAAAAATCTGAATGTGCACAGAAACCCTGGGGGGACGTCGTTGAAGTGAAGACGGGGACCACTTTGGTTTTAATCCAACTGGGAAAGGAATATCTTTTTCCACAGCACTGATAAGCTGTAAAACAAATAATCTTATCCTGGTGTTTAATCTTTTCTGTCTTCACTAAAAAGCAAGGATAAAATATTACATTATATTATACCAGTCTTCACTTACAGTATTAGACCGCCGTTTCGGAATACAATTTCTCATCAGTAGTGCTTGGGACAAAATTGTGAAACTAAAATTGTTTCAAGATCTTGAAAAGATACCCAAAGGAAAATGCATTTTACCAAATTTAGCTAAGGAAATACTTTGCATGAGGGAGTATACCTTACTTTTTGAGGAATTTCAAAATTTTAACTAGCATTTTATCAGCAGCAAATTTGAACAATAATATATTTGAATCTTAATCTATCAAAAGAAAATGAAACGGGACTTTATGGCACGATCTTTGAGAATCGCAATCAAATTTAAAACAATACAGGTTCACATGAAGTAGTAAATGTAAAAATAATTTTTTCATGATGTATAAAAATGTATATCAAATAACATTGTAATAAATACATTGAAATGAGATACAAAAAAGGTGATTTCAGTAAAATAAATACATATACATATTCTACTTCATATTCCAATAGACCTTTTCATCTGAATCGTACATGACATACAAGTAGTCAAATTTAATTTAATGACTGTAAAAATATGTTTCTAATGAGAAACATTATGGATCTTTGAATTTCTTAGTTTTCAAAAAGAAATATATATATCATGCCTGTCTATGACATGTTTTTTATGTTTTGATCGTGATAACATAGGTTTGTAATGATATGGCACGATTCATAATCTTTGACTATTTTATACTCAAAACTCAGTTTTTCTTAACTGTTGCCTTGCCATCTCAATTAAAAACTTGCTAAGTCTAGAATAGTTGTGTTAGTATTAATGTTCAAAAAAGTAATTAAAAGACGATAACACTAATAACAGAAACCCCCCAAAATTATAATAATTAAAAATCATGATTTGTTTTATTGTACGGCGAAAGGGAGACTACTCTTTGCAAAAAATTCAAATTTTCAGTAATCGCCATTCCTGGAAAGTTTCAGTGTGTTGAGCTATTCCAGTTAGAAAATAGGTTTTTTTGCAATTATCCAACTTCCGGGAGAGCGAAAAAAAAATCTGAATGTGCACAGAAACCCTGGGGGGACGTCGTTGAAGTGAAGACGGGGACCACTTTGGTTTTAATCCAACTGGGAAAGGAATATCTTTTTCCACATCACTGATAAGCTGTAAAACAAATAATCTTATCCTGGTGTTTAATCTTTTCTGTCAGGATAAAATATTACATTATATTATACCAGTCTTCACTTACAGTACTAGACCGCCGTTTCGGAATACAATTTCTCATCAGTAGTGCTTGGGACAAAATTGTGAAACCAAAATTGTTTCAAGATGTTGAAAAGATACCCAAAGGAAAATGCATTTTACCAAATTTAGCTAAGGAAATACTTTGCATGAGGGAGTATACCTTACTTTTTGAGGAATTTCAAAATTTTAACTAGCATTTTACCAGCAGCAAATTTAAACAATAATATATTTGAATCTTAATCTATCAAAAGAAAATGAAACAGGACTTTATGGCACGATCTTTGAGAATCGCAATCAAATTTAAAACAATACAGGTTCACATGAAGTAGTAAATGTAAAAATAAATTTTTCATGATGTATGAAAATGTATGTCAAATAACATTGTAATAAATACATTAAAATCAGATACAAAAAAAGGTGATTTCAGTAAAATAAATACATATACATATTCTACTTCATATTCCAATAGACCTTTTCATCTGAATTGTACATGACATACAAATAGTCAAATTTAATTTAATGACTGTAAAAATATGTTTCTAATGAGAAACGTTATGGATCTTTGGATTTCTTAGTTTTCAAAAAGAAAAATATATATCATGCCTGTCTATGACATGTTTTTTATGTTTTGATCGTGATAACATAGGTTTGTAATGATATGGCACGATTCATAATCTTTGACTATTTTATACTCAAAACTCAGTTTTTCTTAACTGTTGCCTTGCCATCTCAATTAAAAACTTGCTAAGTCTAGAATAGTTGTGTTAGTATTAATGTTCAAAAAAGTAATTAAAAGAAGATAACACTAATAACAGAAACCCCCAAAATTATAATAATTAAAAATCATGATTTGTTTTATTGTACGGCGAAAGGGAGACTACTCTTTGCAAAAAATTCAAATTTTGAGTAATCGCCATTCTGGAAAGTTTCAGTGTGTTGAGCTGTTCCAGTTAGAAAAAAGTTTTTTTTTGCAATTATCCAACTTCCGGGAGAGCGAAAAAAAATCTGAATATGCACAGAAACCCTTGGGGGACGTCGTTTAAGTGAAGACGGGGACCACTTTTAATCCAACTGGGAAAGGAATATCTTTTTCCACAGCACTGATAAGCTGTAAAACAAATAATCTTATCCTGGTGTTTAATCTTTTCTGTCAGGATAAAATATTACATTATACTATACCAGTCTTCACTTACAGTACTAGACCGCCGTTTCGGAATACAATTTCTCATCAGTAGTGCTTGGGACAAAATTGTGAAACTAAAATTGTTTCAAGATGTTGAAAAGATACCCAAAGGAAAATGCATTTTACCAAATTTAGCTAAGGAAATACTTTGCATGAGGGAGTATACCTTACTTTTTGAGGAATTTCAAAATTTTAACTAGCATTTTATCAGCAGCAAATTTGAACAATAATATATTTGAATCTTAATCTATCAAAAGAAAATGAAACGGGACTTTATGGCACGATCTTTGAGAATCGCAATCAAATTTAAAACAATACAGGTTCACATGAAGTAGTAAATGTAAAAATAATTTTTTCATGATGTATGAAAATGTATATCAAATAACATTGTAATAAATACATTGAAATGAGATACAAAAAGAGGTGATTTCAGTGGAAAAAAATACACGTACATATTCTACATGGACCTGTTCATCTGAATTGCACATGAGATACTAGTAGTAAAATTTAAATTAATGATTGTAAAAATATGTTTCTAATATGAAACAGTATTGATCTTTGGATTTCTTTTTTTTTGTAAAAAGAAAAGAAAAATATATATCATGCCTGTCTATGACATGTTTTTTTTATGTTTTGATCGTGATAACATAGGTTTGTAATGATATGGCACGATTCATAATCTTTGACTATTTTATACTCAAAACTCAGTTTTTCTTAACTGTTGCCTTGCCATCTCAATTAAAAACTTGATAAATCTTTGGACTTCTGCGTCTTCAAAAAGAATATCACACAACTTTAAGAGGTCATCATCATTTGCGTATTTCAATGCTCTTTTGCCCGTTCTTTCTTTTTCTTTTGTTGTCACTTTCATGATTGGAAACTCCTTCCAGATCTTGTAAGCAAACGGTAAATGCTCCATTGGATTTGCCATTATTGCCATGTTGATTACATGCTCCAAATTACCTAGCTGCCACATGAAGATTTTCCTTTTTTTTAAGACTCGTTCCAAATCAGCATACTCTCGTTCTCCAAGAAAGTCATATTGGTTTTCAAGTAATTTAGGGAAACCACACTCTTTTGCACGTTTTCCTCGTATCTGTATACCAGTAGGACATATCATTAGCTTGTGGAATAGAGACGCATGTTGTGATATGGTCTTTATGTGAGTAGGGCTTTGAACATCAAGACTCTTTAGATGTTGTTTGAGTTCTTCTGATTTCAACTCTTCAAATTCCGGATCCCTAATGGAAGGAAACTTGGAATCGCTCCATACTTGTTTATACATGCTAACATTCCCCTCCCTAATACAGACCGATAAATTCTTCATCGTCTTGTTCTTGTTCTTCTCTACTTCTTCTAGACGTTCCAGCAACTTTTTATGGGATTGATCGGTCTGTTTTGGTATGGAATATTTCGTTGCTGTCGTTAAGTAACCCTTTGGAGACGTGTTTTCTTTTTTCTTCTCAGAATTTTTGTTTTCAACTTCTTCAACGTCATGAGTACTTTCGCTGACTGAATGTTTACTATTGCCTTCATCCTTTTGGGACTTTTCGCTGAGGGCATCATTAGTTTGGCGTCCGCCGGATGCACCGCCCTTGTCTCCTAGTTGTTTCTTTTTGGCCTTTGATTTTTTCTTTTTTAGATCATGAGCTCCTTCTGTTTTTTGTTTTTCGCCATTTTCAGTGTCTTTGGGTATGGATTTATGTTCTTCAACGAAAACATTTCTATCAAAGACGAAGAGAAACGGTACATGTAATTGATCACATAGCTCCTCACATTTCTGTTTATTCATATGACCACCTTGTTTGATGATATGGGTTGTAGATAGGAATTCTCGTAGCAAATCTAAATCGTCTTTAGAAAATATAGAGCCTATCGTTCCATTACCTAAGGTTATTTGATTAAGGAGACGAGATAATAATATTTCATCCGTTTCACCTTCAACAAACAAGACCTGAGGTACCAAAAGAACTTTCTTCATGTCTTCATTGGCAATGAAATGCTTATTGTAAACCAAATCGACATGCTCGTTTCCTTCTGCTGTTTTAATGTCTTCATTGGCAATGAAATGCTTATTGCAAACCAAATCGACAAAGACATGCTCGTTTCCTTCTGCTGTTTTAATTTGCCTGCATACATGCGTGTTCTGGACAATATCTGCGTTTATAAAAGAAGTGCTTTGAGCGGTAAAGATTATAACTTTATTTGTCTGTCTGACAAAGCAATCGCGCAATCTTTCCTGTAGCAGAGAATCAAAGGTCATCCCGGGATCTTCAATACAAAGCGTTTGCGTGTTCTTATCATTTAAAGCATGTACGAGGAGTTTTGCTTCTTCATGCATTTGTTTTGACTTCGAATCAAGCTCTTCCTCAGATTGGTTTTCTAGGTATAACAATCTTCTCAGATCTTCTTTTTCTTCATCTTCAAGGTCTTGGATATTTTGAGTCTCTTTATACGTGTGTTGGATGCGGGTGACTCTGGTTAATAGTTGCTGAATTTGGGCAATACTTTCTCCTTGCTCTTGTGTGCTCGAACCGTTTTGTAGAATAGCCTTTATATCTGAATATAGCCTTTCCTCAATTCTATCTGTTTCTTCTATCTTGGTGCAAAGTTTTTCAAGATTGGAAATAAGGCATGCGTTGTCGTCTTGGTTTTCTGCAAATGGCGTTAAACCATCGGTCAATGTTTCTCTTTTAGCTATAGATGTTTTATCTTTCAAAGACTTTATTATAACACATGATCTATTTTCATTTTTATATTTGTATTTTATTCCCACTATATTGTATGTGCTATGCCCTTGGTCGCCCGAGACGCTACAAAAACCTATAAGAAATATTGCCTTATTACAATCCTGAACCTTTTCGATTTTAGATGATGTGCAATCAAGTTTATTGAAAACGTCTTTCCAAAGTTCTGCTTCTAGCTCATATCTGCAAAATGCATGGCTATTATTCTTTTTACTTTGAAGACTATGCTTTAGTATTTCTGACTCATCACTGACACATTGTTCAATGAGATGAATCACATGATTTGGGTTCGAGAAACTTGGTCCTATTAATAAGTTTGCCCCTGATTCAAACTCTATGTATTGCCTGTTGCTGAAACGTTTATCGCGAAAACTAATGGCCTTCAACATTGTCCCTGTAAATAGAAACAATAAATAGATTTGATTGTTTATGAGGTATCCTTATATACACCAGTAATAATATTTTTTAAAATCAATTTGATAAATAGAGTTAAGTTGGAGTAATGAAGTTTTACAGTCCAATTAAATACCTTTCACTTATATCGAGAAGGTAAACACTATATAATTGTTAAATTCTGCGGGGATAAAATTTCACTGATCCGACACTCGATCTTATAATGGGTATAAAATTTCGCGCAGTTGCCAGTGTACACATTTTTCTGCATAGATTATTTAAGTCTAAGTTTAATGAATGCTACATGAAAACATTCACTTCGTATTTAATTTCGTTCTTTAAAATCAAACCGCAAGTATAGCAAAATTAAATCCCAAGTGAATAAAAGCAACTATACAGTACTTAGATGGTCATGAAACCCGAGTACACGGAGAAAACTACCGATATTCGACGGCAAGTGTAGTGACCATTTTTGTCATACAAGGATCTGCCGTGTTGGGATTGGATCCTAGTCTGACGGGATCCGCAAGCACACCACTTGAACACAGAGGTCCCCATCAAATACACAAATATTTAAAACACATGCTAGAACAGAGTAGAGTTAAAATACAAAAAAGGCGATTAAAGAAAACTATAATTTTTATTATGTTGACGTTCTTATTGAATATTTTGCATATAAAAACAAGATTTTAATGAATTTTGCTAATCCTTACAACCAGAATTACCTTTTTATTGGTATCAGTGTTCTTTATTTCCTCTTCAATTTCCTGGTTTTCTGGGGAAAAGCGATGGATCATAGAAATTTTGCTTTATATCTATGATTTTTCTCTCTGCTATGGGATTGTGGTTTGTACATGGATTTCTATGTTTCTTTTTTATATAACCTCCATCCCGAGGAATTTGGTCACATAAAACCCTTTGTCATTTTCTTTAAAATGGCAGCTTGTAGGTAGCATATCTTCATTTTGTCATTTCTGAAAAAGAATGTTTAGAAATTAGTTAAAATAATGGCTGCAAAAATTTTAAGGAACGAGAAACTTTACAGGTTTCAACTTTAAAATCAGTTATGATAAAATTACGAAGATAAAAGACACAAACTTTTTAGAATTCTAAAACATATAAAGGAATGACCTAATCGTTTCATTAACACTTCGTTTTTGTCTTTAATTAATGCTAAAGAAAAGATAGGTTGAAACATTGCTGGCAGAATTTTATTCGCTTCTTTGGAGAGCGTGCTCATCAAGATGGTCTTATCTCACCCCACGTCATGCAAAGATATTATATTCTCCCGTAAACGACAAAATCAATTATTATTATAGTCGGATATGGCGAGTGCAAATTTGAAATAACTGTTATTGATACAGTGAAAAAAGTACATATGTGGCCTTTATATACAGGTTTAAATCATAAGAATAAAGAACAATTGGGATATTATTTTACCGACCTTTATAAGCAGATTGACCTTATATAAAGGTGACCTTTAAAGCAGTTTGGGCTGTGTTTTTAACGACAAATACAAATGAACTGTCTTGAAACGGCATTTGTATGCGGTATGAATACCAAATCTGTGACCGACAAAATCGTAACCTCACACTTTTTTAGAGAATGAAAAGAACTTGGATCTAAGAGACGTCAAATATGTCCAGGATAATTTGGATACAGACTAAGAAAATTATTACTTTCAATAACCAAATTATTCTATCAATCCGGAGTGTATTTTTGCGTTCTGATGATAACATTTATGTTTAAGAAAAGCAACTAAAACAGTAAGATTGTTTTAAATTTTACTATACTTTACTTTTAAAACAACAGTGCGAACGAAAGGTCTTGTAAACAAACTCAGGAAACATTTGGCCCAGTGGAAACGCAGTATATATTTTACGTTATAGATAAAAAATAAACATACCAGTCCATGTTCAAATCACAATAAAAACCTAAAAACTTGATGTTAAGCGGATTAGGAACGTATTTCCTGTTCAGCTAGAATATATATAACCCTGATACATATAAGTATAAAACATTATCGGATAAGAATATATGATACAGAAAAATACAACAAAATTCTGAAAATATTTTCATATTATAAAACTCAAGGTGATTTTATTTTATACTTTTTAAAGATGATTTTATATAAAAATCTATTTAAAGGAAATAAATATTTTTAATTATTTTTAAACACACACACACACACGCACACTTGCGCAATCGTATACAACAGGAAATTATCGTGATGATTCAGACAAAACGAAAGTAGAAACATAGATAAAACAATTTTTGTATTAATAAATGAGTAAAATTACACTTATTATGTAATGATGATATGTAAAATCCCAAATTTCCATCTTATATCAAGGTTACTAGGTATGCAATATACAACGAAGTTGTTTATTACCGTCGTTGACTTTTGTCTATTGAATTAATGACAAAAACCAGTTAGATAAATATATTTTCGTGTAAAAATGTGTTAGAGGGTTACACCAAGTCCCCTAGAAATATTGGTTAATAAACACTATTGTTTTATTTTTCGAATGAATTAAATTATTTGTGTTGAAATTGTAAAACTGTAATATTGGGTAAAATACATGCAGTTTATTGCGGTTAGATTTAGATTTTATATTCAATACAAAAGGAAATTTTACTGCAGTAATAGAATTATGACACAAAAGTCATGCTGTATATGGTGGTTGAAAATATATAATTTGTACTGAACACATTAACAAAGAAAATGCAACTGAAGTAATAGAATTATAATGTGTAACAGTAAAAGTTATATATATATATATATATATATATATATATATATATATATATATATATATATATATATATATATTGGTAAAAGTTTAATTCAAATAAAATTTTAAATATAAAATGAAATAAAATAGAATTGTGTACCAGAATAACATGAAAATAGGGTCTATAAATCTAGTTATTTCTGGTTTAAAATTTGCACAGTAATTTGTCTAAAACAACAAACGTTGCCAAAATCCAATGAATGAGTTATCCAAACAGTTAATAAAATATTACCAAATTTTTACCTTGTTATTCTTTAAGAAAAAAACTGCCTTTTTCAAAATGATAAATTAACATAGTTACGTTTCAGTCAGTTACATCAAATCTGTTTTGTGTTATATTACATTGTTTCTTATAACGTCTATTTTTCATGTACCTAGAACTCAAATTTCCTACAAGAATACATGTTTATATTGTTTATCTTTTGAAGTTTTAGTCATATATTTTAATCATTGTAGTGTGGGTGTTCATAGTTCAGATTTATTAAGTATGCGTATTTGATAAGCGCGTCCTCCAATTTTTACTACAACAAGCACATATGTCCATTAATCAATTTAAAAATAAAAACTTTTGTTCCGTTTCATTTTAAAATATGTATCCTCAGTACTATATAATTTTTTATGCCAATGTGTTTTCTAGACTTTTGAACTGAATGAACCGTTAAACAATCGATTTAGCTAGGTTGATAATTGAAATTCCAATATGGCTAACTTAAGCCACGAGGACATCACAAACTCAGTAGACAATAATTATGGATTATTGTAAGAAATATACTACATGTATTGTCGTAATTTGCTGCAAGTTAAAAATTGAAATTCCTCAAAAACTAAGGTATACTCCCTCATGCAAATTATTTTCTTAGCTAATTTGGTAAAATATATTTTGGTCCTTTGGTAATCGTTTCAACATCTTTAAAACAATTTTGGTTTCATAATTTTGGTCCAAAGCACTACCGATGAGAAATTGTATTCCGAACGACCGTCTAGTGCTGTAAAATTAAAACTGCTATAATATGTAATTAAAATATATTGAGGATACTATTATGAAAATTTATCATCATGAAACAAATGTAGTTAAAGCAGTCTTACTAACATATGTCAAGAACCTTTTCCGTTACGAAATGTCACACATTTTTAAATGTATCCATACACAATGTTCTATTTAACTTTTTTATTTAAAATTGCCTTCAAAAATAATTTATTCACAAATTCAGTTACGGTATCGTACCACAAACATTTAGCTGAACGCAACAAAGTATATCATAACTTTTAATGACGTATTGATGTAAGAATGAATAACATAAGTATGTCCAAATGAAAATCTGTTTTTTGTATTTTACTATTATTTTTTGTGTCAGACGGAAATAAAATGACTTGTTTTAGACTGCTTCAGAAAAGGCGAAGATAGATCCATATAAAATATAAGCTATTTAAATACACACCGTTCCATGTCAAAACCACAATCCCTAAAGCAAAGTAAAACTTTTGAAAACTGGCGCAATAAGTTTAATACCTGTCAGGAGAGCGAGGCCGAATGTTAAGGTGGAATAAAATTTGGTGTTAAGCTGTCTTCACCTATCATATGTGAAATCAAAATATAGACTGAGAGGATCATGGGAATATGAGATTTTGACTACAGATAGAAATACACACATTGGTATGTGTGAATTCCCCGATCTCCAAAATCCCAGTTTAATATAAAAAAAATATTCTACAACATAACATTAACTTTTTTATCTATTAAGTTAAAATAGTACAACAATGATAATTACTAATCAAAAAAACAAACATACTAATCCATTTCCAAAGCAAAGTAAAAACTTTGGAACCGACAAGTTAGGTCAGACACGTGAACTTCCACCAGGAAAGTGAGGCCGGGTGCTCCGGAAGGGTAAGCACCTCCTGTTTAGCTAGCTACACCCGCCACGTGTGTAATCAAAATTGTGTGAAAGGAACATGGAACTATGAGACGTTAAATATATCCAAGGCAATCCTGGACACAGAGACATCAAACTTATCAACAATACTGTGATGACGGCCATAAAACTTTTTGATTAACTATTAAATATAAATACAAATGACATACATATAGAAATATATAAATACCGTCACAGTTTATCTCTATAATTCTGATGAATTTGTCAATTAGCTATCCGACGTTCGATCGTTCGATGATTCTCTGCGGTCACTCCAGTTTTCTACACCATGCATGTACTGGCTGGCTCGATATAAGTGAGAAATGATGACTGTGGGTAATTTAGATTTTTAAGGTTTATAGTATTTTTAATGGAAGACAATTACATGGTTAATAATAGTGAATACTTACCTTTAAATTTATCAAAAATAAGTCACCATTGAATTATTTAAATTCATGAAAAATTGTCACTAAATATTTTTTAAAATGTATATGGCTTTTCATTTTTTTATATATTTGTTTATACTTACCTATCAAGTTATAAAATATAATTCTCAATTCAATTAGTCTATGAATTCCGCAAGCTCATTAAAATATGTCGTTAAACTGTGTTAATTATTTATGTTGTACCCATTTCCTAGCTTTTTGACAATCGTTTTAGAATAATAAAAAAAAATTGAAAGGAAAAACAATAAAACACGTTTAAAGTTTTTGACTTTTCTGGTTTTTTCACCGGCAAATATTAATGCAAAATGTATACAATTGTTTTAAAATAAAAATTGGGGAACCCTGAAAATAGAATGGGATTTTCACGTTTCTATTTAAAGACATCCAAACTACGCAGTAGAAGATCCTAACGCAGTTATAGCCTGTTTATTTTTGGTTTTTTTTTTGTGTGCGACCTGGTCTCAAACTTAACGCCATGCTAAACGAGCATATTAGTTTTCAATACTTTCGAACAAATCATCACATTTACAATTTTATTGTATATTTATATACAAATGTTTGCCTTTTTATATTATTAAAGTAATTGCGAAATCGGATACAACATGAAATTATGTTTGCGTGACAATTCAGACAAAACGAAAGTAGAATTATAGATAAAACAGATGATAACATTTTTTTTCAATAAAATGGTCTATTCAATGGTACTATGTAATGATGATATGGAAAATCCCCAATTTCCGTCTTATATTAATGTAACTAGATTGTACAACGAAGTTGTTTATTTATTTCGTTCAGACTTTTGTCCATTGAATTGGTGGTGAATACTCATTATATGTAAAACTATTTCTCATGTAGAATTGGTTCATACATGTTTTCAGACTTCTCAGGAAAAAAAAAACGTTTGCTTATAATCATTTTTTTATTTTTAAACGAATAAAAAATAAAATTATTTGTGTATGAAAAAGCGAGTTACTGTTCGGGTACCTATAAATTTATAAATAGATTTATGACGTATAAGTCATGCTGTATATGGCGGTTAAATTTAGATTTTGTACTGAATGCATTTTACTGCAGTAATTGATTTATGACGTATAAATAATGCTGTATATTGTAGGTTTATTTTTGGGTTTTTTATTAAATACATCAACAAAGAAAATTAAACCGGAGTAATAGAATTATGATGTATGGGTCACGTAGTATATGGTAGTAAATTAAAAAATTTTCTGCTGAATTGATTCACATATCAAATAAAAATAAAATGAAATAAAATGAAAATAAAATGAAATTTTGTACCCGAATAAAGATAAAATGGGATTTGTATGTCTCGGTTTATTTTTTATATGAAGTTCAAGGCAACTTGTTCCAAAAAATCAAGAGTTGTCGTCTGTTACGTAAAATCTCCAATTGTTTTGTTATACGTCTTTTACTTTTGTCCCGGAAATCAAAACGCCTAAAATACTACATATTAATAACACTTTATACAGGTCCGTCCAGAAGTTTTGTGGCCTCTAAAATTTCAGATTTTAACTGAAATTCTTCATTAACTAAAAAAATATATTTTTGCTCATTAAACCTTAGCCAAGTTAATAAAGCGGATAAATGGTTTTCTGTGAATAGTCGTACAAAAATTAAAGGAAAGTGACAAAATTGTGATTGTATAAAAACGTGAAAGGCTTAAATATAGACAAATTTTATTTCTGACAAAATGTTTCCTTTATCTAACAAGAATATTTTATTTAGAAAATGACAGCGAAACAAAATATGTATTTTAGAAGGGGCATACAACTTTCTGGACCAACCTGTATGTTATTTATGTTAAGTCATATATTCTAATCACTGCAGTGTGGGTGTTCATATTTATCAGTTATGCAATTTTGCGGTTACAAATTACAATGATAAGCGTGTCCTCCAATTTTTACTACAACAGCACACGCGCCCATTATTCAATTAAAAGTGACTTTTGAACGAGATGATCCAGTTGATAATGATAATGTTGTTTCATTTCGTTTCATAATAAATATACTCCGTACTATACATTTCGTGATGAGAATCTTTATTATAGATTTTTACTACTTGGTCTAAATTATTTAACAATCGACTTTTCTGGGTTGTTTATTATAAATTAAACTCGGGTAACGTAAATATATGTTTGTGGTCTTTTTTCTTTTTATAAACCTCTTCAAGAAATTATTTTCATTAAAGTTATGGTTGTTTTTTTTTTACTACAGCCATATAGTCTGAATTGATTTTGAACAAAACAAAGTATATAATGAATTTAATCAGGCGGATATTATTACCATGTATTTTTTATACCCGTATAACCGTACGCATGTAACTTCATACATCGATCGAATAGGATTAAATAGTCCAATTTTGAATTAAAACAAAACTTTATCGATATTTTTCCAAAAGGTTTCTGTCTAAATGATTGATGAATGATCTTTGATCGTGATGAACTGCAAAACCGTATGACCGTATGACGAAAACCGTATTTACGTTTTTATCAAAATAATCTATTATTTGACCCAAATATGACGAGTTTCTATTAAATATACTTTAATTATCACTAAATTGATAAACTTATAAAGACAACTTGATCTAGATATTTTCATAAAAAGTGAAGGTTGATTCATATTAAAATAATTAAAATCTTTTGTTCTAACAAATCTACTTAAACATAAAAAATATCAGTTCAATGTCCAAATCACAATCCAAAAAAGCAAAATAAAATTTGATAACTGGCAAATTAATTTAAATATGCGAACTTCGATCAGAAAAGTGAATCTGGTGAGGCCGATGCTCTGAAAGGACAATAGCCTCCTGTCTAGCTACTTCAATCGCCGCGTGTGAAAATAAAATTGAGAATGAAATGAACATGGGACTATGACATATCAAATATATCCAAGATAATTTTGGATACAGATAGAAGTTTATAAAATCCTCGAAATTAAAAAACCGTTTAAAATAGAAAAATTAAATAATTTATTTGATTACACGGCGTACTTTTTCATTTTAAAAATTAAAAAAAAACGCAAAAAAAAAACAAACATACCAACAAAATAATTAAAAGGTTTTAATGTCCTAACACACATGGTAGATGTGGCTAGCAAAACAGGAGGTCCTTATCCTTCTGTAGCATGCAGCCTTATTTCCCTGGTTGAAGTTTCTACTTTGCTTCGGGATTGTGATTTGGACATGCTTTGTAGAATAAGTTGGGTGATTCGTGTTCTATATAAGTACTTACATAGAGTAAAGTAGTGCCCAGCTGTACGATTCAAATAGTTTAATAGTGGCCTAACCATCCTCCACTAGTGGTCTAAAATACACATAAGAAATAGCTTAAATGATATTATCGTAGTGCACCAATAAGGGAAATGGCAATCTGGTTTGTATGTGTTATACTTTCTAATAAAATAACACCCAACACCCCCCCCACACACACACACACACCGGTGTACTGTGCTTTAAGAAAACTGCTAATAATTATTTAGAAATATAAATACAAATATAATATACAAATATATAAGCTCCGTCATAATGTTCATCAGTATTAATGTCACTTCATTTATCGCCACTCTATGTTAAAATCTCAAAACACGGTTCTTCTGGTTTTTTGTTATAAATCTCTCTCTCAATTCAATGTAACGCCGATGTACGAGTGTTTTGATGGCTGTCATAATTCGAGGTCTTACATAGAATACATTCTTACAACTTGAATAAATTTATCATGGTTATTCTGATCACAAACAAATATAGTAATTTATTTAAAAATACTATTTATACTGACCATATTTGCTTAGTTTACTCCCTTCTTTTAAGTTTTAGGTGCCTCGTCGTCTGAAGCGCGTTTTCTGATAGCAATGCCTCACATCACCTACGTACTAATCCTGACAGATCCTAATGTGAGGAAAATTGTTAATTCGCTATCCAAAGGTCGGCGAGGTTTTTTCTGGTCTTCCGATTTTCCCTCCACGATGGCGAACTATCCGCCTCGATTTATGTAAAAGAACTTTGACTGGGACGTAAAACATCATTACGACACTCCACTGTTTTTTCAAATGGAAATTCATGGTTAATAAATGTGAATACTTACCATTCAATTTATCAAAAATAAGGCACCATTGAATTATCCCAATTCATGAAAAAATGTCATTAAATATTATTTTTAAATGTTGATGGGTTTTCACTTTTCACTATAATACAAATTTGTCGATAATCGTTTCTGGATAAAAAATAAAATAAAAAAATAAAAAAACCAACCAGTTAAATATATTAGCGGATATTATTATAAGTCTCACTTTTTCTGATATTTTAGCGGCAAATGTGAATTCATACACGTTGGTTTCAAATAAAAATAGGGAAACCCTTGTAGAGTGATTGGATTTCCATGTGTCTATTTTAAGACCTCAAATCTACGCAGTAGATTATTACAGCGTAGTTATAGACCCTTTAATCATAAATATATCTGTTGCAGTATTAAGACATTTAAGACTATTTAACTCGGGTTATTATGGGGATTTCGAAATTTTATCGAGGTATTAATAATATCATAATTGTTCGACATGTGCACGTTACTTATTTTTCTTATTACACATCTAATAGAAAATTTACTCAGATGAAAAGTCGCTCACTCAAAACGATATAATTTACAACTAAGTTTGATTCATAAAGGTTAATAAGAATTCACTGTGTTGTCAAGGTAAACACTAATTGACCTATTTGCTGCGTAACCATAAAACTGTTTACCTAGTTATCTTTACTGGTTTTGATTTGTTTTACAAAATGAAAAATACATTTGGAATTAGACCAATTGTTTAGATATTAAAAACCACGGACTATATATAATTGGGATGATGTCCAGTATTAGAATACCATGATATTATTATTATTATACTGCATCAAAGTTCACATAGTGGTTTAGATAAGAATATATATATATATATATTGATTATAATAGCAATGTACATTATATTAAGTAGATATGGAGGAGCTGACAAACACTTACACAAAATCGAATTATTTTAAATTGTGTTACATTGATATGTATCCTTGTATCCTTTTTAAGATGAATTAACAAAAGATTTGAATACATTTTTCAAAGATAAGATGCTTATTGTAAATTAAAAGATTAATTTAACTCTTCAAATAACCGAAAATTTAATTAATGATGTTAGTCATAAAAAAGGTTTAAATTCCACAAACTAAAGAGAACTGAGTGTTTAAAAAAATGGACAAAGTAGACTTTGTACAAAATGTAATACTTTTTAAATAATCGATTTTTCCTCCTGGTCTCCTTCCAGAGTATCCGGTCTCACTTTTCCTTTTAAAAGTTCACTTGTTTGACTTTTGCCAGTTTTCAAGTTTCCACTTTGATTTTGGATTTTTTAAAATTATTTATCCATAAGTAGTAGATTCACAGATTATACCAGTTTTAATTTACAGCACTAGACGGGCGTTAAAAGTATTGTCACAATAAAACTGTAAAATGAATATGTTCACAGATTTAATTGTTAAAATGAATATTTCTGGATAATGACCTGAAAATTTTATCAGTCTCCAAACTCTGGTTAGTATCTTAATGTCTTAGTGTCTAACCAAACTTGTCACTTCAAAAAGTTTTTTCTTTGCTTCTGGATTGTGATTCGGACATTGATTAGTATGTTTGTTTTTGTTTATCTTTCCCAAGTGTTCACGCGTTCAACCTTATTTGTCAGCTTCAAAGTTTTTGCTTTGATTGTGATTTGGACATGGATTAGTATGCCTATTTATGATAAACAACACTTGTTGAGATTGTTCTAATGCAAACTAAGGCTTATCGAGGCCCTCAACAAGTTTTATGGTCGTCATCACGGAATTGTCGATAGGTATGATGCCTTGTATCCAAAATTATCTTGAATTTAATGGACTTTCCCTAGTTTCATGTTCCTTTGGTAATCAATTTCGATTTTTCCCTTCGCGGGTGTAGGTAGCTTACCCTTACCCTCTTTTTAAACCTAATTTGACGCTTTGAATTTTTTTTACATTGCTTTAGGATTGTGGTTTGGACATTGATTGGTATGTCTATTTTTGATTATATTTAATGCATATATATGGTATATAACAGCTTTTTAAATACTTTAATTTCTGTATGTTACTTATGAATAATAATAATAATAATAATAATTTATGATGCATCAAGCAAAATTATACTATACTAAAATGACGTCATCCATATCACCGACCGCACGCGCCCGGTCGAAAAAGCCGTATCACAGGTCTGATATCGATATTAGACCGGCTACTCAGACCAAAACGTTCTAATCACTATGTCAATTAGAAAATTCTTCGATGGCATCCTTACGCCTTATAAATAAACGAAGGAACATTATGCGAATGGGATTATTTGTAGGACTGCATTTAAACTAGTCTAAACATTATCGACTTTGCGTTTGATCAATAGTTGCGCATGCGCTAATTTTTCCGGTTACTTTCGACCTGAAGCTAACAAAGAATTATGAAGGATTGAAACTTATTTCTTAAATAAAATATTGAAATATCAAAGATATCAAATTATTCCTGTTATCATTAAAAAGTAGAAAATGAGAGGAATTTTATGGTATTTTTTAATCTGAAATATTTTAAGAAATTTTTGGGGCTTTTTTAGTTTGAAATTTAAGAACTTTACAATATAGATAAAGAAGGAAATATGTTGACGTGGTTGCTTAAAACAGTCATATCAATAATTTTACTTTCATTTTCGAAAAAGTTCCTGTTATAGCTAAAAAGAAGACATTTTGACGATTCCAATGGTGTATAACACGAGAAAATAAATAAATAAACAATTGGGGCTTTTTTAACTTTAATATAAAAATAGGCACTATTTTTGACCAACTATAGCAGTCATCTTAACCCGTCACCGTATATATACAGGTGATGTATAATGGTTTATATAGGAAAAACATGCACCTGGTTTAATAATGTACTTATTTTGACTTTAATGTGGATACTTCTTAAAACTTTCAAACTATTTCATATTCTACAATTTTTTCTGCATCTTACTATATTTTTTTCATAATTTTATGATAATGGCAAATTACTTTAAAATTACTTTGAAAATAACCCTTAAAGTAAAAACACATATATTCGTATGGTCTTATACAGAGTGATATAGTAAAAAGGTGATAATTTACATAAATAGGCTTACTTTGAGTGACAAAAACTCTAAAAAATTAAGGAAAAGTCTAACACTTTCAAATCGTTCCACATTATACAATTTTTTCTGCATCTTAAGACATGTTTTTTGAAATTGTACGGTAATGGCAAATTACTTCAAAATTATTTTAAAAATTGTATGATTTTACGGATAACGATATTTTTCGCATAGGTTTACATGGTAAATATGTGAAAATTTGCACAGGGATGCTTGTTTTAATCTTCAAATACATTTTTAATATAGAAAATGTATCACTTTCACATCGTTTCATATATTTTGCATTTTTCTCAAATTAAGATTTATTTTAATAATTTTCCGACAATGGCATTCTTTTGAAAATTATTAAAGCGGTATATACTTGTTTCATACCTCAGTTTAATGTCAACTATTAAATAAATAAATAAATAAATAAATAAATAAATAAATGTTTCGAAAGGTCTTTTTGTCTGCATCTCTGGTGACTGCGAGACTATTTCTTTTTCCTTTTTTCCACGCGGACTGTCATTGGTTATTTTAGTAATTTTTGTTAGAAAAGGACCAGTTACGGATTTATCGTTAACCAGGTGATATTTCTGAATTTAACTAATGCCTCGCTTGTATATTCAGATGCGGGACATTCCCCATTAATGGAAAATCACCTTCATACTAATCCCTTTGCATATTCGAAGTGTATCCCGCTACCGATCCTGTCTCAAAGAGGATAGATTTTGTGCATCTTATCTATGTCAATTAATCACCTATAAACCGGATATCGCTAATTAACTCTACCCATTAATGTAGCATCTGAAAAACAGCTTCATTATTGTGTACTACAGATTAAAATTTGTGTCAGTCATAATACATAATATCACAGATGCAGTCTCTCTCTCTCTCTCTCTCTCTCTCTCTCTCATAGTTTTAAACATCTCATTATCACATAAAAGTACAAAAATAAAATAAAAAAATAAAAATAAAATAAATAAATAAATAAATAAATAATAATAATAATTTAATTTCTCTGACTTCCCCACATTTATTTGTTCTACCAGCAGACTATTAAGCTAATATGATAACTGCATGTAAAAAAGAAAAAGAGGAGTTAGTAAAAAACAAAAAATTCTAAGAGAAATCAAACAGACCAACGAAAATTATTTGGAAAATAATAAACATATAAATGAGGAAATAGAAAACTTGGATGAATATGCAATAAAAGAAAAACTATCGAAATTGGGAATAAAAACAAGAGCGAGGGAAAAGGACAAACTAGTTGAAGTATTAAGAGATGCGTTGAGAAGTACTGAATAATGAATAAATTTTTGCAACTGTGAATACTCTATATGGTTGTAACATTTTGCAGTGACTGGTAACTGTGTGTACATATTTTAAGAAAATTTTAGATGATGAAATATGTATAATTAATGAGGAACTGATAAGCCCATCTCATACGATTTATTTATTTATTTATTTATTTATTTGTTTATTTTTTTATTTATGAATGTTTGATGATCAATAAACCATGTGAATGAAGTTTTACCTTCACGTGTCTTGTGTGCAAATGTGTTGGGGGTGATTGATTGATTGATTGATTGATTGATTGATTGATTGATTGATTGATTGATTGATTGATTGATTGATTGATTGATTGATTGATTGATTCCAGTCGGATTAGTGAGCAATCACTTCTATCGGGTCGACGAATAAGCTATCAGGATATTTTTCTAGGTCCAAGTTGAATCAAGTCCCGGATTCAATATGAAGGAATTCATTCATCAATTTAACTGAACGGCAAAAACAACGATTGACAGCTGAGTAATGCTTGCCGCAGCATGTACGCGAAACATACAGAATAAAAACTAACTTATTGGAATGAATATAATATTATCTGATTAATTCAATTTATCTTGAAAGCGGAGAAAAATACTATTCATACGATATAAATATAGGTATATGTCACGCGCGCGTGTGTGTGTTTAATACAGAACTGTTCATAAAGTGAAAGCTATTTTTTTTATTGATCTTACACATATGCATGTATGACTCAAGTTGGTCAATTTTTATCAGTTATGGTTGAACTTTTGATAATTATAAAACAATATTTAATTTTAAAAAATTAACAAACAGTTAAACAAATAATCAAATAAAATCGGAAATATTTTGATAATTATGAAACAATATTTAATTTAAAAAAAATAACAGTTAAAAAAATAATCAAATAAAATCGGAAATATTTTAATATAAGTTAAAATAAAAGTTTTACATGTACATATAATGTATAGGAAAAAAGAAAATCATCTTTATCTTGTGAACAGCTCTAGTGAATATCTATCCTCTCGATTAAGACACGATCTTACCTATAAAGTACGAGTTAAGTCCCTTGATTTACCGAACGATAAGTTCATAACGTAGTCTAATTGCCGCCAAGTTAATTTTTGTGTTATATTCTTGAAAAATGTCTGTATTTAATGCATGTATTTGTTTTAATTGGTACATGGTGAAATCCATATCATATGCTATATCGGCTCTCGACCAATATCAAACCTCGGGTTAAAGCCCTCGGTCTGATATGGGAGGTCTCGGTCAGATATGGCATATATGATATGGATTTCACCATGTATTATTCTATATATACAAGATGTGTCAATAATAAAATGTCTAAAAAATATAATATTTTATTGATATAGCCGCTAAAATATCCATCAATGATATTTTGGAAATTTTCTCAAAATTTACAAAACAAAGCTGTAAAAATATTGCACCACTTTCTTTCTGGTGGGTTGAACAAACTTTTATTTTAAGCCTCTTTATAGAGTTAGCCTGGAGGCACTGAATATTGGCGGTTAGAAATTAAAACAAATATTTCAATTTGTAAATTTGAATTTTCATTACCAAACATTTGAAAATTAAAAAAAAAAACCAAACATACAAAAAAAAATATGATTTGAAAGAAAATACTTACAAGTACTTGTGATCACTTTATCGGCAATGTAAAATGAAAATATCTTCAAAGTGCACAAAGGAGGCGATATAGTATATATATCACGTTCCACATAAAAATAGGGAAAACCTCAAACGAGTGTAAATATAGTTTTAAAATTATTTATAGATATAGATGTTTAAAATGCGTAATAGTTATGACACATTTAGAAGTAATCTTTCTGGCCTATTTTTTGTAAATAAGCTTTACATCATTATTCAGTGTATAAGTATAGGTAAACAACTTTGACCTGTCCGCTTGACCTTTCATTTAAATATTTAACACGGGCCAAGTACATCTATGTATAGGGAGCATAGGTGTCTATATGTATACATCGTAAGATAAAATCAACTCATAGAGTAAACCTGTGCACTGTGTATGTATTAACTTGGATCTTAACACTACCCATGTATCGGGTGGATCCTCCTATATGAATATTCCCAATGAAAGGTCAAGCGGACAGGTCAATGTTGTTTGCCTATAACACCGTAATGTCAATATAAACGATTTGACTTGTATGCATACGTATTTTTTAAGTTTATTGAAAAACCTGAAAAATGGGAAATGTCCATTTCAGTGTTTCCAGTCTATCTCCGATCTAATGCGTTTTTTTCGGATTTGCTCTAAAAATAATAATAATAATAGTTTAATAACACGTGTCACATGTCAGCCACATGTGAAATGTAAACACTTAAAAATTACGCAAAATACATTTAAACCATATTTTATTTAAAAAATAAATCTATATTTATTCAATAATGAGATTCATAAACAAGGAATGACTGATACTAATCTATTTTATTTGTGTGAATATGACAGTCTATATGTTACTGTATATAATTACACAAATGTAGTGTAATTTTGATATTGTATTCAAAGGAAATGTTTACTTATGGTTAAGTATTACTTGATCAAACATCCAGATCAATAAGATTTTAAGTGCAATGTTTATATAGTGAGCAGGGTGTTATGTCATTTATTTTTAGTCTTACATATTTAAAAAAAATCATTTTAAACATTTTTAATTAAATATTGTCATTTCCTAAAACGCAGATGAAGTTACTTTAATATTGATAATCAAACACAAACACACCGGTTCATCTGAAAAATACCCAATCTTAAAGCAAATGAAAACTTTGAGACTGGTAAATTAAGATAAACATGTAAACTTCCACCAGGAAAGAGAGGCCGGGTGCTCCGGAAGGGTTAGCATCTCCTGTAACGAGTAATATTCTGCAATTAATATTATTAATTTGATGTTTATGTGGGAAATCGACGATAGTCATTAGCATAAATAATCTCACACCAATAATATAAAAAATAAACATTAATGAAAAATGTTTGATGGACAAAAATTTAGTTGAAACAAAAATCACTTACATTTTAAATAAAAAATCTGCAGATATCATTTGTTCATAAGCATTGTTCCAAATCTTATACATGAGGTCTTTTCATGACCTAAAACTTGAGTACTCTTAATCGTTTTATGTATGTAACAAGCACCGCATGTAACCTATTATTCATTTTTTTCTTGGTAAACATTCGGCATTTTTCCGAGAAAATAGTCGACAGATACATATAGACCTTTATTGATGAAGATGAAATTAAAATACTAATATTTATAAAATACTAGTAGGAAGATAGCTATTGAAGTTATAAGTTAGGAATTATAACATGTATTCCAAAGTGGGATCAATCCAGAGATAAGAATACAAAATTGGAGGCCTATATCATTATAAAATGCTGTACAGTCAAAACTGTCTATAAAGACTATCAAAGGGAACTAGTAAAAGTGGGCAAATAGTCTTAATATACAGGTTCAAATAATATAGGGGTTCAAATCTACTGACCTTTATAAGATAGAGATAGCTTTTACGTCAGGTTGGACTGTATATAAAATAGCTTCAGGAAGTATCGCTGAAAGATTAAAATATGTTCAAAGATCAAACTGGTTTTATTAAAGGTAATAACATATGAGGAGAGAAATAATACTTACATATGATATGTTTTAAATTTTTAAATTGTGCGTATTGACTGCTTCTTAGTTAAATATAATTGGGATGGCTTGGACCTTCACTGATCTTGTATGGCTATATTTGTTTGTAATAGTGGTTTCCAAGTAGGTATTTCGCCGATGCATTTTTTTCTTTTTGATGTAACATGTATTTGGCGATTGCTGAAGGCGGTGGAGCGCTTCAAATGTCTTCGACTAACTTTATCTTCATTCGATATCAAATTAAAATCAATCTTTGTTTGGTGTGTTTTTTTTATTTCGAAACTATACAATTATTCAATTCTGATTCAATTTACTTTGTTTCGGCAGCTAAACCTTTATTAACGCATGACATCACATTTAAAGTCAAATGCATGTACTTTTACTAAGCTACGGAATGGTAGGACATTTTGCTAGAATTGAATACTTGCTTTATTAATGCTCCTTTTTGGAAATTGTTTATGATTTTAATATAATTTTGCTATGTTTTCTATTACCACTATCATCTTCATCAGCCCAATTCGAAAATCAATCTAGAATCTGGACAGTTGGAAATTAAAACAAAAATTTCAAACTGAAAATTACAATTTTCCATTACCACACATGTGTTACAACTTCGATAAAATACAAACATTTAAAAACTATAATTTGAAAGAAAGTACTTGCATGTACCTGTGACGACGTTATCGGCGAAGTCAGATGAAACCATCTTCAAATTGTACATAAAGTGTATGTCCGCTTTAAAACCAGTCACCACGTTCCAAATAAAAATAGGGAAATCCTACTTTCAGCGTGTCAATAATGATATGTAATTACGTAATGTAATAGTTATCATTACCCATTTATTAATGTAGGAAGGGGAAAAATCAATGACCTAATTTAAAAATAATTTGATGTATTGTTACGCATTGTATAAATAACGGGCGTATTGATGTGGTTTTAAAACTCGTTATGTCAATATAAACAATGGTAGTTAAGACATACGTTTTAAACTAATTTATTAAAAAATCAAATTTAAAATTAACCAGGGTAAATTAAAATTAAAAAAAAACAAAAAGTAGCAATAATTCTACCTTCTAACTAATACGTTTCTTATGATACTCTGATGGCGTATTAATATTTCATTAGAACTTGGCTTTTAATTTTTAAATGGGAGAAAGTTACCGTCTCGCCACACCAATCATACTCTCCAGATCTAGCCCCATGCGACTTTTTCCTATTCCCAAAAATTAAAAAAAGCTCTTATCTGGTCGTCGTTACAAACAGTCCTTGGTTCAGCCATCAGTCAGTGCCTCAGATGTCTACCCAAATCAGCTTACCATAACGCACTTCAGAAAGGGATTTATAGATTGAAATTATGTATTTCAAGCCGCGGAGAATACTTTGAAGGGATGTAATGGTCATTTCAATACTTTATTTTAATTACTTTTAGATACTTTTAGTACACTGCACACATCAAACAACCCTCCTAAGCTTGAAGATTGATAATGAAGATTATGTAATGCGATAAAAATACTGTTAAAGTGGGAAATAATTCGCCAATTGTCATTATATCACAAATAATCATTCTGACTTTATATTCACACAAATAATATAAAGGTCCTGCAAAAATTGTTTGATGAAAAACCATACTCTAAATAAAAACTACTTACATATTTAGTTAAGCATCCGCAGATGTTAATTTCATCCGTCCAGTAGCATGGTTCCAAGATGTTCATTTCATCCGTCCAGTAGCATGGTTCCAAATCTTAAACAGGAAGATTTTTCATGACGTAAAAGGTCGAATACTCTTAATCACTTTATGTCACATGCGTCGGAATGTGTACCTATTTGTGATTTATTTTCCTGGTAACACTGACACTTTTCCGAGAAAATACTTAAAAGAAACATATAGACC
Organism: Anadara kagoshimensis; assembly: GCA_021292105.1. Taxonomy (NCBI): domain Eukaryota; kingdom Metazoa; phylum Mollusca; class Bivalvia; order Arcoida; family Arcidae; genus Anadara; species Anadara kagoshimensis. The sequence goes on from CM037858.1 coordinate 38,502,249, forward strand.
GTAATCAATGAAATTAAAATACTACTATCATATTATATTAATATATAACGATTTAACGATAACATGACTGTCCCTTTTGATGGATTTAAGTCAGATAAATGAAGTGCGTTCAACTACTACAGGTCAACAAAGAATACAATAAATTAACACAAACGAAACAGGGTATATCATAAATACATTTTGATTCAATTAATTAATGTCACATTTTGGATTGGCACTGGATATGACAAAATAGCTAGTGGTCTTAAATCAAACATTGCATACCATCCAAGATTTAAACCACAATTCCATAGCAAAGTATAAATTTTGAAAAATGTTTAACCCTTTAATTGGCAGAGAAATTTTGGAAAAAGTGCAAAAATTGTACCCTATTTTCACTGCAGATTTTAGGGTATTTGCAGTAAAAATGCTAAAACCAACCCATATATATTTTGTATCCCCATATACTCTACTTCCCTTTTAGGTACGTTTCATCAATATATCGGTTGCCATGGCAACATAAACACCACATCTACGACAAAAACATGTGAAAAATCGCTGAATTTTGTGTTTCTTAAAATAAATGTCTTATATCTTGAGACCAGTATGCTAGAAAAATATGGTTTTGCAGGAAAATCGAAGTGAAGTATCAATGAGTGGAAGTGAGATTAGGTGCTCTGAACGATACGCATCTCTTGTCTACATAGCTACACCCAACATGAAATAAAAAAATGAGCATAAAAAGATCATGGAACTATAGAACATTAAATGTATCAAGGATAATTTGGTATACAGAGACGTTATACTCATCAACAATATTTTGATAACTGCCATGATACGTTTATATGGGTTTGATACGCCTAGGAATGTTATGCTACTTGCTTCGTCGTAAATGCAGAATGGGAACAAGCTCTACAATATGGTATTAAAATTAAGTTCTTACATGACTTCAAGCTTCGAGTACGCCTTATTATTCTATATATCAAAAACAAACATACTAATCCATGTCCGAATCACAATCCAGAAGCAAAGTAAAAACTTTGGAACTGACAAGTTAGGTTAGACACGTGAACTTCCACCAGGGAAGTAAGGCCGGGTGCTCCGAAAGGGTAAGCACCTCCTGTTTAACATGCACAGCAATGTATACCTATTCATCACCTAAAGCTGTGACGTCTCGATATAAGTTAAATATTCTTGCCTTGGGCTTAGTACCCGATTCAATTAATCTTGGAATAAGTACATAGTATAAAAGCTAAAATGCATTATAAACTTTGACTTTTACTGATAAAAATAAAATACAATTATCTGTAAAGGTAGATAACGATTAAAATGTAGGGTTTAATTTCAAACGGGGTAACTCAGATAAATGAAGTTTATATCTAGATACCCCTGTATTTCAGCCATGTGATGGTCAGTCATACCAAGCCATACTAAAACGAATCAACGAAACAATAAGAATAAAAACAACAATAACCCAACCCATGTAGCTAACTTATTGGGTACGTCATATATACTTTCTGCTACTGATTATAAACTGTCAGGCAAACTACACTGAATTGGTATTGGACATAATAAGATACTAGTTAGTGATCTATAAATCAAACAAGCACATACAATCCAAACCACAATCCCATAGCAAAATATCAATTTTGAAAACTGGTTAAAAGCGTAAATTTCCAGCCAGGTAATTTAGTTAAGGTGTTCCGGAAGGATAGGCACCTCTTTTCTAGATAGCTACACCACAACGTGTGAAATCAAAATTGAAAATAAAAGGAACATGGAGCTATGGGATGTAAAAATTTACCCAGTGTAATTTTCGACACAGAGCTAGATGCATTATACCTATCAAGAATAATGTGATAATGGCCATAAAAACTTTTACGTGGCCTTGATACGCCTAACAATGCTCTACGTCAATAATTTATTAGTAAGCACCCTGCTTTGTTATATAAAGTTCCCGAAACAAGGTCTACTATACCGTTTTAATGCGTTTCTTTCATGACGCATATCGGGAGTACACTGAATCATTCTATGTAATGACCATGCACCGCCATGTATTTAAATATTATTCATTTATTTTCTTAGTATACAGATATAGTATTAATTCCGAGAAAATACTCAAAAGGTATGTATTATTTACTTTTATTGATGAAATTAAAATCTATATAGGTAGATAACGATTAAAATGTTGGTTACACGTTTAATGGGTTAACTTTGATAAATGTAAGTAACACAGCTGTACTATCAGAAACTTGTGACAGTCAGACCAACTAAGAGTACAGTAAAACAAAACCAGCGAAACAATAAAACAAATCATAATTACTGACTAAAAACAAACTGACGTTTAGCATTACGTCCAGTGCCAATCCAAAATTTTGAATTTGCCCGGCAGTTTAAGTTTATATATATATATATATAATATATATATAATATATATATATATATTATATATTATATATATATGTCCAAGTATTAGTCCTTACAGCAAAGCACTAATTATGAAATTAATTTGGTTGAATGCATAAACTTCAACTAATGAAGTGAGACTGGGTGTTATGCAAGAGTAAGCAATTCTGTCTTGATACTAGTAGCTACACACGCCACATGTGAAATCATAATTAAGAATACGTTCAGGATACATTTAGATATAGAGACATCATACTTATCAACAGTATTGTGATGGCGGCCTTGGTAAGCCTAGACCTGCAATATTCCCTAGTCAACAATTTATTTACAAACAGCTTGCTTCGTTGAATAAAATTTCAGAAATGGTATACCGTATTAACCATGAAAGATTTAACCATAAACGGAAGTAGCTGTTACATTGCTGAATAGAAAAGGAAACTTGATAACAGAAAAATAGAAGTCATCACGTTTGTCATAAACTGGATATGTAGCCTTTTGTGGTTCTCATAATCAAAAACAAACATACTAATCCATGTCCGAATCACAATCCAGAAGCAAAGTGAACAATTGAGATACAACTACAAATGAAAAAATCGGTCGTATCTTATTTCAAGCTCCTTAGAATTGATGCATTCAAATATTTTCGAATTTAGGTTTGTCAAGAGATGGAACGTCATCTATATATATGTTTGTGGAGTTGAATGATTTCGCAAGTTCTTCTATTCTCTACATAAATTCTCCTTCATAAGCATGATGAATCTTCCATGCTAGCAATAGTGCACAGTTTGTGCCTAGTTGTATACCGAGTATTTGATGAAAAATAAAATTCCATTGGCAAACACAAGTAACATGTTGCCGATCAAAATTAAAATTATCTCAATTTTATTTTGAGTATCGTCTTTTTTTTAGTCCCTATAGTGTTTAACAAAATAACAGGAATCTTTGTTCAGCACCAGATGTTTATACCAATTTAACCTCATCTTGGATTATCGTTTGTGTAAAGAACGAAAAGAGAATAATTTGTAATGATGCCCTTTTGATTTAGAATGAAAGGATTGTGTTGTGCAGTGTTGACAAGTCGACTTTATACTTTTAACACGAGATAAAGTATTAGTACTCACGTACATGTCTGTGTCAAATATCTGATAAGGGTCCTTTAACACACTGTCATTCATAAATGATAATTCATGTTTAAAACGAGTCATATAATTACAAACTGAACAATCTGCACAAAATTTAATTGCTGAAAATGTCATTTTGTTTAGTTAAGTTTTTCAGCTAAAATTCTTATCTTCGAGACACTTCTTCCTCATCAAAAAGGTACGAAGTTGAAGTAGTGAGTAGTGTTTATGCCAAAGTTAAGATTATTTTACTGGTATCTGTAAATATCGGTATGGGGAAGAAACAAAATGACTTTTGGTAAGCACACTTGGATGAAAACCACTGGAATTGGCATATGGACTGACAAACTTTCTCACACACACGAGGACGAAAACCATTGGCATTTGGCAAGTGACCTGTCAAACATTCTCTGCCCCAGTGAGACCCAAGATGAGAAAAGAGTGGAAGAAAAAAGTGATGCTGACGTCATTACAGCTAATGTTCATTGTGAACAACAGTACAAACCTGTTGAAAGTTTTAACACTTAGCTAACAGACTAGTACCGAATCAGCATTTTATCTCAACCCCTTGTTAGTTATATCTCAACAGTCGATATATATATCTCTACACTCTACAGTTATTTGGCCATTTACTACCTATCCATATCTCGGGCACTCTGCTAAACTTTGGCCCCTTTTCATTAGCTCAGTGTTAAACTTTTGACAGGTCTGTATTGTTACACTGTATTATGTTTTGACCTAACCTCATTTGACATCCCCTAGTTTCATTTTTCTTTCATTCTGAATATTAGTTATACACCACATGGTGGGTATTGCTAGCTAAACAAGAAGTGCTTACGCTTCCGGAGCAACGGCTTCACTTCCCCGCTGGAAGTTCACGTGTTTAACCTTATTTGTAAGTTTTAATGTTTTCAATTTGCTTTGGAATTGTGATTTGCACATGGATTAGTATGTTTGTTTTTGATTATATGGTGAAACACAAAACAATTAGACTCAAAGTCTATATTTTGTAATTTTTTATTTGGTATAAAATGACATTTTCTTACAAATACTAAATTGAACGATACTACAGACTTTATATAATAATATTACGCTTTGGAAAGCAAAGTGAATATATCTTTCAGAGAAATAAGCAAAACATAGGCTGATATATTCCTGTAACAATAGTAAATTTAAATATTCATAACATCTTAGCGATATCATTTATAAATATAATTATAATAAAAAGTAGAAAAAAAGAGATAGATTAAAAGTGATGAATAATGGCTTCATAAAAATAATATATGAAAAGGTCATACATAATAAAACTAAATAAGTACGAAATCGTAAAATTTCTTTGAATGCATTATAAAATGACATATTCATACACTAAAAAATGAGCACCATAGATTTAATACAATGGTTATGAGAGAGATATAACAGAAAAAATATTATTATACAGGGTATAAAAATTCATTTATACAATCAACAATATTTCAGCCAAATTTTGGTTACGAGAATTGGAGTTATTATCTTACATACTGAGAGTTAAAGATGCTTCATTTACTTTATAAGCAGAAGGAGCAAATTAATTTAACCACATGGAACTTTGTTAAGTTGCTAAATGTGACATACTTAAGGATTGTTCGCCAGTTTTGTGTGGTTTTTCATTTTTCTTTCTTTTTGAAAATCAGACAATATTGTAGTTTTAGTTACAGGCAATAATGTAAAAACAAAGAATGAAGCTCCTTAACTAAACAGTAGATAATAGTTAAACAAATAACTGTAGAAATTGACAGAATGATTGAACTAAACCTTGCTTTTAAAACCTTGTCCAATAGTTTTCTGTTTCTTTTTAGTCCACTACATTGTTATGTAAAGCACCAAACAGATTGGACATCAAGTTAAAATTTGCTGATAATTGAAAAAGTAATCCCTGAGCAAGCTTAAGGTCTCCTTACAGTAAATCGCCCCTTTCAAAATCTTTGCAACAACAATTTATATCCAATATAAAAAATTATCAATTTTTATATGTTAATTACCGTAATTTTATATTTTTATTAACAAGAAGTAACAAAATCAAGAATTGCAGTTGGATTTCTAATTTTTAACATCTGCATCTTTAATTTTAACATATTGCATCGAAAACACAAGCATTAACAGTCCTCTATTGTTACCCATTTTCAACATATTGTGACCCTATGAGGTCAAGGTCATTTGACACATAACAGATCAAATGCTAATGTATTAATTACTTATGACTTTTTGGCATATATAATGTCATTAACATGATGGAGATTTTTAACCCCAATTTCAATTGATCATAATAATGCATAATTATATTGTTTCAAGGTAATAATTTTTTAAAGCATTCATTGCACCATTATATTCATCAGGGCTTCTAACCTTGACCAATCTGATACAATGAGATGTTTTTTTAAATATTCATTGCACCATTATATTCATCAGGGCTTCTAACCTGGACCAATCAGATACAATGAGATGTTTTTCTAAATATTCATTGCTAAATTATATTCATCAGGGCTTCTAACTTAAACCAATCAGATACAATGAGATGTTTTTTATTCTATTGCTACAATATATTGATTATATTCATCATGGTTACGCAACTTGGAGCAATCTGAACAGTCATAGATACTACCTAATCTAATCTATAAGCGTGGAATATTTGTAAACACTTGTGCAGTATCTTTATTTGTTTTTAAACGTTTAGCTTAATCTGGCTTTTTAACATTTTTAGTTGCATTATCTGCTCACGCCTTTAAATCTTGATAACTTATCATTTCAATTGCACTAAGTATTGAAAGATATATCTGGATGGATTGGTTTCATGATTGCACTATTTGTTTTGAGGTATGTTTGTACTTTTCTGTGTCCATTTATGTTTTTTTCTGAAAATCTACTCAAAATTCAATACAAGATCAAAGACAAAAATACAAATACATGTTCATCTGTCTCTGAGTAGATCTTTTAATTAACACCCATGCAAGACTCAAATTCTGAGGTCATTCGTAAGATGAAGAAGAGAGTATGCTGACATAATTATGATATTGCAATAAATTTTAATATATTAACCAAAACATTTTTACTGGCCAATTTTGAATCACAATATCCTATAAATCCAACAAAAACAGAGAAAAACTTCAAACAAAAAATGTAAATAAAAAAATATCTATATAATTATTTATAATTATTCATAACTCAAAGTGAAAATTTAATTATACCATTAATTTTGTACCAAATTGTGTTACTTCGTTATCTGAAATGAGGTTGAATTTATAGTTTATAGAGAAATAGTGTATATATTTAATTTGGCAACACATTGTTTAACAAGCTAAGCTACCTAGCTGTTTTTTTTTCAAAAACCAATTAAAATACAAAACATCATGAAAACTTAACCCTTAACATCATACAACATTATACTTGTTCCAAAAAAACATCAAATAATCTCTTCTTGTTACAAAATTAGATAAATTTGAACAATGACATTTAAAATAGAACACTTATTTTCTGGGGACGATGCATTTAAAATTTCTTGGGACAATGCATTATTAACCCTTCTTGTCTGTATATCTAAGGATTTCAATATATATATACCTGGTACGTAAAAGAATTCCACTTTTCACTCACTCAACATTCACACTGTTTATATCAGTTATAGAGCAATCAAGATACAAGCATACAGAAAGCTTTGTTTTACATTAAAGAAAAAATACAACAAATTTAGGTTTTTTATACAGCCCGTCGATTACATATCCCTTATCAAAATAACATTGCACTTCATTCCATGAAAAAGTCTAAAATTGGTAGCAAAATATCTCCAGATTTGGCCTCTAGAACAGATTTTAAATGCAGCAGCAGTGATGGTTGTGTCAATTACCTTGGCAACTAAATATATAACTGATGTCATGTCAATTACCTTGTTGCCATGCCAATGACCTGTTATCAATACGGCAACTGAAACAAACATCTGTACACTTGTTGGCAAATTATACTGGTATAAATTTGTTAATTATTTTTGAGTAAAATTTTTTAATGTTTTGTCCATGATTAAAATTACAACTTGTTTGTGTTTAGGAATCCACAGGCTTAATTTCATGAAATAAAGCACCTTTTTGAATATATAAAATGGACAGACAAAAATATCAAAAATTACCATAGTTTCTTCAGCAGAACTATAAAATACTAGCAATGATTGTATAAAATCAGAAACAGAAAGACTTCTACAAGTCAAGAAGTAAAAAGCTTTCAATAAAAAAACAACAAAAAATAAGATTGATTCCAATACAATTCTTATGCAGTTAAAAAATATGTGGTGTTTTTAGCTTTTTATTAACAATATACATGTTACGAGTATTCTTGAGTATTTATGTTTATGAAATGACCCGAGAACAGACGGCTTTTCTTCTCAACCGACCGGCTTTATTTTTCAATTTCACTTTAAAATCTTCAAAAATACTTTGATGGTTATATCAGTATACTTTGGCTCCATGCTTTTAAATATTATAAAACTACCACATAAAAAGTTATCATGTATCACCATTAATTTACGAACGTGAGAAAAATAGTAATCATACTGAAATGGTAGTCATGTGATACATATTATCAAGTCTTGTAACAGTTATCTTTCTTGGAATTCTATCCCATCATTCTATCTCTGCGACAAGTTTTACAACAAGCGTTTGAATACAACGTATAACCACAGAGTGGCGCCGCCTTGATTAATCTACACCGATATAATGGTAGTTTGTCTACACAAGTACTATTAAGCGATTCTGAAAAAGAAAAAAAGATAAAGATAAGCAAGTTGAAAGCTGCATCACACTGCAGCAGCAATATTTCACTTACTGGTGCAGTACTTGCAACAAGACAATTTTTGCATATAAATCTCTGTGATTAATAGAAAACATACATGTTTCCCATCTGCTTAATACCAGTACAATGTATACACTAAATGTGACCCTTACATTGCTACTACACTCGCAATGTCACAGATAAACATTGAAGACCACTTGGGCCCTTATATTAGTAACATGCCAACCATTAATAGCCTATGACAAGGACAATTCCTTTCTCATTTGTTGTCAAACAAACATTGGGTTTAGAGGTTTATGCCTTAACCATTTCAGACTTACAATCACTGCACTTAATTTCACTAATAAGGCTTGAACCTTGATAGAAACAAATCACTGCACTTAATTCTCACTAATAAGGCTTGAACTTTGAAAGCAACAAATCCAGCATGAACATGTAAACCAACAGGTTCTTTTTTGTGATTTACACTTCGTTCCAAGGGCAAGAAGTCCCAGTAAGCAAACCAGCTTTGGTTAGCGATATGCACATCTCCTATCAATGCTGATGCTTTTCACCAAGATTCATGAAATAGTGCTTCATAGTTTTGGAGAATTTGTTCAGACAAGAATTTCGAACAGATGGGTGGGAGGATGGATGGAAAGATGGATGGAAGGACAGATGGAAGGACACACAGAAACTCATATTTAATATCCCCTCTTTCTTCAAAAGGTGGGGTTAAGAAGTTTTTAAAAAATTTTTTTTTTACAGATACTCTCACTTCCTCTATAATTTTAAAATCAACTACCTTTTTGATATGAGCAATATAATTTTGACTGGAGGATAAAAAGGGTCATCTTACCTCTTGGTGAGATTGAAATGGTGATGGAATCTTCAGCTTTTTCCTCATTATTGCTTGCTATGCAGGTATATAACCCACCATCATCTACAGTTATGTTAGAAATTCGTAAATCTTCCCTGAAAACTGTTAACCTTCCAGAACTCTCTAATGGAACTCCTAGTTTTTCCCAAATTACGTTTGGTGTAGGATAGCCATATGTCTTACAGCGTAGATATAGCCTGTCACCGGCGATCAACTGACGGTCGGTCTGTTCAATGACTGCCCGTAGTGATTCTGAAAATTCACAAAGCAAGAAAATTTCAATAAATGATTTGAACAGTGGCTATTAAACAGAAAGCTACAAATAATAAGAAACAAAACAAATTGTATTTTTGAATTAAGAACAAGCACAAGCTTGTATAAACCTGTCTCATAGTATAGATGTCTCAATACATAAATCAAATAGGGTTTTGAACTATATTTGTTTGATTGGAGCCATAAAGCTATTTAAAAAGCTTGCCCATGTTCGGTTTGATTGGAGATGTACATCTTGAAATCTCAATGCTGTTGTACTGATTATTAAATAAATGACCTTTTCATGATTTCATCATTTAATCTTCATTTTTGAAAATTTGTGTATTAGAGCCAACATGGCTAATGTAACTGATATCTAATGTTTATCATTTTTCTTTTTAAAGGATTTAATCTGGACTTTGACTTGCATAATATATTTTTGCAATCCTATGATTTTTGCTTTAAAATTTCTGATGAGATACCAGTATTTGTCACCCTTCAAAGAAATTTCTCGCATAGCGATTGGTTAACTTGCCGGGGTACATGGAACGATGTTCGGAAATCTGCCGGGGTACATGAACGCACGCGATGTTTAGCGGTAAAAGGGAAGTCACTCGTACATCGCTGACGTCTAGTTACGGTAAACAAACATGGCGACAAAGAACGCAAGTCAAACATAATACGAAATGGAAGTTAAAAAAATCCAACTGGTAACGCTTTGAAAGGTGACAAAAACGTTATGCAGGGCTTTGGCAGGTTACACGGCCCCATGTACACCATCAAAGATGAATGTAAATCTTTGACGGGGTACATAAGGGGCGTGTAACCTGCCAAAGCCTTGTATAACTTATATTAGTTCTAAATACTTCAAATATGATAACCTGGTAATGTGCTCAAATCAGTTGCTTCAAATGGAGGGATATCATAAAGGACTATCTATCTGGCAATGGTTTTGGGGAAAATCCATCAAAAATGAAAGGTAATCCCCAATGTAATTTTCTTGATTAATTAAAAATATATACATAATGATGGTAAATTGTTATGCTATGAATTTTAGCTTAAGAAAATACCTCTCTCTCTCTCTCTTCTCTCTCTCTCTCACACAAGAATAAGAATTTAAAGTTATTGCAATTGCCAACTCTATAATAAAATAGCAGTATTTAAATAAAACTGATAAAATAAGTGTCTCAATATAAATAAATGAATAAATTTGTGTTTGGAGCTGCATCATTCTGGGTTAATAATTATTACAACTTTGGTATTGACTATGGTTTTTGGGGACTTTTAGTAGTTAATATAACATCAATCCATAATAATAAAATCGGCTATGTATGGGATGCTTGTCAAACTGAAGAGGTTGAATTTAGGATACAAGCTATTCATGCACATGTTTGTGAGGTACAACTGGCTCGTGATTGGCTTACAGGTACCCTTAAATCATGGTTAACAAAGAGCAATATTGCTAATAAAGTTGGTAACTCTTGTATAAAATCTTTAATTTTGTTAACTATAACTGTCTCTTGAGAGCCAAATACCCCCTGCCCCCAACACTGACCTCCTGACCTTGACCTATGACTTATGCACATAACTTTGGTATGCAACACATCATCTCGTGTTGGTTAACATTTGTGACAAGTTTGATCAAAATCCATCCATAGACATGGATGATATGGAGCGAACACAAAATTGGGACCGATGGACAGACAGACAGACATACAGATGAAAAGACAGGGTGATTCCTATATACCCCTGTAAACTTCGTTTGCGGGGGATATAAATATTTGATTCAATTTGACTTTCATTTTGAACCAAACTGAATGTACATGTTGTATGTAGACATGAAACAACAAGTGATTAAACATAATTATATATTTTTCTGTTGAGTGTGTCTGAATGTGTTATCTGTGTTGGAGTTTTGTTTGTTGTTTTACCTCGTATTTCTAACTTCAATATCCGCTGTGCAGGCAAGGAAACGCCATTGCTAGCAACGCAGACATAGACATCTTTGTCCTCTCACGGACATTATAAATAATTAATGTTCCATTTTTAAATACAAAGAATCTTCCGTCACTAATTGATATGACGGCATTGTTTTATAACGAGACCATGACACACTTGGTTGTGGAGAGCCGTAGGCTTGACAATGCAAGAACGCATTTTCTCCTGGTCGTACGATAATTGTTTTAGGTGTAGGAAAGATGCCAAGTGGCACTGAAAACAGAATGGTTAATAACATAAATGTTACATGCTAACAACATGCTATAAAAACAACAAACAAAGGAAATCAACGTGCAAAAACTGTTATAGAAGGTAACCATGGTTACTGTCAAATCCCCATTTATGGATTCAAATTTGCACAAACTTGCAGGATCAATTTGAGTACCTTTTATTAGTCTTAACAAACTGAACAAAATTCAAATCAAATGTGGAAAATTTGTAAATTTTCTTTCACTCTGATACAGAAAAAAATTATTCAAAAACATCGTTTTTTTTTAACTACAATGTACCTGTATAAAAATTTGTGACAGGAATTTGACAGTTCATGTTAAATGTTCAGAGATGTCCATAACAATGACATTTCAATATATTTATCTTTAGATTTATTTCTGGATAAAATGGAATTAATTAGTTTTCAATTCAACATCAATTTCTAAATATGAGCCCAATTTTCAAATTTTTGATGTTCTTTTCAATTAACAATTAACAAACACTTCTTTGCTTAGATAAAATAATTATTATAAATGCTATGCAGCAGCATTTGCTACAATAATTTAATTGCACAAAATCACATTGGTCACATGATGTGATTGACAGATGGCACAATAACTTTTTTTTATTCTAAAAAAATAAACATTGTAATTGACATCTCCTAACAAAAATCAAAAATCAAACAAAAAGAAGGCTGTTATCAAACAATAAAATGTTACTTGTAAATAAACAAAAGGAAAAATTAAAACAAACTATTGAGATGTAGAAACAGAACAGTTATTACTAAAATAACTTATTATTAAAAGTTATAATTCATTTTTGTGACATTCAGTGAAATTACAATAAATGATGCTATTTAATAATTAAAAAAAAACAAAAAAAAACAATGATTACTTGAAATTGTTTTATTGTGTTACTGCCTTAATTGAAACACTGTAAAATATGGACCTTTATTTTCAAATGGGTTCATCGTGTACCACGTGATGACCTCTAACATTTGTGCAGAACACTTATTTCCAATGGATATGGAATAATATGAGACGACGTTTTCCTGCAAAAAATGACATCATTCCTGGAATCTGTAACGTTGACGTTTTCCAAAACGTTCTGCACAAACGTAAAGAGGTATTGATCATGTGGTACAGCGGCAACCCCATTGGCACCTATTAACATAAAGTGATGTAATGGAGTTTTAAGCCCCAGTCAAGGTTCTTCATATAAATCAAAGCAGTCAGTTCATGGATGGTGGAGGAAACTGGAGTGTACAGAGAAAACCAGAGTATTGTCAAGCAATCTGAAAAAACTTTTTCACATAGGGATCTGTTCCAAGTGGGATTCAAACCCAAGGCAGCGGGAGGTGCTGTGATCCATAAATGCAAGCTAAGACCACTCAGCCACCATGACCCCAACTAACATGGTATGTCAACCATCTATTTCCTAAATATTTTCTGCACAGAATTTGAGATTTATCCTTGGTACATACTATTGAGTTGGTATAGACTCTGTCTGCACAATCTACTGTAAATCACCTTTTTTCGCAAGCACTTTTTTTTTCATGATATTCGCGATCTGTTCAAGAATCGCAAAAATAAAGTGTGCGGAAATAAAAATTCGTGAATTGGGTAAAGGAAAAGTAACTAGATGAACATCATATTAACATTTAAATCATTTGCTATAAGAAAAACCTTCCTTAATTTTGGGGTTCCACATGGATATCGCAAAAATTTCATGTCATGAAATTGTTTTCAACACGGGATCGCGAAAAAAAGTTGCCATGAAATTAAAGTGATTTACAGTATGTTGATTAAATATTGACTAACCCTGTTTTGGCCATTAAAAATAATATAACCTTGTGCATCTACAGAGTTGGTCTGACTAACTGATTCTTACACAGATAGTAAGACTGAATGTCACAAAAATAGATTAGAGATAAATACATACAAGGAATTTCAGTACAAACATATTAAAATTGTTAGATTTTTAAAATCATGCTATTTAAATTTTAAATATTTTCATTCATACATTTGACATATCCTTGTTTTTAAATTTTTATAAAATACTTAGATAGCAATATGTCTTTAAAATTAAAGTTTTAATAAATAAATATAAACAATATTTATATCTTGTTCATGTTGACATTATTGAACTAAAAGTTATGGGGAACAAACAATCTTTTTATGATAAAAACAGGGAACCTGTGAAACCAACCACCCAAACTGAAAAAAAAAAATCTTAATTACATTCTTTCTAATTCATTAGACATTTCATTGCATGTACTGATAATATTGTTAATACAATTAAACTGTGTAAGCCAAACAAAATCTTCAGTCAAAAAGGTGTCTGGGTTATAACAATATTTATAAAATTAAACCAAAAATTTCAGTCCAATAGGTGTTCGGGTAACACAGGTTCCACTGTAAAGAGTTATTTCAGATTAAAGTGTAACAGGGGTCACCAATTGCACATGTACCAGTATGACAGCTATGTGTTATAATTTTATCTCTAAAAGGCAAATTTTCCATGACCATGAATTTCCTAAAATTGCACATGGCCCATTAAGAATTATACACCAATAAACTATGCAATTACAATCAAAAGGTCATTGCCTAAAATGATCAAAATAATTATCCAGCAATGTGGTTCATGAATGTACTGTGATACCATACCCAAGATGGCTTGTGCAGTTTTATTTTTTCCCATAGTTCCAAAAAACATTTAGCTACTTCCTGGAATAATATAATATTTTAGAAAATGCCAAAATATGAGGTTCCATATTGGTTGGAAATAATAATTCTACACAAACATTTAGGGGTATGCTACAAGGAACATGAATGGAACCAATTTTCTTTTGATTTTTTTTAAAAGCTTTTTTCTCCTTTCTGTGTCTACATAGATCATACTTGGTACATACATATGGTGTAATGAAAAAAACACTAATACTGAGTGAAAATAAACACAACAAGGTTAAACTCTACTTAGGTTGATAACAAAATGTTACCACACATACCTTCTATTGTGACCCTGAATCGTTGAGTATATGACAAAACGTTGCCATTAGCAACACGACAGGCGTAGGCACCAGCATCTTGCTGTGTTATTTCCCGGATAATAAGGGTTCCATTTGGTGACACTACAAACTGATTATCAGGTATTATACGGAATCTAAAATTGACAAAAATAATTATAATCATTTGTGGAAATGAGAATTCACGGAATGTTAAAAAAATATAGACCATTTCTCTTTGAACAGATGATAGACAAAAGAATACGTTACAATAGAGTGAGTGAGTAATGGTGTTTAAGGTCCCAGTCAAGAATATTTCACTTATATCGAGACGCCGTCAGCTTTTAGGCAAAAGTGCAGAAATTTTGCCTGTCGTTGCGCTGATGGCATTATACAGCAGGGTTCTTTAGCGTGCCAAACCGACCATGACATGGGACCTCGTTTATTTTAAGTTCCCATCCAAAAGAACCGTGACTTTTATTTCGTAATGCCGAGTGCTTGGCGAAAGAACAGCCACTACCCAATTTCAAGTCTTGGGTCAGACCCGGCCGGGGTTCAAATCAACAACCTCCCACTTACCAACTGAGCTACCACAGTGGTTGTTACAATAGAAGCTACTTATTAAAACTTTGTTTGATAAACCAGTGCATCTCAAACATAACAATGTTCTTAGTAGTGGCCTGCTCTATAGCTGCAGTACCTTGATGGTTTAAATTTATTCCTGCTTTTTACCAAACGTGTGACTGTAATGTACATAAGAATATGGGGATCATATAACACAAGTTAAATTTTTGGCAATTTTTTTAACTTTTTTTTAATAATATTCAGCTACTCACCCTGATCTATACCATGTAACATAAGTGTTTGTTCCTGGTTTGTAAAAGGAACAGTAGAGTGTGACATCTTGTCCAGTCTTTCCTGACACCGAGGTATAATCTCCATTAATCAAGTTATCATCATCACCACCTGGTCTGACTAAAACAACAATGGCAGAAAAAAAATCAGTTAAATTACTGTCCACACATGTCGGGTGTAGCTAAACAGGAAGTGCTTATCCTTTGAGAGCACCAAGACTCACTTTCCTGATGGAACTTCACGTGTTTAACCTAACTTGTCAGTTTCAAAGTGTTAACTTTGCTTCTGGATTGTAATTCGAATATGGATTCAGGGTTCGTACAGACATTTGGACTCCAAATTTAATGACTTCGAAGGATCTTATTTGCAAATTTAAGGCCTAATAAGAGGGACAATTTAAGCAAAAAATTATTGGCGCAAATTAAAGGCAATTAAATCGGTGTCTTCACATTTATCCAACATTTGATATTTTGATATGGGGAAAGGTAAATTTTATGTTGGATAAATGACATCAAAGGAAAATGGAAACAATAGGTTGGCTTGGGTACTGTGAACATGAAAATTCATACCTTTACCTTTTTCAAGATTAAATATACCTGGCTCTTGTTTCACAATAATTCTTTTATTAAGTTCAAAATAACCTTTATTTGAAAAAAAAATGGAAATTATGCTCCATTTCAGAAATAAAAATCCAATTGGTAAATATATAAAATATTCTCCATTTTGGAAAAAAAAAACATTAAAAGAATAGCACCTTATTAAAAAAATCCCAAATATGCTCCATTTTGGGGAAAAAAGATATTCCGAGAACATAACCTTTATTAAGTATATATTTTATTTTTCCATTCGGTTAAAGCATCAACCAGGTGTCACATTAACACAGTAACATCATTTTTAAAACCACTTTTACTTTGTAATATTTTTAATATAAGCATGAAATTCAAATGATGAAGCAATATAATCAATTTCTCAATCAATCCAACCTCCAATCACTCCATGATGGAAACTATCTGAAAGAATAAATTAATGAATCCATTTGAGAGAAATTCATATCTATTGTCAAAATATTACGTTATCAAAATTATGTTAGGTAGGGAAAAAATTTAATTACTAAAAAGTGACATATTATTTCTTATTATAGTTTTTTAATTCTCAATTAAGAATAAATAGTATCATTCTTTAAATATAAGTATATAACTTTATTAAGGTAGAAAATAAAACTTGAATTTCTAAAATTTAACATTATATTCAGTATTAGTTAAAATTTTGGCTATTTTTAACTTTCAGTAAAAATATGACAAGTTATTACTATTTTTAATTAAAGGAACTTTATTCTGGTGGGGGAAACTAACTGATCACACTACAGGTAAATAATTTCTTAAATCAATGGTGCGTAAACCCAATGTTGGATAAGTGTGAATAGTGATTTTTCAAATGTTGGATAAACGTGAATGAACCATTAAATCAGTACATTGTAATACAATCATTTACATGTCCATGGTAACGACACTTGAAATGGATGTTGAAGTTAGGCATTTGGGAGGGCCAGGTAACATTAAATTGCTCATTTCAACACAACTTATATATATATATATATGTGTCTATTTGCAACCACTTAATATCAAAATACAGAGACCCAACTGACCAAACGCAAGGGTTTTTAGGGCCTTCAGGATAAATTCAAGGGCTTTTTAGGGTTAGACTTGTTTTAGGGCAAACCTCAATATTTACGGACTTTTCCAGGCCTGTACGAGCCCTGGGATTGGTATGTTTGATTTTGAGCTAAACTGATTTCTATTACTTTATAGATACTACTCAATCTTTCTAGGTTTAAATGCCTTTGGCGGCAAATGTCAGTACAACAAAGTTTGTTATTTCACTTAACAAAGGTCTATGGTTTACTTTCAGTACTCCAATTTCCTTTACCGTTTCTGGACCACCTCCATATAATTAAAATGAACTGAACATAGGCACCACTATTACTCCACTCTACTAGAATGTTCTGGGAAACATAAAGTCATTGATTGGCCCTCATTAGTTTTTTCATGGTGTTGGGTCAGTTTTATTGATTTGATAAACATAAAATAATAAAATTTGACTAGAGTGTTTATACAAGAAACTCATGGATATTTGCATCTTCACAAATGATGTGCTACTACGAGGCATACAGGTCCAACCCTTTTGTCCCTGTAATATAGGGGGATTAAGTGACCAAGTGATCTAGAGTGCCAGGGTATGAATTCCATTGCCTTTCAGCTAAGAGTGCTGAAGGTTTTCAATATCCTCTGATTTTTCCCACCTCAATATGAGTGAAATAAAACAAACATAGCACTGTTGTGCTGTTGTACAGCGTAGTTGGAAAAATTGTGTTGTGGCAAGACAGAATATAACCGAAAATTCAGAGGGGGGGGGGGGAGGGTGGGTCGATCTATGCATAGTCCGACGGATGTTTTTTTTTTTTTTTTTTTTTTTTTTTTGAAAAAGAAACAATGTACCAAACCATGTGTTGCTGAATTAAATGGTAGAAAAAATTAATTTCATAAATATATGAAAAGACAATCGGTAATTAAAATTTAAAAAAGTTGTACCCGATCGTTTTGTCATTTCGGATAGAGAGAAAGTAGAGTTTTGCAGATCCTACCGTTGCTATGAGGGGGTACATTCTAGCGGTTGTATGCATAACTAGATCATTTAGTTGTTTTACCAGTTCCGAATTTTTACTACCGAATAATCTAAAATTTCAATCCCGTTCAATTAAAGGAATCGCAAAATAACTTTCTCAATTTGCTTCTACTTGAATGTATGGGCATTAATTGTTTAAATAATATAAACTTCAACCGCTTCCTAAATGTATGTGCAGGACAGGTCGACAGATTGTTGGTGACCTAGTTTAACGATGTAAACAAATCGAGATCACGGAAATGCTTTTTTCAAGAAAACATACTACCACGTGTTTTTGAGGACAGGTGTCGATATTTTGGAATCAGTAAACATTTATATTATTACACCACATAAATTTTATTTCCTCTGCTTGTGGATGACGTCTGCAGCAGCGCTTATATGAAACCCTGTTCGGAACTGGTAACACGACTGTATTTAAAATTTGAACACAACACTGTACGAATTATCTCCCTTTCACGAAAGTAAAATCTAATCGATAAACATTTTAAAATATGACACAATTGCCTCAACATCAAAATACGTTATCATAACCTTCAAAATAAATTTAAATTTCCATAGATTTCACGAAGAATTAATTAAACAACCTGCCGTTGCTGTTTATCCATAAAAAGTTATGATTTTACATCGTAGGACAAACTTCTCGAACTACTTTTTATTGTAAACATGAGATCAGTTCACCAAATTGCAGAAATTATTAGATGCATCCCGTCGCAATATTTTACTAGATTTCGAAATGTATTTAAAAAATTTATTCCAAATGTGCATATGTAACCAAATGCATTACCCTTCTCAGAATACATATCTCACGATAAAACAGATATACTTCTTTCACGCTCATTTACCAGGCGCACCATTTCCAGGTGTACTCATATCTTATAATTTCATAGCAAAGAAGCTCGATATCGTGGAAGAAAGTGACAGCAATGTATGCGTTCACTTTGTTCACGCTGTACAAAAATCTTGTCTGGGGCATAAAACACCACACATGTTTCCCCACCATTTGTTTAAGATTGTCTTGAGTTACAGGAGAAGTATTTACAAAAACACAAAATGGCGGAACATCTTTTTTACAACCTGACATTATTTTTTGTACCATTTATGTTTAGTAGTATATAAAATGTTTTGAGCCAGTCCCCATTACAGTTAAGTTTTATCCAGTGTAATGTAACATGATATCTGTCGTCTGCAATAAAATAAGTTGGAAATAAATGAAACTATGGGTTGCAAATCTGCTGAATTGAGTGAGGAAACAAAAAAATTGGCAGTAGATTTAGAAGAGATGGTCAAAGAAAAAGTGTCTGCCATCTTGTTTTCACTTAAATGCGGCAGAGCGTAATATCTGTATCTTACTTCCGCAGTTACTGAAATATCTGTCTTGTGCTGGTGTTCTACCGTCAGGACAACAACCAAACGCTGTTTGTCTACAACCTGTTGGAATTACGTTACTTTCTGTTGTAGTAACTGAAACATAATAATAAAACAGATATGTAATAAAATTATTTAAGCATTAACACACAGTTATCTTGGAATAGTTATGGTAGTTATATGAAGCAAGGGGATATATCTTAAAACATGGTGTGAATGTACATGTGGTCTTTATACAGAGGCACATTTTTGTTTGAAATATGACTCAAAGGAACATGAAAAGATTGGTTTTAATGGACAAGTGGCCTTTATATAGAGATGACGGCAATAGCAATAGTTCATCAATATATACAGTAAAACCTCGTTATAATGCCCTTCAATAACTTTGCCACCTCGCTTATCGCCACACTATTTTGAAGTCCCAAAATCCATTTTGTTTATGTTTTTCTTTATGTGCCTCCCTGGATTTATTGCCAAACCCCTTTATAATGCCAAAATTTGACAGGACAAATGGTGGCGATGAATCGAGGTTTTACTGTATATATATATATATATATATATATATATATATATATATATATAAAATTTCACAATATCATTCAGGGGTCTGAGTAGGTAGGGACCAGAACACCCATTTAATAAATCAGGGTTCGGGGTTCAGATTGGGTCAATCAGCAGCGCAGATAACTGCACTATAAAGACAAGTATATTTTGTACCTGGTGGCTGAACTCTGTATATACAAGTCTGTTGACAATCTTTTTCATCATCAAATCTATTAGCATTTCCACCACAACCACCATACCAGAAGCGTTGACATTGATTCCTGGTCCTGTTGAAGAACCACTTGACAACATAATCATTACAGGAACCTCTGACACTGGTCTCATCGCATACATCATAATCTGAAAATACATGTATAGAAATTTTAAGAAATTTTTAAGTAAGAGTTCAAGAATATTATTGTGAATACTGAGTAATATTAAATTGGGAATTCCAAATAAGTTGATTAAAGAATAAAATTCTAAATTTTTAAGACGATGAATGTTTGGGTAGAACAAGAGTTGCATTTATATATGCTTATTATCGATATAATAATAATATATATTTGAGAAATGCTTATTTGTTGATATTTCAATTTATATGTAGGAGTGCTCATGGACATGACAAAATAATTCCTTCTTACAATGACACACTTAAGTACTTAATTCTGAAAATAAGAAATATATAAATATACATATCATTAAAATCACACAAAACACAAAAATATGAGAACATATATACATCTTGTACAAACACAAATATGTACAAAGAAAGGAACACACATTACACACAAACAGTTATTTATGCATAAACTCACATAAACATTCAGATTGATAAATTGTCTACTTAAGTGTTAAAATTAGGATGAACAAAACTGTAACTACAGTGAAACCTTCTTTCTTTGCCATCATCTGATCAGTAAAATTGTAGTGCAATAAAGGTGGGTTGGCAATAAATCTTAGGGTTACTTATGAAAAAAAAACCAACAAAAAAGGATATAAGCAATTAACCATTTGTGTATCCAATTTAATTTTTACATAATAGATATTTGAGACTACCATTAGATATGTAGAAGGCATTATTTCTATCATATACATGTATTGGATTAATGAATATAACCTGATAAACACCCAAAATAATGTGAATTATCTCCCTTTATATATAAAATATGTAACTGTGTTAAGAAATGTCTTTCTTTGTCTTTCTGTTAGTATTTGTATACTATGTTGTTTTTGTTGTATGATTATAGCATGTTATGTGTCATTAAAAAAAAAAAAAAAAAAAAAAAAAAGTGAAATAAAGACTTTGGAACCTCAAAATCTTGTGGTGAGAAGTGAGGTAGCAACATAATTAAGGGCATTATAACAAGATTATACTGTTTTCATCAACTTATATCAAATCCTGAATCTTTTAGCTTGACTGATATTAATACATGCAAGTAGAACTGAATATATTAGGTGCAAATTCTAACTTTAAAAAAATGTAAATTAAGATATTAAGTGTGTATGTATCTAACTTAGACACAAACTGCAAACATAACATGGTTAAATAAAATCATTAATTTGTGCATCAAAAATATCATTCATTATGGTAAGTAAAATAAAATCAGTAATGGAATAGGGATTCACAAGTCATCGCAAAACTTCATAGATCTGTCTTCTACCTACTTAAACAGAAACATAAAAATAACAACTACATGTACAAATAATCTATCTTTTGGTGCGAGATGTAAACTGAAATCAAATTATAGTGCTTAAAATTAATTAATGAACTACTAAAACAAAGCAAAACCTGTTTATACAGACTACCAACATAATTCTGAAAAATTGGTCCTTATATAGACGTTCCTTTGATAAAGACCATCCGTGAGGCCTTAAGAAATATAGACTTCAGAAACAAGTGGCTTATATAAAGAGTTTTTTTTTTTTTTTTTGGAAAAAAAAAAGTAGACTTTATAGTCAATTGGTCTTTATATATATAGGTTTGTTTAAAAATTGGTCTAGGGGTTCTTTTTGGGGAAAAAACTACCCACCAAACTAAATATAAGAAATATTGACTTTATAGAAACAGGTGGGCTTTATATAAAGGTTCTTATCATAAAGACCACCTGTGAACCCTAAAAAGGGCTTGATAGTCTATATACAGAGATTAATTTTGGTTAAAATATGAAACAAGAGGAACCTTATTACTTTGATTTTAATGGACAGGTGGACATGCATGGAGGTGGTCATTATAGCAGGTTTTACTGTATTAACCATTCAAAATTTTAATTAGTATTTAAATTCATTTTAACATAATTCTGGTGCAACAAACAGACTACTCTGGTGTAACTGGACGGCATGCCACTCTTACCAATTTCTACTACCGGGTCGGTCACCGTAGTAACGGGAGGTTCAGTAACTGCAACATCTGTGATGGGGTCAAAACCCAAAACGCTAACATATTGCCCGATATTCCTCATATCTGCTGTACGACATAAATAAACACCATGATCTTTTTCTCGAGCATTTCTGATCTCCAAAACACTTGTAAGATTTCCGTTCATATACTTCTCCTTCATTTTCATGTTTGCTTTAATATTCTGGTTCAGATTTACACCATCTTTATACCAGGTGATGTCCCTCGAGAGGGTGTAATGTTCTGCCCGTGCAGTGCAGGTAAGAGTGATTGTTTCTCCATTTTGAACTAATGACGATCCTTGTATGGATATGTCTGTAATGAAAGTTTGAATTTTTATGATAAACATTATCAAATCTGTGTTAGAAATACAGTAATACTGTAGGTGTCAATCTCTTATGATTGTTTCAATATCCTATTTTTGTATGTACCGGTAAGTTTACATAAAAACATTTAAAAGTCCATATGTGAAAAAAAAAAAAAATCAGGAAAAAACGTTTTTAATGATCCAAGGCTCCCTTAAATTGAAATAATTATGTAATGATTTTTATGGAGATTATATAATAAGGTAAGTGGAGATTATTATAATAAGGTAAGTGCAGATCTTTCTATTACAACAGAGAATCCTCAGGGGTACTGGTGCATATTTTCCTACTAATTTTTTCCCTATGACAATAAAAAGTTGAAGAAATTGCTAGCATCTATCTAAAGCTATTCAAATGGATATAGTCGACCAAAATTCATTTACAATAACATATTTTAGTTCACACTAAACTATAGTCTCATGAATACATATAAATTAAAATTCCAGATGAAAAATGTATTTAAATACAATTTAGAACATTAAAGATTGTTCTTTTGCTCTGGAATGTCCATTGAACTATAGATCATGATCAGTTTAAAATTATGAGACAAAGAGGCCATAGTCATGAAGGAACCAAGACCATATCTGAACTGAGACCATCTTTTAACTGAGACAAAACAATAACATACCCACACTACATTATTATAGTTTACACAAGGTTTGTCAATTAGTGGTTGTTCAGCCTGCCTGCATTTTCAAAATGGAATATTTCATTACATGAGACACTTTATGAGTGATGGAATGCTTCCCCGTGTTGGTTTCCCTGGAACCCTTCATAACCCACCTGCTTCCCCCTGCATTGTTTCCCCCATTTAGCAATATCAACGATTTTCTTGCCAGCTGTTGTTGGCCGCTCCCATGACAATACTCCCAGAGATTACTCTCTATTCATAAAAATTGACTGTAGCATATGGCTCTACCGTGGTGCCATGTAATGACTCAGTCACATGACACCCACATAAACACAGCTCAGCTACATATGTTCAAAGACTTTGTGATACAATTAAAATACACATGGTGAAAATTTAATCACATAAATCCATATTATAATTTTTTAGTTAAAATAATGATTAAAATAATATTGTCAAAATCAATTAGTTTGTTATGAATAGTTAATTAACTTGGGTTAATTTAATTCATCAATTTTAAAGAACACAGCAAAAACTGAATCAGTGTTTATTGTTTTTATCTAAATTATTATTTTATTAATTGCTTTTTTAGAAATTATTATTTTATTATGTGTCAGTAAATACAAATATGTAAAGACAAAATGTATATGAAAAGAAAGAATGGAATTGTGTCAAGATTTTTTCATATATATATAATCAAAAACAAACATACTAATCCATGTCCGAATCACAATCCAGAAGCAAAGTAAAAACTTTGGAACTGACAAGTTAGGTTAGACACGTGAACTTCCACCAGGGAAGTGAGGCCGGGTGCTCTGGAAGGGTAAGCACCTCCTGTTTAGCTAGCTACACCCGCCACATGTTAAATCAAAATTGTGTGAAAGGAACATGGAACTATGAGATGTCAAATATATCCAGGGCAATCCTGGACACAGAAACATCAAACTTAATTATCAACAATAGTGTGATGATGGCCATAAAACTTTTTTTTTTTTTATAAAGGTCGTCACTTCTTGGATGGTGGAGAAAACACTACCTTCGGCAAGTGAACTGACAAATTTTCTCACACTAGAACCTACCCCGAGTGGCATTCAAACTAGGAGTATAGAGTTGCTGTGATCTGGAATGTTTACTTAAGATAACTCAATGCCTCCTTACACACTATGGTTTATATATACTAAGGGGCATTACTCATTATGGACATACCCTACTGTAAAAATAACCATTTTAAGTTGATTGCTATATCTGTTTAAAGTACTGTACAGCTTAATGAGACATTTAATATACAGTTTTACTAAAATAAGGTACTGTGAGGTTATATAGCTAGAGTCTTATTTGGTAAAAGAAAAACAAACAGTTCAAAATTAATATAAACAATTGAACAAAGAGAGACAGAAAAAAACCCACACATTATGAAAATTGAATTTTCGAACAACAAATTTAAAACACAAAACATATAATTATGAACCGAATTCATATTAATTAAATAAAGTTTCTGTGAAGCCATCTCCAATTGTTAATCTTTGAAGTTTGCATGGGTGAATTAATTCAACCGTGTTTCATGCTTGTAAATCCGAACTTCTCAAACCTAGGCTACTAGTAACAGGTGCTATGATCTGTAAGCACAGATTTTAGACCACGCCCCTTAAAAATTT
Organism: Anadara kagoshimensis; assembly: GCA_021292105.1. Taxonomy (NCBI): domain Eukaryota; kingdom Metazoa; phylum Mollusca; class Bivalvia; order Arcoida; family Arcidae; genus Anadara; species Anadara kagoshimensis. The sequence goes on from CM037858.1 coordinate 38,527,381, forward strand.
GAAATGTTAACAAAAAGAAACAATTTCACAGTGTTTGTAAAAAAACATAATTAAACAGATTAAAAGTGTAACAAACAATCTTCAAAAACCACACAAAAACGAAGAGTTCACCTGCGTACCACCTGATTGTAACCCCATCTGTTTTTGCAGACCATACATTTTGTAAAAAATAATTATTCGTCATAATTTTGAGAACATATGAGGTAAATAGTTCCTAGACATTTTTTTTGGCACAAGATTTTTCAAGGCATAAAGATTTACTCGAAAATGTTAACTTAAGTGATTTCATATTAAATGGAAATAATAAATGTTCCGCAAAAATGTTCTAGAGTATCAAATAGTACACTGGCTAATGGAGAACTCCATTATAGATGTAACATTAATTAACATGTATTAAAAATAATTAAAATCTGAAAAATGTACTTGACACAAATAATACGTAACATAGGAAATTAATAAGTAAATAAGTAAATTTGTAAATAAAAACAAAAAAATTAAGGCATAACATTTCATCTCAGTGAACAAAGGATTTTGGTTTATGATAAAACAAGTATGACATCATGACATGCTCAGTGTCTTACCAAAGGTACCACTATGTCTGATGGGAGGATCCGTTACCGGGGGTCTAGTAACGGGATCGGAACCAATCACGCTAACATACTGTCCTATATTCTTCATGTCGGAGGTTCGACACATATAAACACCCATGTCTCGTGTTCTGGCGTTTCGTAATTCTAGAGAACTCGTGATATTTCCGTTAAAGTATGTCTGTCGTATGGCGAGATCTTTGTCCTCATCTTTGTTTAAATTAGATCCATCTTTATACCAAGTGATTTCTTCTGATACAGTGTTTGCTTCAACTTTTGCTGAGCAACTAAGATAGATTGTGTCGCCATTGCGAACTAATAGTGATCCCGATATACTAATTTCTGGAAAGGAAGTTTTAAGGTTAAGAAACACAGAACTATGATCCTAATCATTTTTTCACATACATATTTGTAAAAAAACATAACCATTTCCCACAAATTGTAATAAAAATGAATCATTGGCACATAATACATTCAAATTTCATTCAAAATCTTTAGAATATTTTCATCACCCAGCAACTGTTGAGTGATGGTTCTGCAGTCATCTTTGAACTGGTGGTTCTCTGTGCTTAAAAAAACATTAAATCAATGTAGAAATGCAAAAAGCTAGTATTAGAAGCATGACTTGTATATGAGATGCTTATAAGACAAGTTTGTCTTGTACATAAGCCATACAGCATGAATTATATGAGAAAAGACAATACAAGACACATGACCTTTAATGAGACAACAATAAGACGAATATGTCTTGTACATAATATCACATGATAAATATAAATTACACAACAGTTGACACACCAATAAGAACAAGTGTGTCTTGCAGAAGACATTATACACTATAAGCATGAATAACACAACAGGCGAGACACCAATAAGACAAGTGTGTCTTGTACATAAGCTGAATAACACAACACATGATGTTTTGAGGTGTTGATTTTTTTCTGCTCTGTATCATCACATGTGCTGTCTTTGTACCTTAATTGACCTTTGACCTAGTAAAAAAGTAATACTCATTAATACAATATGCATACACTAAATCGAAAAAATCCAAATATATTTTATGAAACCCTGCGTACACTTACCTACAGTTTCAGTGGGATATGTTGGTCTGGGTGTAGTGGTAGCTGGAGCCGGAGTTACATAACCTGATACACATCGTCGTCTGCATTCCTCTAATGTGCCAAACCTGTTTCCATTTCCACCTTCCCCTGTGTAGACAAATCTTCCGCAGTCATTTTGACTTTCGTCAAAGAACCACACAATTTCATATCCGACTCCGTTACCCTGGGAACGTGGCTGTCTGCAAATATCTGTTGGATATGGGTAAGGTGTTGTTCGGCGACCTTTTTAAGAGGATTAAATATATTATACTTTAAATCTCCTTTATTGCAAGCACTTCATTTTCATTATATTCATAATATACTTATAGATCATGGAATTTTTTGCCATTTTCAAAATGCATTTACTGATTATGAAAATTTTGTGGTATTCATAATGTACTAAGGAACCAACATTTTTTTCCATATTCATAATGCTCTTTTTAAATCATGAAATTTTCCGCAAATTCATTATGTACTAGTAAATCATGAAATTTTTCGTGAAACTGTAAAGTTATTAATTAAAAATCATGAAAATAAAGTCTTTAAAAACAGAATTTATTACAGTAAAAATATCCCATTATTAGACCACTAAGACGATATCTAACTCTCAGACTCTTCACTTTCCAAGAGAAGCCGTTTGTGTTCATATAGTTTAAGGACTCTTGAGATGTTGAAGAAAGTTAATTTAATTCTCTGAAGTCAGGGATTGTTCATTCTCATGATAAACGAGGATCTACATCATACAAATGAAACGAAATGCTTTAATTACCATATCCACATTTTCCAGAACATGATTCATAAGATTCGAAGTTATTTGCATTTCCCATACATCCGCCATATTCAAATGATCTACACTCTGCATATCTCATGTCGTAATACCATCTCTTAATGGAGGCAAAGCAGTTTCCTGTTTTTGGTTGCAGTCTACAAACAGCTAAAATAGAGAGAACAAGCAAGTTCAGTGAATTAAGATTCCTTGCCAGTATGTGATTTGCACTTGTTCAAAGGGCCACAACTCCCTAGAAAATGAGTAAATCAACTTTGTATAATGATGTTTGCAACTCCAATCAAATCAATCCTGGGTGCATGCCTCCCAAAAGAATTGAAAATTAGATGAAAAAATATGGTGCATTGTCATTGATACAGTAGACACGTATCATCTGTCATATTCGTATTTTTCATCTGATTCCGCCACAAAGTTAATTCACTGCACCATTAGTCGACCCATGTTAATCACTCGAATTCGCTGTGATTACAGGTGAATTTAAGTGGAAATGAATGAACAATGCAAATCTTCAAAATCTGTGGTTATTTGTGGGTCAGTCCCCTTCTTGGCAGGTCAGCGGGAATCCATGTCCAAATGAGGGTCGGACCCATAGGTTGCGGGTCAGTTGGCAGCCCTATCCTAAAAACTCCATGGAGTGGAGTGGAGAAATGATGTTTTATGTCCCGGTCAAAATTCTTATACTTATATCAATGTGGTCAGCTCTGAGATGGTAGAGGAAACCAGAGTAGCTGGAGAAAACCACTGACCATGGACATCATAGAGAACTGCACAATCTGTTGCAGAAGAACATCACAAAACTACTGTTTACAATGATACTGAAACTTATCCAGATACTGGGTAACAAAATATAGCACTGTTTATAGGTGTGGTAAAACATAGAGCTGTCATTGACGAGAATTTGAATATTGATTACCGGTAATCGAAACATTATAAAAGTGATTAAAATAGTTTATTTTAAATTGAATCTTTTTATAGAATATTATTTTCCACAAATATTTGGCATGGCTGGTGTCATCTTAAATGTTTCTAATATTATATGTTTTGTATGTCATTTGGTTTTTAGATACATTAAATTTATGGGTTGTAATTATACCGGTAATACATTTACAACCAGTTTAATCTATGCATCATTGAGAATCCACCTTAGCTATGAACTGGCGGCCATTTTTGTTGATATCGATACTCAAATATGTATTAATGTATTGTATCAATAGCTTAAATTGATAATATACTGATTTATCACATATTCATTTAATCTTACTATAGCAATACACTGTTTTTTTCAGCTATGTGATATGGAAGTCTGTATCACACGCGTGTGTGATACAACATTCCGTATCACTATAGTAGCCGGAACTCCTTTTAGGGGAATTCCCTTTTCCGACAACAATAATATGACGTCATTATGTGATACGTAATGACAAAAATAGTATGACGTCAATATGTGATACATACGTCATGTTAAGTTGGGAGAATTTACTCGAGTTGGGAGAATCGCGGACGATGTTAAATAATTTTGTAAAATCAATGTTTGTTTTTTTAATTTTTTCCCAGTGTTTACGATGGTATTAGTAAAATGTTAACCAATGATGCGTAAACGAAGAGTTTTAATTACTTCTTTAGCAGTTTTTTTTTCAGTCAGGTATCAGATTTTTCGAATCAGATCAAAAATCAATATGAAATACTGAGTTGATTGTAAATTCTTTGACAGATTAAGCCAAAGAAAGCTTTTCATTTAGTTTGGTAGGGTATGTGATAAATACAAAACCACACATAAGTGGTTTTCTGACGTAGCTGATCGCACTCGTTTATTGTGCGAACGCATACATTACACTCGTGACGTCATTAAGGAATCTCCGATTTGTCAAATGTAAACCATGACGTCATTACTACAAAACATGTCATAATATAGTTCAGTGGTTTTCTGTGATAAAAGGAATTTTTTTCACATAAAGTATTGTTTTTTTTTTATTATTTTAAATAACCTAATTGGAAATGTTAGATAAAACACATGTGATACGAAAAAAGGACTCGACCTGATACTGAGGGTTGTACATACACACTGTGTATATAATATGTATATATCAATGACAGCCTTAGTAACACATGATAAATATCCCTTACTGTCTCTACTGCAAGAAGCTTCACAGGTCTCTCTGGATTCAAATCTGTTATTGTTGCCACCATCTCCTCCGTAGTAAAACTGGCGACACTGGCCACTTAGGTGGTCATAATACCAAGCCGGAATAGCGGCAAGACCATTACCACCATCCATAGATAAGTGGCAATACGCTGTTAATGAAGAAGTAAACAAATTCAGATTAAAATTATGAACAATAATTTAAAAAATGTCTAATCTATTAGTATAAATGACTCTAATTTTAAATTTATAAAGTTAACATGCAATATCATTTTAAAATCTATAGGTACGAATATTACATATAAAAATAATGCAGGAGAGAATTAAAACTACTGTTTTTAAGTATAAAGGGAATAAATAGGGTGACTACTCTATCACTGACCAAAGTGTATAAGGGATAGGTTGGGTTTAATTACTCTACGCATAAATGAATAGGGTGAACCCCCTAAAGTGTCAGCCCTCTAGGGTGAACCACTAAAGTGTAAGCCCTAAAGGGTGAACCCCTTAAGTGTAAGCCCTAAAGAGTCAACCTCTAAAGTGTAAGCCCTCAAGGGGTGCTGTGGAGCACAAAAAAAAGCAAAAATAAACAAAACAATATGCTAACAGCAAAAGCTGGCTTGAGAAAAAGCAAGTGATATTACATGTATTGTATATTGTATGTGCTTAAGTTTCTATGTAAAAAAAACTTGACCAAAAACACTAGGCAGGGAAATTTAAGCCGCAGGTAGTTTTAAACTTCAGCTGTAACAAAAGTAAATCAAGTGATCTTACTTATATAACATATATGCTTAAGTTGTTTATGTAAAATAGTGGACAAACACAGGCAAGAAAAGCCATAGGTGTTTTTGAACTACAGCTGTACAAATAAGCATAGCAGTTTACATATTCCATATCAGACCATGCAATGGTAACCCTGAACTTTTAAAACTCTCAGCAAAGTACAGTTTGGCAGAGTTTAAGTACAGTTTGACAGAGTTTTACATCTACATTTGGGCTGTTAGCCACTGTGCAGACTTTTCAGCATAGTAGATTAAGCTGTCCTTCTCAAAAAAAAAACCAAATGTTTGATCGGCCAACCCAACGGTCACATTTAGCTGTCCAAGAATTTGCTAATCATAGCCTCCAACATTTGATGCTACAAGTCTGCTTCACAAACATCTAATCCTGATAGTGCTTAGTCAAGTGTAGCTTCTTGTAGTAGAAAGCATCCCTTATATTGCCTACAGGTGCCCTTCTCTACAAAGGTTCTTTAGTGTGAACCGAGACATGGGGCCTCAATTTTGTGTCTCATCTGAAAAGACCTTCATTGCCCATGCTTTCAATAGCTTTAGCATGGGAGGAATTGAAAAAAAATCACCAATGAAAATTTCACTATAAACTTGGTATCAAGACAGGGAATTGATCCCATGACCCTTAACTTTGAAAGCCAGTGCCATACAACTAAGCTATGACAACCCACTAATGACCTTTCTTGGCTAATGTGTAATCTGTATGGACATTTTTTTTAGACAAAATGGCCATTAGTAACATGACAATTAGCCTTGAAAAAAATCTTTGAGGGTTGGGAGTGGGTATAAAATAGTGAATTAATTTTAATTCAATATTGTAGATAAGGATCACGAAGAATCATGCATACAGTTTAACAAAAACAGGCATTATTAACCTCCATAATAAAATAAAATCATGCAGAAAACAGACACAAAATTTAAACACAAATCTATATGACCAAATTTTCAATATAATTTTTTTAATTTTTTTTAATCTAATCTGATTCAAATACATAAAAACATAACCATTTTCATAAAAAATGTAGTCACTGTTTTACTTTTTAATATTTTCAATATAGTAAACTTCTTCTAAATGACTTTGGTCATCTTATGGTAAATGCCATATGACAAATTAAGGCTGTATAAGGTTCTACTTAATTATTATTATATGTTAAAGGACACCAAGGTACATTAACACCACAACCACCACCACCAACTACAAGGTCCCATCCAAACACATAACTACCGGTAGTCTATTTTTTAACCATCACCATATATACAGAAACAAATGTAGTTCTAATTTAAATGATATGAATCAAACAAGATAAAAATATATGAGCATGATGCAGAAATTTAACTTGTCCCCACATTTCTACTCTAGCCATGTCTGCATAAATTCACAAAAATTGAACTTCAGACACCATGTGGCATTTGATGTCATTTCATCACCATGGCAATACTGGGGAGTTGAAATGAACACCTGTTTCTTCGTTAGTTTCCAGAAATGATTGACATGTGAAACTGATATGTCAATTTCAAGTTTTTGACAGTTTTTCAATATTTTTGTGACTTGTCATGTTACAATTGATTAAATTTTTCCAAAAACAAGATTTTTCATTTTTTACCAGTGCCAGGTAGATAAAATAAAATGGTAATCCTGCATCATATGTTTAAGTCTCCCATATAAAAATGTAATCTTTGTTTTTGTCTTGTTTGATACATGTCACAGATATTCAGTTATAACCAGTGTTCGATCTAGGAATTTTCCAGAAGGTACCATTGCCAAAAAATGATTTCATGAAATTTTAAATATCACCGACAAGTTCATAACTATTGGGTCATTTTGGTAAAAGAAGGGATTAATGCCCCTAAGGCCCCTTCTAGAATGAACACTGTTTAACAATTTGCATGAAAAACTAGCAAAGTTGACATGTTTAATTAAAGGACTATTTGGTTTAGATCAGGCACACCATATGAATATGTATACAAAGTTTGTCTTTGAACAAAAAAATCTTTCTTAAAATTTGTTTAATCAAAATTAAAAGTATAGATCATTTTTGAAATGGCCTTGAAAATTTAAAAAGAAATTTTTTAGTTAATTTTCATACTCAGCTGTAGATACAGAATACAAAAAAATTAACTACCAATAGAAAAAGGTGGGTTTGTCAAAAACTTAAAACGGGCCTCTATGTCTTAAACTTGATACAGGTGGCTATGTCTAAATCTTGAGACAGGTGGCTATGTCTAAATCTTGAGACAGATGGCTATGTCTAAAACTAAATAGTCCTTTATTGTAAATAAGTGTATAGCACCTTATGTTTACAAATGTCAACAGTAAATGATTGTAACTAGACAAAGATAGCTGAAAATAACAAATATAGCTGAAACAACAAATATAGCTGAAACAACACATATAGCTGAAACAACAAATATAGCTGAAACAACAAATGTATTAAAACATCTTCCACCAATAGACAAATTCCTCCACCTACACACACAGTAAAATGGCAGCTAGACAGATGTAGTGCATTAATTTTATTCATTTCTAGATGATGTTATGGTAACAATTTCATAATTCTTCATTACTATAAAACTGGACACATGTTCTAGAACTTGATTTTAACTGCTTTTTTTTCTTGCAGCTACTTTAAGTTGCACTTTTTCTTTTTCTGAAGTTATTTTTTGGGAGGTGTAGGAAGGGTGGATGATTGATTGATTGATTGAATGAATGGGCTTTATGTCCCAGTCAAGATTATTTCTCTTATATTGAGACATCACCAGCTAAAGGGGAAGAGGCAGAAATTTTTAGTTTTGCGGTTCACTTAGAGCAATGTGTAGGGAGAGTGTGATGTCATCAATATTTGATAACTATATCAATATCTAGTTGACTAGATGAACATTTCCAAAAAAACTTTACTACTGTTCTAGAAGGCTCATTCTATGCTAGGCTGGTTATCATATATTATCTAAGGTGGTCATATTATCATATATTATCTAAGGTGGGTTCATTGCTGCTACCTTTGTATGCAGGCTATAAATGCAGGTTTCAAGCTTAAGAATTCTGAGCTTTCAATGGTTTTAAAATGCACATTTTAATACAAGGCATACTGATCTTGTCAACAATAATGCAAGTGGTACATCCTAGATTTTTTGGTTTACAGAAAAATGCATATTTGGAAAAAAGGATAGGATATTTTCTATAAACAGGGAAACAAATATCCTGAAATCCTACTAAAAAATTGGCATTCTAAGGACTGCAAAAATTAGGATTTCTTCACTTTTTCAGGGGAAAAAACTATTCAAAAATGAACAGTAGCATTCTAATATAGGGAAATATATCTTCACCATAAACTAGTAGTCTAAGGGAGATAACTCTCCATGATCCAACCCAATGACTAGCTCTAGAAAAAGGTTTATATCTTTTCATTTAACCAATGAATTCAATCGTTAATAAGACAATCAGATTTCAACTAATTTGTTATCTAATGACACAAATAATACACACTTCCTTACCTGACTCTGGAATTATCACTTTATATCAAAAATTTAAAATTTATACAATGTAGAATACAATGTTGATATTGAATAAGAAATGTCAGTTGAACAGCATAGATGGACAGAACACCTAGAGTGGTCAATTGAACAGCACACCTGAACTAAATACCTAGAGAGGTCAGTTGAACAGCATAGCTTGATTGAACATTACAGTAATCTAAAGAACTTTTCATCAGAAACTTTAAAATTTGTAATGCAAAGTATCCGCATCATAGGAAATGCAAATATATTATTCTAAAAAGTTTATTAAGATCTAAATTACTATGAACCACAAATTATTATCAACTAATTCGACTAAAAAGAAAGAAATTGAACTTAAAATCTAAATTCTATAAACTACAAATCTAATATTGGACTGAAAGAAAAATTTTAAATGTAACTTAAACTAGACTTTTTATTGTGTCTAACACAACAAGTCTCAAACCATCCCTGGAAATCACTCAACCATTAAAAGTAGGTCAAATGTCAGAAGGTCAACTGAAAGACCTAACTGCAAACAAGACTCCAATACCTGGTTTCAACCAATCATGTCATTTCAATTGTTTATGTGACCAGTAACCATGGAAACATTCAACAGTTGATCATTTGAAGTTACCTAATGCTTGACAAAGTTGTGTTTGAGGGAAGTGAAAATCAATAAATGAGATAGAAAGTTTTTTTAGCACATGGCATTAGAATGCAACTGATGGTATTAACATTTTCAAATTCATACAGTAAACATGTTCACATCAAGCTGTTTCATACAAAATGGCTGCTAGGTAAACCTCTGTTCAATTAAAAATAGGAGATTGATCAAACTCCTTTTTGCGAAATACTGGGAAAAATGATGAAACTTCTACTAACTTCAGTACTTTTAAAAGCAGATCTTGTAATCAAAACAGTAAAGACTTGATTATTTACTTGGTAGATATTTTCAAAAGTTAGGCTCAGGAAACATTCTAGATTGTGGAATTTATAAACATACCAAATTCTGAATCAATAGTTGTGGTATAATTGTCATCTCCACTTCCTTCTGGAATGATAATGGTTCCACTGTCCCCACAATATTTCTGACAGGTTTCTAAATCTTCAAAATTATTATGGTTTCCACGACAACCTCCATATGTAAACTGTTCACACTGTCCGGATTCAGCATTGTGATACCAACGTGGCATTGAAGCTAGACAAGGACCTGGATCATATCTCATCCTGCATACCTCTGTCAAATGACAAAAAAACCCTCAAAATTAATTTTTTTCATGTAATAGTGCACTTAAGCATACCCTGGAAAGCTACTACAAACCTAACATCTGCAAAAGAAGTTAAGTCTTATTTAGAACCCCCCCCCCCCCCCCCCCCCCCCCCCCCCCCCCCCACCACCACACACACAAAAAGCAACGACATTTGAAAATTTGATTGATGTATCATTCAAATGACAAATATCATGGCTTTGATGGGTGATGATGTTAATATAATGTTTTAATTCAATTTAATTTCAAATAATTCACCTTTTCACTTAAGCGTTGTAGACAGGATATGGAAAATCACATTAGAATAATTTCAAGTTCTGAACAAACACACCTAGACTGGTTTTTATCAGAATGAATGAATGAATAAATGAATGAATAAATGAATGAATAAATGAATGACTTTTATGTTTTTAATCTGTATAAATAAATAAATAAATAAATGAAGATTACCCCTCCATGTAAGTCTTGTTTCTGTTCTGTTTCTTGGTAGTCTCTCTGGGGCACATTTTCTAATACAGGTGTCACGGAACCAAAATTATTTGAGTTACCGCCACATCCACCGTAGACAAATTCGAACAGTCTCTCATAACTGGATCATACTTCCATCGTTTTATATAAGCTAGACATTGTATAGCTGGATTAACATATGTCCTACAAACACCTGTAATTTAAGAATAATCTTCCATCTTATTTCAATTTTCCAGAATGACATTGTTTCAGTGTAATTAAGAACTATTAATTCGGTTATTTTCACTTTTGTTGCTCTCAAAAATTACACTAAAATAAAATGAACAAAAAATTCAATTCACAGTATCAGAGAGATCCTAGTGTGGAAAAAAATTGATCAGTTTGCTTTTTGAAGGATGGTTGTTTTGCTCAGACCAGTCCATTTCCTCCACCTTTAAAATAATCTGTACTGAGGTCTAAAACACCATTTTGCCCTCCAACCTTTTTTATTTACTTCTAACAAAAGGAAAGCAGAACAAAGACAAAGAAAGCAAAACGGGCATAAGAATTAAGAAATGTTAATTGTAATGAATTATGTTCATGTGGGGAGACTATTTTATATACCAAATACAGAATATGAAATAAAATGCTTACAACAAGACCTATTCAAATTCTTGTGTACCTGAATGATATCAAAGTTAAGAAAATATTTATTTTTGAAAGAATAGAGAAAATAAAAAGAATCAATCTCATATTCATAGCACATAGCAATGCAAGATTCTTTAGATTTTTACAGCCTTTTTACAGTATATTGACAATAACTTACGTTCCCGACTGCAGTAATTTTCACACTGTGCTTTGCTTTCAAAATTATTTTTATTTCCATCACACCCGCCATAGTTAAACTGTTTACAAACTCCTTCTGTGTAGTCATAGAACCAACGTGGAATAAGAGCTTTACAATTTCCTGCAGCTTCTGGCATTCTGCACATCTTCCTCTGTAAAATAAGGTGAAAAAACATTAGTATTGTGAATATAACACAGCCCAACCTGCCTTAAAGGCCATCTCTATATAAGGGCCACCTGTTTATACAGGCCAGTAGAATTGTATACCAATCGTTTTTATTAATATTATTTGAAACTGTATATAAAGGCCACCTGCCCATAAAAGCCACTTTTACTTGTTCCCTTGGATGACTTTTATAAACATGTTTGTGTTGCTTTGCGTAGCCATATATCCTCTGCCAATGAAGTATATTAAAGAAGTTGGTTACTGTTAAAGGTTACTGGAAATACTGATAAATATTTTTCAAAACTAAATGCAAATTTTAATCTGATATTATCTTAAATTGACACCTTAAATTCTTGAATATCTTCAAAATTAACAAAATTATAAAGGATTGAAATATTGCAAGATTTAAGTTAAGGAAACCAGGGCTTGTTCACTAAGTTGTAAAGTGAAAATTTCAATGGGTCATAACTCTGTCAATTCCAATCAAAAGTCAAACTTGACCTGTAGGTCAGCAATGTAAAAGTACATAACAATAATTAATCCAATATCTCGACAAATAAATGACAAAATCTGGAAAACTGTTTAGGTATAGACAGACTGACATAAAACAACAAACTTCTAACTCCTCCCTTCCCAGCTCTTATAAGGGTCACCTGCTTATAAAGGCCAGTAGAATTTATCCCAATTGCTCTTTATTCATATAATTTGGACCTGTATATAAAGACCACCTGCCCATAAAAGCCACTTTTACTTGTTCTCTGGGGTGGCCTTTATAGACAGGTTTGGCTGTATGCACATCTACACATCATATCAATAAATCATACCAAATATCAAGGAAATCCCTCAAGCAGTTACAGGAGTAGCATACACAAAAACCTTATAGAGGTACAGATGGTGTTTTGTGAGGATAAAATTGTTGTGAAATTAATTGTCACACACTTATTGCTGAAAAATGTATTATTTATACCAAATATTCAGCTATAGTAGCTATCATGAAAGTGAACAATCGCAAAATGGTTTGGTACAAGAATCGTGAAAGTTTATAGCAGGAAATAAAAGTTGTTTTTCAGTATTTAACAAAGAAAGTATAGCAAAAATATTAATGTTAAAAATTTGAATACTTTTAAGACAATGCCGTAATTTACCTCTAGGTGCTATAGTTGTGGTTTCATCAGTTATTTCCATCTCGTCCCCGCAGATTCTTTCACATGATGCCTGAGTTTCAAAGTTGTTGCTGTTGCCTTTACATCCACCATACAAAAACTCTCGACACTTTCCAGTGCTCGGCTCGTAATACCATCTCCTTATCCTGCTCTTACAGTCTCCCTTCTCTGGGGCCAACTGACAAAAATCTGGTAAATAATAATAATAATAATAATAATAATGATAATAATAATAAAAACAATTGATAAATAATCATGAGTTTTGCCTCAAAGATGCAAAACAGTAAAACTTCAATAGGCTTCGCACTGTACCACGCGATAACCTCCAACATTTGTGTGGAACTCTTTTTTTCAATTCATATGGAATGGCATAAGATGACCCTTTTCGTAAAAAAGGTGACATTATTCTGGGAATTTGTGGCAATAAATTTTCAAAACCTTCCACTCAAAGGTTAAGGGTTACTGTTCATGTGATACACCGGTGAACCCCATTCATTGCCATCACTTAGTATTTATTGCCACCATGTATTATAAAATGAGTTTTGCGATGGGTTGTGTAAAACTTATAGAAAATACATGCAAGAAATAGACTTTGGGACTTCAAAATGCAATGACGATAAGTGAGATGGCAAAATTTTTACTGTACACTCCCCTCCCCATGTTGTATTTTCAAACTGAAGTCAGTTATTGACGACAAAAAAAAAAAAATAAAATAAACAGAGCAAGACGGTACTTTTTTGACAAGCAATAAGAATAAAATCAGGTACAAACAACAAATGAACAGAAATGAAGAGAAAAAGAAAACCATAATAAAAAATATGTACATGTATCAGTTTAGAAAACACAAATTAAGTGAAAATGCTTCATATTGGGATATGTTTAATTACTGTTAAAGAAATACATTTTCAAGGTGACAATCAATTATCAATGTGAAACATAGATGGTTACAGAAAAAAAATAATACCAGAATTGTTAAAATTTGCAAGCACATGCAAAATATAATGAAAAAGAATGAAAATGAAATAAATATATTGAAAAACATAAAACAAAATAATTGCAACCAATACCCCATATTATGTGACATTATCAAACATGCCTTGTTGCAATTTTTGCAATTCAGTTCTTGTGAAAGAGCATGCATTAAGTCAGACACAGGATACTGTATTCATTTACCAAATAAACAAATAAAAATAAAATAAAATAAAATAAAATAAAATAAAATAAAATAAAAAATAAAATAAAATAAAATAAAATAAATAAATATAAATTTTGAAAAAAAACAACAACAAACAAATAAATAAATAAATAAATTCAAAATGGTAAAATAATAAACAAACAAATAAAAAAATAGAAACAAGGTGAGCTAAAAATACACATACAAATTAAGTCAAGAGATTCTGAAAAATATTATTTGTCATTATGTTACGGCAATCAGGTTTTTTGACACCATGAGGAGGAAAGGCATCATACCAGCTATTTTCAAAAGTTTCGAAAATTTTGAGGTAATGATTAAGCATAAAGAATAAAACTTATTTCAAGAATTGAGAAAACATCAACAGAATAGTTAATACAAAAGAAAATTCAAACAAAGTGAATATAAAGAACTACACAAACAGCTAGGAGAAAAAAGACAAGTATTAAAATATTAGGAAAAAAAAAGGAAAAAAAAAACACAAGTACTGGTAATTTGTCAAAACTATCAAAACAAAAAGGAAGATATCAGTAATACAATGTAATCAAGACCACTATGCCTTATACAATAAAACTATTATAATTTCACATGCAGTGTGCTGGTCAATATCAGAAGTAGACGTAACTCCCTGGCGTTAGCTGATGGGTCCTAGCCACCAGGAAATCCACTTGGGAGGGAAAGTTTGTGGGTCTACAGCGGAAGTAAACATGGCTCTCACTGGCAGTGGCCGATGACCACTAGTCATCAGCAAAAGGGACTTCTCATTCTTATATACTTTAAATCATTCAAGAACTATCCAAAAGATGGCATTTATATTGAAGAAAACCAAATGTTGCTGAAAAATTGACATTCATAATGGTCTTAACATTGTATAGCTAAAACCCTTCTCATTTACAAATCAGTGAAGTTATTATTTTTTCCTGTTTTTTTATAAGTAGAAATTTGAATTAGTAACATCAATCATTAATAATTAAAACAATTTAACATGCTCATTTAAAATATTGCTTTGTTTTCAATATTTGGTCTTAACCCCCTAATGTCAGGGATAAGTTCAATGAGGTCAAGGTCATTGAGGGCCACAAAATCGTAAGGGTAGGCAAGCATGTATATTTTAAAAAAAGTACTTTTGTCATTGTAAGGGTTTGAGTACACACTCTTTGACATCAACTTGCTTAGCATAAGAAAGATTACAAATTACACCAAAAACAGTAAGAAGAACTTGCTCAACAAATGACATATTTGACAGACATCAAAATGGTGATGTCAATTTCGGAAATCCTATTATATGAAAAAAAAAAGACATATATTCTTCAATTCAAAAGTATACAAAGTGTTATGGAAGAATTTTCTTAGTTTTGTACAAGCAAAAAAAAAAGCTTTAAAGCTTAGCTTTTTTTGGTCATGAAAAGGTGCTTTGAATGAAAAAAACTAGGGTAGTCTCTTGAGAGACAAATATCCCAATTTCCAATGGCCAGACAGACAATAAATTTGGCATGAAACACATGGTCTCATGTTGATATACATTTGTGTTAAGTTTGACCAAAATCCATCCATAAACATGGAAGGTAAATGGAGCAGACATGATACTGGGACATATGTATGGCCTGACAAACAGACAAATAGACAGGGCCATTTCTATATACCCCCTCAACTTCATATAAAAATAGAAATAACAGTAGAACATAAAATGTTTGTAATTTTATGATAAAGTATTAAGGGGTTTCAATATAGAGTTAGTGTGTAGAGGGCAAACTTTGGTATATGACAAGGTATCACCAACCTGAGTAAGGGGTTATCTCATTTAAATAAGGGATGCAAACTCTGACTTATATACAGATTAATCAAATACATGGGGGGGGGGGATGTGGGGATGGGTGGCTCAAAACACCTATACCATGTAAAACCCAGCGAGGTTTGTATGGCTTAGACACATTTCCATATACTCCATAGATACGTAAATTCAATATGCTACGTGTTGATGCTGAAAAACATAAACATCTCTTTAATTTCTTTATTACTGACTGCAGTGTAAGGTAATAATATATAATGTAACTATTCAAGGGGAATAACTCTTCATGGAGAATATAAATGGTCACAGATTTTTTATACCCAATGGTTGAAATTAGTGCATATAAAATCATTATTTCCTGAAAAAAAATGAAGTGAGAAAAAGTGCAGATTAAAAAATTCAGTTTAGACTAGAAAAAGCAAAAGACTTTAAAAATAATATGCATGGGACTCTATTTGATTGATTTTATTATCAAAGTACATGTGTATCAAAGTTGTTATAAAGCATTACCACGGTAATATGTCAAAATATTCCATCAGCAAGAAGCTATACTCAGTTAGCAGAGAAAATAAAATAATTCATGAACAATGGATTAGCAGACTCCCAATATGGTACAAAATAAGTACTCAAAGTACTTCAATATCGCTTGACCTTGAACGACGATAAAGCTCCTGATTGTTTCCCCAATGGAACCATTCTGAGGGATGGAGGGACTAAGTGCTTAAAACTGCCAAATTAAAAGAAAGCCGAGACTTCGCAGATAAGGTTGACAATTCTGCAAAAATTCCATTAACAAACCTAAGATCATGTGTTTGACATTATGGATCAATGTTGAAACTCAAACTGCTAGGATTGAAAACATTTAAAGACCAACAAATGGGGCTACATTATGACGACACTTTTTAGAAAAGATGAATGCAAAGATTAAGTCTAAAAGTAAAGATTTAAATTGCTGCAAGATTAAAAAGGCAATCTAAAGTCATTGCAAGGCAAGAATAAGCAATTTGTGCTTTAACCAGCATCTATTATGGCATATGGCATAAGCTTGAGAATCGTGTCAGTATTCTTCATCAAAATGTCCTGGATACCTGCATGGTTTCTCGCGACAGTCCCTCCGCCATGAGGCTGATTTCCACCATGATTTATTCGATCTGGTATATCGACAGCCACATTGTTGTCATTTCGGTAAATATAGTTCGCACATCTAGAATTACATTCTAACTGCGTCTTAAAATTATTTCTGTTCCCATGACAACCAAGATAAACAAACTGTTTACAGGAGCGAGTGTTTCGATTGAAATACCATCGGTGTTGCCTAGCGAAGCAAAACTTTCCCTTTTTTTTGGATACAAACAAGAATCTGTACAGGTAGAAAAACCAATTTTATTTTTGATGACATAACATTTTTTTTATTAAAAAGCAGTATTATGTTAAAATCTCTAAATCTAACATCTACACTTAATATGGAGGATGTTATTTTTATAATCAATCTGGGATTGTTTTCTTCCTAAATTCAAAAATAATTTTTTGTGGATCATTTGGCCTAAATCAGTGTTCAATCTAGAATTTTTTAAAAAGGATCATTTTCAAAAAATTTCTTATAAAACACCATAACGTCAATATTTTTTGCATCCAAATAATGTTAAATGTGACCCACTAAGGCCTCGACAATGGGGTCATTTGACAAAATAAGGGATTAATGGTTAAATGGCCGCTTCTAGAATGAACACTGCTAAATGATATGTGGAAAAGCAAAAAGGGTAAAAGGGAATGATCTAAAAGAGTAAATTGGGATATCAAATTATATTGAATTTTTTTTTGTGTTTGCGTGGTTGCAATACATTTATTAAGGGATCCAGTTGAGGAGATCTAGAATACAAAACCAACCTTGTTCATGAAGGTCAAGGTCATTTCAGTACAGAATGGTTATGAAGTCTATTAAAGACTGATGGTGGAATTTAACATCTACATATGTCCTGTTGTCCAATGTACAGACAGTTTTAAAGACTGAGAAAAAGAATAGCTTAAATATTACAACGTATAGGCCATATTGCAACAATTCTGAACAAACCGCTGAGGCTTGCAGTGAGGTGTTTCAATAGGATATCTTATGTTAGTAAAATCATCACACAAGACAAAAATAGAGCATATTCCTCGATTCATACAAGATTTTATGGTTAAGTGTAGATGGAAGGAAATTCTCTCTAAAATGCTGTACATGCATCAAAGGTTACACAAGTAAAAAGATATATAAATGTATACAAACATTGACAAAAATGACATGAATTGGATTGGGCACATTCAGAAGCATATTTCAGAATTTAATTTAACCAAGAGTATAAGATTGTGTAGAATTCTGAAAAATCTGTGATCGTTCACCTGGAAGAATGTTATTGGGAAGAACATTATTTTCAATGACATTTGAAGTTCAAAGTGGCACAAGAATATTGCGACGTTATTGCTTTATGTTTTTACACACAGAATAAGCGCTATTTATCAAATTCAAATAATAAAATATTGTTAGATAATATTATAAAAGGTTACCATGGGTAGACAATATTATAAACGGTTAACATTGGTATACTTCTGAATGCATCCTAAACACTACTTCATAAATCTTAAAGATAATGTTCTACAAGTTTTATATAACAACTGTTAATTCACCTAAAATTCTTAAAATTGGTTGGGAATGAGCACTGCAGAATTAAAAACAAATGCATACCAATGGGGTTAAGTTGTGCATCATATGATACTTGACACTATGTGTACTGAGTCTTGAAAAAGTTTCCTGAATTTTGTCTGAAAAAGTTCCAATTCTTTCTGAATTCTGTCTGAATGTCAGCATTTGTTGAATGTTATTACATTTCCAGAATGATTTCAGAGTACATGTATTTTAACAAAATTTATAATGCAGATAAAAGAGTTCAGAAAAATCAGACACTAATTGAATTAAGTTATTTTTAGAATTATTCAGACAAAATTCAGAATTTTTGTTTCATGAGGGGAACTGTTGTTTTTATTACCACCAAATGAGCATTTTGTACAAAAAAAAAACCTTGTACCCACTGGCATGCATCTCTTTTTATCTCCCTTTATATGAGAGTTCATAATCTTAGTCAACAACTATATACAATATAACAATTTATATCAAATTAATAATTTTCTAACTAACCTGTTGTTTCATCAATTTCTGTGCCTGATACACAACGTCGTTCGCAAAGGTCTAATGATTCAAAATTGTTGTCATTTCCTTGACAACCACCATAATAGAACTGTTCACATCTTCCTGTTTGCTGGTTAAAGTAATAACGCAAAAATGAACTTCTACAGGGACCTGCTAATTTTGGCTGGGCATACAGGTACCGATACTGGAAACAAAAAATGAAATTATATATTTGACTCATTTGTGTCTAGTTCATGAATTTCCTTAAATTCATGAAAAATATGCAAAAATCATAGTTTTTATATACAATAAAACCTCACTATTATTTGTTCAGTCAAATTTTGCCATTTTAAAGGAGTTTGGGGGTAAATTGAAGGAGGCTTTCAAGGAAAAACATAGGACAAATGGATTTTGGAACTTCAAAGCAGTGTGTCAATAAGTAAGAAGACAAAATTATAGAGGAGCATGATATCAAGATTTTACGGAACCATCTTCACATATGGAGTTTTTATGCCATTTATATACAAATTTATTCAATCTATTGTGCATGGCTGAAATTAATTCTCCATTCTCAGTTGAAATTTTATTTTTAATTTAACAGTATCATTACCTTCTACTGGACATGTTCTTTCACACTGTTCTTTGGTTTCAAAATTATTTTGGTTTCCATCACAACCACCATAAATAAATCTTTCACAAACACGTGTTGAGAGGTTGTAAAAGTATCGTGGAACAGATGCCCGACATCTTCCAACAATTTTCGGCTGTTGACAAACTGGCACTGGTGCTGAAATTGTAATACATTTGTATTATTGAAGTGTTACCTTATTAAATGACTTATCAAAATTAAATCTGGGTATAAAATCTTGATTTGATACCTGGAGGTAAAAGTAATCCCCATAATTTCACATCCAAGAACCTACTTTGCCACTAGTTATGTCCAAACATAAATTGTGATGTGAGCATATGAATGCTGTAACAGGCAGACAGGGCTGAGTGGTAATATGTGCAGACATGGCCGAGTGGTACTGTTATATGCTTATAAAATCAAAAGTCTGTGGGCTTAAACCTCACTCGGGAAAAATATCCTGAGATGAATTTAATCTTTTGCCCATTCTAGAACTGTAAAAAACCTCTAAAATACTAGATGTAGAGTAGTCTTTCAAATGAGACTCAAAACTGAGAACATGTGTCTCAGTATTGACATGTTCCCTGTTAAATTTCATACTCACCTAAGTATTTACATGCTTCTTGACACTCGGTCTCAGAATCAAATCTGTTATCATTACCACCACAGCCACCGTACCAGAACCTGGCACATCTGCTATCAGTGGAGTTGTAGAACCATTTGATTGTGTATTTAGTACAGGTACCTCTGGCACTTTCAAGGCCACATTTAGCTGAAATTATAAAAAATGAACATGTACATTTAAATCAGAGGTCCGGAAACGGTCATATTTGCCGGACATGTCCGACAAAAATTTATTTTGACAGACGTGAAAAATCGCCAGTCGGACATTTTTTGTTTTCTATTACTTTCAATTTTACAACAGGAATATTAAACGGACAAATCAGTTTTCGGTCCGACAAAAGTAAACTACCGCTAGTCTGTCTGTCGGTCTTTTAAACTCCACCTGACTTCACTACAGTAAGTGTATTGTCCTTACCACGTGTTTATCTGTCAACTACAACTCGATCTAATTATCAGGTGATTGTTTATTAATCAGTAAATATCTGTGGACTTAAGTAGTCGCGTGCCGCGTGTCTTACTGTCTATTTCTTTTGTTTCCCAGTCCGAATCATAATAACTTTCTTTAAACGTGTGTTTGTTTAATAATAAGTGCATGGTTGTATCTGTGTTGATTACGGAAGCCATAACGAGTGTCGGTCAAGGGTGACGGTTTGTTATCAAAGAGGTTCCACGCGGGGTGTTGAAAATTACCTACTACGCTCTTCATAACTGTTTCTTTATTAATAAATACAGAAACATGATTAAATTTTATTTTAGCCATTAATATCTTTTATTCACATAAATATATTGGAACCTCGTCAAGCCGTTCCCTTTATATCGTGATTCGTGATACCTGAATTCCTATTTAGAACCTCTCACCATAATTCTAATTACAATTTGTGTATCTTCGGAATACGGAAATTCACGATTGTTAGTAAACAATATGGCGGATGTGCAATATGAAGCATCGTGGACAGTACCGCATATTGATAATAACAGAATATCGCGGTAAACGCCTTAGTTAGATTTCAGTTAATACACATGAAATAAACATCGTGTTCTAATAACGCACATGGAAATGGATTAAAATTGGCAATTGCGGTAAACCGCATAAACAGCCCTTTTTTTTTTCTTTTCTTTTTCTTTTTTTTTTTTTTTTTTGCTTGTACAAAAAATGTCCGACGGGCCAGACCGAAGTTTCCGAGGCCCTGATTTAAATCTGGATTTATCACCATCATTTGTTCATGCAAATTTTGGTGTTATAAAGGTGTTTTGTGATAAATTGAGACAGGCTTATATAATATAATATAAAAGAAAATGGAGTCCAGACTTGGAAATTGTATGGCAATAAGTGGTAGTGCTGTAATTATATATTGTCATTGCGATTATCATCGCCGAGGATTTGCCAATGGTGATATCGTGGAACAAAGCTTACATCACGATACGCAGAGCCCTATTACTTACAAAAAAATTCTTTGAAATCATTGCATCACTTGTTTACTGATTGTGATTAAGCAGATTAAACATGTGGTTTTACAGTGAATCTTCAGTAACTTTGATAAAATTTATAACTTTATATCTTATTATTCTTTTATTATGATTGGATTTATTGCAGTCCAGTGAAAACTCAGCCCATCTTCTGAGCATATTCATCTGGAAATATCATGATATTATCGTGATGATATTGTGAAATGTTTGGTGATATCGTGATACCTTTTTGTCGCACGATTACAGATTTAATAAGTGGGTTGGCAAAATTATTCAAGTAGCATCTAAATGAGGTTTTACTGCAGGACTTTCTCCAATTGTACGCCACATAAAATAATCCTTGAACTTAAATTATTGCAAAATCAATTTAGGAGCTGCTGAATAAATTTTTTTCATTAAATACTTTAAGTGGTCAAAAAGCCATTATTGAGAAAATGAAAAATACCATTATTGTTTTTAAAAAATCCAAAACAGACAAATAAGAACATTTTACATATAATGAACTTAATTACTAATATATTAATAATATAATAATATATAGTTACCAGATTGATTTTTGACATTAATTAAATTTTTATTTGTATTTTTCATTAAATTTCTATTTATTCTCACATTTTTAAAATTAATTTTTTAAGTTTCTTATATGGTGAAAAAAGCTTGGTGTTTGTTAAACATAATATTTTTAATGGTGAACCGGACTCAGCATAGACCCTAAATATGTCCCAGTTAGTCTCCCGAAAAAAAACCAACAAAACCCCAGCACTATACCAGAAGATCCAAATATCCTATCTCTGTCATCTTTGCCTTCTCCACAACCTTCTTTGTTTGGTCCCTGTGCTGGTGTAACACCATCAGAACAACATCCATGTACAGACTGCTCACAGAAGTTATCATCATCCCCAGAACCTTCATCACAACCTTCCTGATTAGGCCCTGAAACATTTAGAACAAGCAAATTTAGTGAATTAGGATCCCCCAAGTGTACTTTGTTGCAATTTGCACTCAAGTTCATAGGCTCATAACTCCAAAGAAAATAAGCAAACCAACTTTGGCAAATCATATGCTCATCTCCTATCAATGTTAATGCTTTGCACCAAGTTTCATAAAATATTGCATCAAAGTTTTAGAAAATTACTCTGGACAAGAAGTATGTGAACAGACAGAGGGATGCAACATTTAATTTAATATCTCCGCATTTCTTCAAAAGGTGTGCAATAACAAATTCATAATCAGTTGATAAAATTTCATAAATCTAATAAATATAAACAGAATGGTGAAAAAATGTAGTCTTCAACAAATTACTTTTCGTAATTGGTGGTCTGTGACTGAGTGGCCAAAGTGCTGGCTAAAAGAACACAACACTATTCACTGATAAGTTCAAATTTGATTTGGTAGATCCTCGTGTAAGAAAGTCTGTCAGTTTGCTTGCCACAGGTCAGTGGTTTTCTCTCGGCATTCCAGTTTTCTCTGCCATCTCAAAACTGACTGCCTTGATATAAGTGAGAGTATCTTGACTCTGTGTAAAAAATCATTAGTCTACTCTACTATATTACACTAATATTTAAAATAACTTCCTAAGGTAGGCAACTACTCTCTCAACATTATTCATTAAATCAATCTACAGTTAAACCTGCCATCTTTTTTAAAGTATCACTTTATTTACTATTTTAACCAAAAAAACCTCTACATAAAGACAATTTGTTTATGAAGGCCATATGCCCCAAGTTAGGTCTGATGAGTGGTCTTTATATAGGTCTTACTGTAATTTGTCCTTCAAATGATTATTCCCCTTTACTTTTCATTTATTACTCTATTAGAAAATGTTTCTTACCTAAAGCTACAGATGTTCCATCATCACAACAGCCATAAGTGGTTGCCTGAAAAATATAAAGATACATGTAGTGATGGTTCATTACATAATTCACAACAAGTACAGTGTACCTGATGCCTATTCAACAATGTGTATGTATGCTTCAGCATTGGGGAACATACCATTCAATAGCGACTATTTGAGCCAGCACATATGTTTAAAATATGTTCACTAGAACATGGCATGTCAAGAGATTATATTTAAGAGCTGGTTTTAACAAATCTGAAACAAAACATGCATTTCTTTTTATATCAGCACAAGTGTATTATATCATTCTGAACCGGGTATATATAGTAACATAATTATAAAATTCATGTGCAGATGCCAGATATGATTTATTATTTATTTATGTTTTTGGCTTTTCAACTGCAGTCAGTGTTCATGTCAGGATCTAAGGGAGATAACTAATAAACATCTGGATCCTTATGATGACAAGGATGCCATAATAAATGATTCCATTCAACAGATACATAAAATAATAATTGAGGCAGAACAAAAATGTTAATAAATGTTAATTATTTTCGTGGCACACACATTAGAGGAGCATTATAGGGCAACCATTATAGTAATTATGGTACCAGGGCAACACGCTTTAGATGACAAAAAAGATAACACCCAATCCTGTGATCCATACCTGGCAAGCATTAGGGCAACCTTCATAGTTAGGTCCCCTAGCAACAGTAACACCATCAGGACAGCAGCCATATTGGTAATCAGAGCAAAGTCTTGGTCTTCCTCTACCTTTGAATTGCAAAGAAAAAAAGGAGAAACATTAATAACAGAATTGTCCAGTATAGTATGGCATAATGGTCTAATTTATTCAAGATAAAATGGAAACTGATCTCTTTAGGTCTAAATAAATTCATTCCAAAGTATAAAAGGAGAAGCTATTCATATTTAATATTGATCCTACCCCCCAAGTGTTTGCATATTGAAGCTTGAATGTTTGAATATTTGGCATCAATGAATGTAGAATTGAATATACTTCATCATGATATACTTGAATATTGAATATCTTAAAAATAAATACCCAGATACTCATCTTGAATGTGAAAAATGATAGAAATTGTACATGAAATCTGGGTTAATTCAATTTTTTTTTGACATACCTCCACATTGTGTTTCACACATAGCCCTGGTCATAAATCTATTAGCATTGCCTCTGCATCCACCATATACAAACTGACGACACTGGCGCTCTGCAGTATCGTAATACCATCGCTTGTGTGATGCTCTACATGGACCAGTTACACTTGGTAGTGAGCAAACATCTGGAAAAATAAGTAATATACAGTCAAACTCGTCTATAAAGGCCACCCAAAGGAACAAGTAAAAGTGGCCTTTACATACAATAATATGAATAAAGAACAAATGGGATACAATTCTACTGGCCTTTATAAGCAGGTGGCCCTTATATAGAGGTGGCCTTTAAGGCAAATTCGACTGTATAAACATTAGCTTATAAGTAGCCTAAACATCATAAATTGTATGTCAGTGCTTGCATACAGTCAAACCTGTCTATAAAGGCCACACAAGGGAACCAGTAAATGTGGCCTTTATGGACAGGTGGCCCTTATATAGAAATTCATATAACATGAAAAAAAAAAAGCAATTTGGATAACATTTTAATGGCCTTTATAAGCAGGTGGTCCTTATATAGAAGTGACCTTTAAGGCAGGTTGGACTGTACTTAAAAGTCATAACAGGATTTGTCATTCAGCCCAGCTTTAGTGATAGCTGCAAAGGTTTCACCACGGCTGATTATTATAGTGCGAGAAAGTTTGTCAGTTGTTTGTTGAAAGTCTGTGGCTTTCTCTACCACCTTGATATTAGTGATGGAATGGGGTTCGTCGCTGTATCACATGATCAATACCTCTTAACATGTGTGCCTAACGTTTTGGAAAACGTCAACGTCACAGATTCCCGGAATGACGTCGTTTTTGCGGGAAAATGTCATTTCATGCGATTCCATATCCATTGGAAATATGTGTTCCGCACAAACATTAGAGGGTATCACGTAGTACAGCGGTGAACACCATTATGACTGAGGCTTAAAACACCATTACCCCATTCTTTTCAGTAAAGTTTGTCAGTTGCTTGCTGAAAGTCTGTGGCTTTCTCCACCACACCACCCCCTTGATATAAATGAAGATATTATGACTAAGGCTTAAAACACCAGTACTCCATTCTTATCAGAAAAGTTTCTTTTCAAAAGGTCCACAAAATTTTGAATAAAAGCAATAATGTCTTTTTCTGACCATCTACTGCCACAGTATTCTACTGATGCATCTATTCTATTGCATTGCTGCAGTTATTTTTACAAAAAGTCTGGGTGTGGAATTTTTTATTGTAATACCAGTAATCATAATTATAAATGTAAAAATAATAATACCTTCAGCACTAACTGGTCGTGTGCAGTTATTTCTACAAAAAGTCTGGGTGTGGAATTTGGTTATTGTAATACCAGTAATCATAATTATAAATGTAAAAATAATAATACCTTCAGCACTAACTGGTCGTGTGCAGTTATTTCTACAAAAAGTTTGGGTGTGGAATCGGTTATTGTAATACCAGTAATCATAACTAAAAATGTAAAAATAATACCTCCAGCACTAACTGGTCGTGTGCAGTTATTTTCACATTCCATCTGTGTGTTAAATCTGTTTGCGTTTCCACCACATTTTCCGTACCAGAAACGTTTACATCCACCATGTTCTGTATCATAATACCATTTTACTGTGTAGTTAGAACATGGTCCCCTGTCACTTCTCAGGGTACAGATGTTATCCGTCACAACAACAATAGCTGGAAACAAAAAAACAAAAATTAAATAAATCAAATCAAAAACAATTTTTTTTTTTTTTTTTTTTTTTTTTTATATTTTACATTCAACTTTAACATTGTAAATGACATAATAAAGTAATTAACAAAAATATTTTCATGTTTGATTCCAAGTCCTGGGGATCCTGTCTTACTAGAAAATATCAATCCATGTCCATATCACAATCCCAAAGCAAAGTAAAAACTTTGAAAACTAAAAATAAAGTCAAACACATGGACTTTCTCAAAAAGGCAAACAAACATAAATAAGTTTAATAAAGAAATAATCAATTTTTTCCTATGCTCCATTACAACATGGACCAAAATGTATATGTGGCGGAAAAAGTCACACAGAGTTTAATATGCAGCTGAAAAAATTCTGAGGTGGTGACTGATGATTTCATGGTCATAGCAGGGGATAAAAATTATGTTTCATAATGGAAGGTCCAAGACTCTTTGCTTTTAATTTATGCTGGTTCCACATAAAGTTTTGAAAGTCCAATATCATTATTGAAAGGTCCATGTGCATAGAAAAGGCAGTATTATCCTGATAAAAAAGTGGCATGTCCATCAGGTTTAAATATCAAGGTTCCCTATGTAAAATCAATAGGTCCCGGACCTTGAACCTGGAGGATTTAGAACCCCTGCATAGTGTCAAGAGAAGGGATTTTACAGCACTTACATGCAGGATCCTGACAGGAATGACCACAGCCATTAGAACAACATTTCTGAGAGCCAGCACAGTCAGCATCACCTCTACACTCTTCAGCACATGTTCCAACCTGTCCTTGACGTAATGCTGGGCATTCACCGTTCTTATAGTATGGAGTATCTGAAAGAAAACAAAATATGTTATCACATTAAGGTAAAAGATTATCTAATACTTGAAACCATTTTAACAAGCAAATTTTGTAAATTAAGATCCAATGCCAGAAGGTGCTGTACACATGTTCAAAGGACCATAACTCCAAGGAAAATGAGGAAACCAATTTCGGTTAATGACATGTGTATTTCCTATCAATGTTGATGCTTTGCATCAATTTGCTTAAAATAGTGCTTCATAGTTTTGGAGAATTTCTCTGAACTGGAAGTGTCCGAGCTGATGGAGGCCATAGGAAAGGATGGCTATACAAATTTAATATCTCCTCTTTCTTTGAAAGGTGGTAGATAAAAATAGGATACACATGTTTAGTTTTTGTATCCCCCCCAACTGGAGCTGGTAATCGGGTGCTGAATGGTCTGATTTATGGATCATAGTGTCTACCACCATATAGGTTCTATTTTCACTTAGGGACATTTTATCATGAGAAATGTGTCAATTCACTTGCAAAAGGCCAGTGATTTTCTATAGACTAATAGAATCTTACACCGGCAACAGTGTAAGACAGCGATATCTCAAATGAGGAGGAATATTTTCCTGTTCAGAATGAGCTTTAGCGAGTTCTGGACATTGAAAATATTCCTCCGAGTTTGAGATATCTGTCTTACACTGTTACTAGTGTAGGATTCTTTTTCTCACACATTTGCAGCATAAAAACATGATTTGTAAATAAAAATTTGCATTAAATGTTCAGTTTTCAGGCCAACATCAGTGCCGTCTGAAAATCACGTCATTAGTATTGTTGACGTCCTCGCGTAAAATGATTATGAAGTCATCAATTAAGCCTGTGTAAGTGATTGTGACATTGTGAAAATTGTTGGTTGAGACAAGTGATTTTCCCTAGGGTTGAGACAGGAAAATCTCACATTGGTAAATACGCGGTATTTCCCTGTCTCATGTGTGAGAAATTCTAGTCTCATCCGCCATAACAAAACTCACAACCTCAACAACAGTGGAAGAATCATGACTAGGGTGTCAAACAACATTACTCCATTGCATCCATATTTGAAAGTGTTCTCTGTAACATACGAAAACAAAAGTTAGTGTGTTATATCAAATACAAATGTAATAAGGTGTTCCATGGCATGAAATCAATGATAAAGCTGTAATATCCTCAAATGACAACATCAAGTGATACACTAATTTATTTCATTACCCGAGACAGGCATCTGACAGGTGTGTCCACATCCGTTACTACAACACTTCATGGTACCAGAACATTCTACATCAGACCTACAATCTTCCACACATATACCACCAGCGGAGTTGTTAGATGCTCTTGGACAATTTCCTGCTTTGTTATATGTTCTGATTGGTCCTACAAAATACAATGACAGATGTAACTATCCAATCAAACATAATATAAAATTAAATGACAGATGTAATTATCCAATCAAAAATAATACAAAACTATCCAATTACATTATTACAAATTACAATGACAGATGTAATTATCCAATCAAACATAATATAGTTTAAAACTGGTAATATTAATTAACATATGAACAGAGTGATGTTGTTTGTTTTTTAATTAAAAGGGGCCTAAGTGACTGCATCAAGTTTTTGTGAAAACCCATGTAATCTATGCACCTGTGTAATTAAGGCACATGATTTCCATGTTTAAATTTGAATGAAAAAGTTTCACTTATTTTCCAGTGAAATTTGTATCAAAATAATTTCAAGAATTGCCAATATTGTCTTTGGAAAGTGGTTTTCATCCATTCTAAGACACAGGGTATGGGTATATTTTTATTATTGTTCAAAGTATATGTATCAATGACACAGAATTCAAATAACACAATAGTGTAGACAATTTCAAACTCTTCTTAATTGATAACCACAAATTATGAATTTACCATCGTACAAAATTATATATCTTTCCTTAGAACCATGAGAATTAGATACCATGATTATAAATGAATTCACAGTATGAAAATCTAAGCCAGTTCCCATCACCACTTAGTTCTTACCTGTCCTTCTACCACAGGTGTACATACAGGATTCTCTACTCTGGAAGTTGTTTGTGTTTCCACCACATCCTCCATACGTAAACTTTTCACAATCCCCGGTGGATGGTACGTAGTGCCACCTAGGTATAGCTGCACGGCAGGGACCAGTATCAGCATCATCCATGCAATTAACAGTTCCTAGAAAAGAAATGGAGTTTGTATAATTTTAACCTACGTGTAAGTCTGAAAACTTATGGGTGTACTTACTTCTGTGGA
This sequence comes from Anadara kagoshimensis, assembly GCA_021292105.1. NCBI lineage: Eukaryota > Metazoa > Mollusca > Bivalvia > Arcoida > Arcidae > Anadara > Anadara kagoshimensis. The sequence goes on from CM037858.1 coordinate 38,556,826, forward strand.
TAAGACGTGAGCAAGAAAATTAGAAATTTCAATGATGCATGCATGCATGCAATAATCTTATTCTACAGTATGTTTTAAGCCAACTTCAATTGAGCAGGCTATATAGATTTTACTAGGGCTAGAGCGATTCACTGAAAATACGACTGATTGCAATTTTTATGTTCACTGATAATGTTTTCTGAATTTCAGTTCTGTTTCGGTTCGGTTTGCCTTTTAGTCTCGAATAAAAAAAGATGGCGGAAACAAACATGAGTCTGCTGCTCAAACTAAAAAATGCTTCAGCAAAATACTTCTCAGTTCAGACTGGAGATCCTTTTGTTTTGAAGGCGACGATAAAATTAAATCGGTGTGTAAAATATGCTTTACAGTTCATGATTCTTGCCATATATGCCATATTCTACAGTTACAAATGAATATTTAAATCTATATGAATCTAGCAATACATATCTATCATATTCAATGTTACATATCATATAGAAAGTAATTGTATATTCCAGTCATATCTTAACGGGGGTGAATCGTTCTGGCCTTAGGTTTTACGGTACATTTTTGCTGATAACATGATCTACCAGCCAGTCCAGCATACCTGTATTTGTTCCTCCAGTTCTCCTTGCACAGGCATTTAAACAGGATTCCTTGGTTTCAAAATTGTTACTGTTGCCATCACAACCACCGTAAGTAAAGTTAGAACATGTCGACGATGGCCAATCATAGTACCAACGAGTTATGGCAGCTCTACAAGGTCCTGTGTCGGCATCTGCTCGACAATCTACAGATCCTGATCAAAAGTAAAATATTTAAATTGATAAATATTTAATACAGTTAAAATCAGAGGGAAATTTAAACCAAACAAGAAGTGAAACATTTCTAATGAGAGAGAGAGAGAGAGAGAGAGAGAGAGAGAGAAACTCCAACTAGATACCATGGTACAGTAACATATTTCAAATTCCCTGTAAAATTAAATGGGACCATTGTAAACAAGGTGATCCATGAGGTTTACAATAAGTTCAAGTCCATTTGAATTTACCAAAATTATAATTTGCGCAAAGATCTGTACACATTTATGGTAAACAAAGGCCAAGAATAAGATCGTTAAATTGAAAATGTCTTTTGATAAAATACATTTATAAATACGGTACAAAACTAAGTCATGACATTGACTTTTTCTAGTAAATTGTTAAACCCTTGAGCCAAAAAGAATTCTGATTACTTACAAAATGTTTATATAAGAAATTGCATTAGAAAGCATAACAAGGTACAAAACTAGGTCATGACCTTGACCTTTCTCATGAATTATTAAACTAAAAAGAATTGATTCATTGCAAAATGACTATATATGGAAATACAATAAAAAGCAAAAAAAGGTACAAAAGTAGGTCATGACCTTGAACTTCCTTGTAAATTGTTACACCCATTGCAAAGAGAATTCCGAATCATTACAAAATGTCTATACATTTGGAAATTCAATAAATGCAACAAAAAAAGTATAAAACTAGGTCATGACCTTTGACCTTTCAAATAAATTATGTTAAACCTAATACAATTCTGATTCATTACAAAAGTTTAAAGCATACATGACAAATATATGTGGATCATGATTTAATTAAATCCAAACTTGGTCGTTGTCAGACTCACAAGAGCTGTCTGGATTTTAAGTGTTTTATTGAGATTTGATTATATCTCCTCGACATAAAATTATTTACTGAATGGTTTGGTTACATAATCTCTCTGTCTTACCAAAAATCAATATTCAGTCTTATACAAATATAATGTTACAATAGTCAGCTATTTATCTTTTACATCTTGTGAGCTTTTTTGGGCTGAAATTGATTTACGGTACAAATTATGGATATATTTTGACAATTTTGCTGAGGGGAAACGACTGCAGTTAAAGGAAAAAATAAAATTTGGAATTTTCCCAAACATGTGAAAATGCTGAAAAATAAAACTTGTTTTTCTTATATTTTTATCCTAAAACATAAATAGTTTTAAAACAAGTGTAATAGGAAGGAGTAAAGCATAAAGGGCCAGATCAGGGATCAAACATAAGACCAACTGCACTAAAGGTGAGTGCTCTACCAACTGAGCTACTCAGTCCTATACATTCCTCCCCTGTTATTTTCAGAGTTTCCTACAGCCCAACAAATGAGAAATCCACCCAAAAATCCCTTCCTCTTATGATCTTTATATGGTGCCAAAATACCAGTCTATCACTATTGAGGGGTACACTGACCACCAAAATAGCAGGAAGGAGCAAATTGCAAGGTTGGGAAAGGGATTTAATCAAGGACCTCCCATGCTATAGGTGTGTGCTCTACCAACTGAGCTACCAAGACCCCTACAGAAATAATGGCTTTAGTTGAAGGCCAAAATTTGACCTTATCACAACCCATCCTTTCGACATGAAAATTGAATATATTAGAGACATAAAAAGTTTTTTTTTTCCCCAGCCAACTTCAGTTAGTTTCATAGGAATTAGTGATAATATACATGAATATATATATGAACATAGTTAATTATGTAAAATTTTTAAGAAGGAATTTTTTAGTTTTACAAAAATTAAAAAAAATCATTAAAACAGTACATGACATGGATATGAATAAATTACATGCAATATACAATATATGGATACTTGTGTCAGTCAGACAGACTTATCTACACTGTAGTTAGAAATATCCATCTTTAATGATAAACTTACCATCAGATAACATTTATTTATTTGGTTCATTCCCACTTAGCCAACATTTTGAAATTTTATACCTATAGGTAAGATTTTAAATGTTGGCTAAGTGGGAATTGGTGTTGGTTGTCGGATTAGCAAAGACAATGGGTCTTAATTACAGGTGAGGGTATAGTCTGTTTCAGAAAAAAAGTAAAAATGTAGTTAAGAAATAAAAGTTGATTTAGTCTTTTTGATAATAATAATAATAGGTTATTTGCGTAATGTATAAACAACTTGTAGCAATATAACAAAAAAAAAAAAAAAAAAAAAAATTAATAAATATAATATATTTTACATTTGATTCATAATTTTACACATTTATTATTTAAAATTATACATTTATTATATGTATAATTTTAAATAATAAATGTGTAATAGTAATGATAACTTGCAAATTAATAGTTACATAATGTTTGCAATTAAAAAAATTAGCTACTATTCAAATTAAAATTTTATAAACAGTTGATATTGTATTTAAGCTACTATTTCGGTTCAACTAGTTGTTAAATAAATAAATAAATAATAAATAAAATAAAATAAACAAATAAAATAAAATAAAATAAACAGTTCATATTGTATTTAATCTTCTATTTTGGTTCAACTGTTAAAAAATTAATAAATACATGAAAAAACTAATACATTTTCCAAAAGTTCATTTACTCGCTTAGAGTTAAATACAGAATACACCAGTAGATAATAGCACAACAAAACAATATTTACAAGCTTGTCCCTATCTCTTCACTCTCCACCTACTACAAGCTACAGATCACTGCGGAAGTGGGCTCGCTCCGTAAGTGGGAGGTCGTGGGTTCGAACCCCGGCTGGGTCTGACCCAAGACTTGAAAGCGGGTAGTGACTGTTCTTTCGCGAAGCCCTCGGCATTACGAAATGAAAGTCACGGTTCTTTCGGATGGGAACTTAAAATAAACGAGGTCCCGTGTCACGGTGGGCTTAGCACGCTAAAGAATATAATAATGTATAATGCCATCAGCGCAACGCACAGGCAAAATTTCTGCACTTTCGCCTATAGCTGGCGACATCTCAATATAAGTGAAATATTCTTGACTGGGACGTTAAACACCATTACTCACTCACTACTAACAGCTACATCGTTTGTAATTCATGGTGAGATTGTTCACTTGCTTAAGTGGTAATCCTAATTAATCGCGTCTGATGTTCATTCCCTAATTACTCTGTAATTATTATTATTCCCTAATAAATCTGTGACTTACTTCTTTATTTATTTAGTTATGCATCAAATATTTTTTTTAGATATCATTAAACAAAATGCATAATGTATTGAATGTTCATATAAAAATAATATGACACTTATATAAAAAATAATATAAGACACTTATATAAAAAATAATATAAGATTATTTATCAACATATTTATTTATTTATTTATTTATTTATTTATTTAAATAAATAAATTTTCAAAAAATATAAATAATAATATTTATCAACATATTTTTTATCAATTAAATAAATAATAAGTTAATGAAGAAATGCATAAATTCTATCGTTTACCTTTTTATTAACTAGTCAGAAAGACTAATGATATTATTCTAAAATGTGTACTTAATCAAGACAAATATGGAGTTAACAAAAAATAAAATTAATATTCAAATAGTATATTTTGATTAACCAAGGTAAAACCTGTTACAGTAACCACCTGACCATCGACCATCAAAACCACTTTTAAGGTCCTCTTACTTCAAATTTCAATCAACTTGTAAATAAAGTACATATTTCTCGTTCAGGTCCCATAGGTGGTATTTGTATACAGGTTTTACCATACATATATGTATGCACTCATAATGTTCAGTTTCTTCAAATAACTAGCGGCAGACAAGTACTTTCATAGTATTCTAACAATGCTACATATACAAAACACCTTAAAACATAGAATTTAGGTCTTCAGGTTGTTCTGAAACTACATACAAATCATCTGAAAGAAAAGTTGAGTGCTGATCTCTGCAATGACAATTACTAGACAGGTGAGAAACAGGTGTACACTTTTTCTCAGTGCCATCTACAAACAGACATTTTGATAGTTTAGAATCAGGTGTGTATCTGTGTTCTCATTATCTACAGATGAGAATAAGGTGCGTTTCTGTGCTCAGACATCTAGATAGGTGTGAATAAGGTGTGTATCTGTGTTCAGACATCTAAACAGATGAGAATCAGTTGTGTACCTGAGCTCAGACATCTAGACAGGTGAGAACCAAGTGTGTATCTATGTTCAGACATCTAAACAGGTAAGAATCAGTTGTGTACCTATGCTCAGACCTTTAGACAGGCGAGAACCAGTTGTGTACCTTTGCTTAGACCTCTTGACAGTTAAAAATCAGGTGTGCAACTATGCTAAGGACTCTATACAGGTGAGAATCAGGTGTGTAACTATGCTCAGACCCCTAGCCAAGTGAGAACCAGGTGCATACCCGAGCTCAACATGTGTAAAAATAGTTAAACAAAAAGGTAAAAGTTGCCTGCCTTCTATGCATTAACATCATAAATAGGACACCAATGAAAAGGTGCCAAGTAAGAAACTTGTGATAAATGCAATTAAGGTCTCTAACAGAAATGTTTACTGAAAAATAAACACAAAAGTTCTGATGCTAACTAGCCACAAGACCCAAGGTACAGAACTTAGCAAAGTAAAAGTTGATGTAAATATTTAAAACTGGACCACCTGGACAGGTAAGCTTACCTGTATATACAAAGGGATTTCAACAAAACACAAGTTACAAAATTTGTTGGGGACTAATGGCTGAAGCAAACCATAGCAAACACAAAGTTACAATATTTGCCAGCAACCAAAGGCTGAAGCAAATAATAGCATCTATAAGCAATGACAACAACAACAACAACAAACAAAAGGTGGTAATTATATATAGAATTAGCCTTTTTGAAACTGGGAAAAGAAGCCACACATGTGCTTAACAGTCTGTTTTACCATCTACCGCAAGCAAACCAGTCCAAAATTTTAATTCTTCAGATACAGATACATGATTGAAACCAACAAAAAGCTGCGTCATCTTCAACATCTACCAATAGCAATAAACAAAATCATGTTTTGGGGGTCTACAAGAAATCAGAACTATTTCATGCAAACAATGAACAGAAAGCACACTTTTACATATTATAATTTCATGTTCGGGGTAGGGTTACTAATGCCACAATTGCAAAACATTGTACATGTACTAGCACATGAAAAAAAAAACAAGCAATGAATTAGAATCCCTTTGCCAGCAGGTATTTTTGTGATTTTCACTTATGTTCAAAGGGCCATAACTCTCAGGAAAATGTGCAAACCAACTTCGGTAAACAATATCGCCTACCTATGTTGATACTTTGCACAAAATTTCATGAAATAATGCTTCATAGTTTTGGAGAATTGGTGCAGACAAGAATTTCGGAAAGACGGAAATTTGAATTTAATATCTGCCTTTTTCTATGAAAGGTGGGGGATAACAAAAGATCAAATTAGCAAAGCTTTGTAGGACAATATCATAAAAGCATCTCCTTAGCCTATAGGTTCTTCAACCCAGTTCTTTTCCCTATTTGTCACAATATGTAACTAAGAGTTTGAGTACAATACCCCACATGAGATGAATTTACCCAAAAGATACCTATCCCTCCAACTGTACCTATTTTGTGTTCATGGCTGGCTAAGGATTAAATGTTTGATCCTCGTTTTTATTCCTAGGCTACAGCCACTCACTACTGAAGCACTGTGATCTGTAGGCAAACACTTTAGAAAACTCAGCTGAAACAACTACTGTTAATTGTTGGATACCATAACTATGTCCCCAATAAGATAACCATTTGAGTCTTAAAAAAGCGACAAATGTGCCAAAGCCCCAAAAAAGGATATTGAACTGCTCAACTACACCAAACTCTTATTACTACAATAAGCTCTAAAAATATCCGACGAGCCAAGCCATCTCCGAAAAATGATCCATACAAAGGTTGAAGCTGAAGAAGCAAAAGAAACACAGCAAAACTAATATGTTTCACCATATCATTCTTGGAGAACATAAAAGTTACTTTGATACAAAAAGTATTTCTGATTATTATAGAAGGAAAGAAAAAAGCATGCTTTGGTTGATCTGATTAAATACATATAGAAAGTAATATATCATGCTATATTGGAAATCCCGTGCAAATCAGCTAGGCAGCAGGCAGGTTACAAAAAAAAAAAACTAAAACAGGTGTCTTCAAGTAGTGTTACCTGAACCTGATGAAGACCTGCAAGATAACAGGCATTCTTTTTCTGTACTGAAGCGATTTTGGTTGCCATCACAACCTCCATACCAAAACCTAAGACAGCTACCCTTGTTATAATTGTAATACCATTGAACGGTAAAATTGTCACGACAACTGCCCATACTTTTGTCCAATCGACATATTGCTGAAAGATTAGTATACAGACATGATAGAAAAGCGATTGGTTAATTACAAACTTAAGTCAATATAGTATGATTGTATAAAAAAACTGCAATATAAGCAAAGATATATTTCAATTCATGTCCCTTTTTATCTGCCTTGTATAATTTTTGTGAATAAAAGCTAGATAAGAAATTTTATGATTAACCATAATATTTTAATACAAGCTCAAATACTCTTTTTTTAATATCATACAGATAATATTGCAAAAATAAATGCTAAAGCTTTAAGTGAATTTCAATATTTTCAATATTGAGCAAAGTATATATGTATATAGAGTATATATATATATGTCTTACCTGATTTTGGTTCAGGAACATTATTATCACAGCCCAAGTAGTTCTCTCCCCTTGCTGAGGTGGCGCCATCTGGACAGCAGCCATATCTAGTTCCTGCACAGCCTCCAACAACAACAACATTTTCACAGCCCAAGTAGTTCTCTCCCCTTGCTGAGGTGGCGCCATCTGGACAGCAGCCATATCTAGTTCCTGCACAGCCTCCAACAACGACAACTTCACAGCCTAAGTTGTTTTCTCCCCTTGCTGAGGTGGAGCCATCTGGACAGCAGCCATATCTAGTTCCTGCACAGCCTCCAACGACAACATTTTCACAGCCTAGGTAGTTCTCTCCCCTTGCTGAGGTGGCACCATCTGGACAGCAGCCATATCTAGTTCCTGCACAGCCTCCAACGACAACATTTTCACAGCCTAGGTAGTTCTCTCCCCTTGCTGAAGTAGTGCCATCTGGACAACATCCATACCTTGTCCCAGCACAGCCTCCGATGAGTCCTGTTGATAAATAAAATTGCAATAATGAAACGTTTTTAAATTTTTTTCTAGGTAAACTTCCTTTTAATATAATCATAACGGTTAGTACCAAAAAGTAGAGTAAAACCTGTTTATAAAGACCATACATGGGATCTGAGAAATATTATCTTTGTAGATAGGTTACATTTGACAACCGGATGTTTGGTTGAAATATGAAGGAAATGGATCCAAAACATTGGTCTTTATATACAGTTGGACACTATATCCAATTTGCTGTACTCCAAATACAACTTTGAACATAATTTTTTTGCCATAAAAATTTTTTGTCTCTTAAGAGTCAGGTGTATAAATTTAACTACCTATCATAATGGGGTGGAGTTGAGTAATGATGCTTCATTCCCTACTTAAAATTCTTTCATTTATATCGAGTCAGTTCTGGGATGATGGAGGACTCTGGAGTCCCTGGAGAAAACAGCCACCTTCAGCAAGCAAAGACAAACCTTTCATACTAGGATCAGATTGAATATAATTCAATTAAAGATGGTGTAACAGGAGGGAGGAAACACGTGAAAAGTTTCACTTCCTCACTGAATGCCCAAGCTGAGGATCAAGTGCAGCCCTCCCATGGGAAAAATTAGCATTCTGCCACAAAGCTAAAAGTTCTGGACCAGAAAATGGCAGGAATTCACTCTGTTAAATCTACTATATACAACACAACAATACCACATCTAGCTCAGCCGTGCTACAATGGTGAGAGATGCTGTGATATGTCTGACCATTGAGCCACCAAGACACCCGTAAGAATGGTAAACTTGTGTTTAGATTTATCTTTGTGATTAATATGAATAACTGTCTTGACACAAAGAGCTGAAAAGTTGCTGTCATGTGATGCGACATAAAACAACATTCAACCAACTAACCTTGTATCAAAATATTACAGAGGGGCTATACAATAAAACGCTTTTTTTGTGACATAATATTTTTGGGAGATTTCTATCAAAGTAATTTCGCTGCATGAAATGTCCACAGTATTCAATGGTGAGCCACTCATTTAAAATTCTTGGTATGTAAGTAAAATTCCCTGTTCTCCCTTTGTCATGTAAAAATCTATGTATACCTGTAAACTATGCTTTTTATTAGATCAATTCCATTTTTGCATGCACATATTAATTTTGCAATATTTTTTTTTCTAATTTGTGAATTTAGTGTTAATAACATACAGCCATCCCTGTCTATAAAGACCACCCAAGGAATAGTGGCCTTTATTGGCAGGTGACCTTTATATAAAGGCTCAAATAATATGAATAAAGATCAAATAGGATACAATTCTATTGGCCTTAAAAAGCAGGTGACCCTTATATAGAAGTGGCCTTTAAGGCAAGTTGGACTGCAAACACATGTTTTACAATAAACAGAATTTTTAATATTTGTTTACATAAATTTGTTAAATTTCTATGGCCAATTGTAAAACTTTAACGGTCAGTTACATAACATTATTTACAAAACTAATTGATCACATAGTAACTTTGCATGTAGGTATTTAGTACTAACAAATTTAAGTTCTTATTTCCCCCTTCCTCTGACGGTCATTTAGGGGTCAATGGTCAATAATTACAATGGTCAAGGGGACTGGTACCAAATTAAATAAAAATGATATTCAATCTGGTTACTGATATAAACACCTTGATTTCAGGTGTGTAAAGGTGTATGATTTGTAATACAAGCAGGTGAGAAGAAGTTATTTTGTGATAAAATTTGGATGTCAAATATCTTGACACCTTTCATTGTGGGAACCATTTTCTAATATCATACTAACTGGTCATGGAAGTTCTTGATGACAATGACCTCTGACTACTGTAATTCAAGACACTTTTTGCATCAAATAATTTTTGATGAAATCTTCTGTTTGAAAATAGACCCTTAAGTGTAAAGGCAATTGAATTACATTAAATAAAACATTAGCAACTTTTTATTTCTGCATCTTGTGAATGAACACGAAAATTTCCTCATTTTGACAGTAGTATAGACTGAATTTGCTGAATCAGTAATAATTATTCTGTAAAACATTTCCAAGAAAACCTGACTTGCTCAGTCTGTTTCAAGTGATCACAGGTGACCTGCTCTCGAGTGAACTCTACAGAATGTCTTTAGCAGTCATTGTCTCAGACACAGAACCATGGTTTTCAAGTCTCATCAGAAATACTTTTCTAGCAATCAATTTATTCATTTATTATTTAGATTGAATTTGCTGATCAGTAATTCTGTAAAACATTCCCAGGAAAACCTGACTTGCTCAATCTGTTTCAATTGCTTGTAGCTGTAAGTACCCTCTGAAGCATTCACGCATTCACAGGTGATTGCTCTTTATTGAACTCTATAGAGGTGTCTTTAGCATTCACCGAGACACAGGATCTTGGCTTTCAAATCTCATCCAAAAGACTTCTCTAACGATCAATTTATTCATTCTTAAATTATGGTTTGGTGTCCAAGCAATGGAAAATATTAATAAAGAATCTGATATGAAAAAAATGAATTAATTAAGTTGTGGATGTTGCCTGGAGTGCTATATAAGATGTGTAAATGACCCTGTAAACATTGATGAAGTGACCACTGATGTTGTGACCAGTACATCATGTCTCTGATCTCTGCTTTACTAAACAACCTTTAATAAGAAATGTTATTTTAGTAAACATTCAACTAGACATTTGATGGACATCATGTCTAGAAAATATATGTAATACATGTACATAAGATACAGACTGACCTCAATTATTTAGAAATATTTTTATAATAGCTGAGTGAGAAAAAAAGATGTTTTACACCTAAATCAGGATTCTTTTTTTTACTTATTTTATTGGAAGAATAAGCATGGTAAATAATGTTTTGATATTTGGTGTAAAATGAGAGAAACAGTATTTTATGCTCCAGTCAAAATTTGTTCACTGATATAAAGGTGGTCAATTCTGCAATTGTGGGCAAACAAGAGTATCTGTATAAAACTGCTGACCTTCTGCAACCCAAATCACAAAATGTTGCATAGAATCTGTGTTAGCGGGATTCACACCTAGGTGGTGAGAGACACTGTCATCTGTAAGCATGCACTTTAGACCATTTGGCTAGTGACTCCAATTGGGCAGATCCTTATGTGAGCAAAATATTTTTAGTTCACTTGTCAAAAGTTGTGGTTTTCTCAGCTGGCACTCTTGTTTTCCCCACTATTCCAGAAATTGAAAACCTCAATTTAAATGAAAAAATCTTGACTGTGGCATAAGTATATTTTTCCATTTCCATCCTTTTTGTCTATTTGCCAAAAGGCGGTGTAACAAAATCTACATAAACATTGTCACAGAGGGACCAAACAGTTTATCTCACTGTCCCCTCAGTACCCTCACAGAGACTGTAAAAATACAGTAATAATGTCAAAGTCACCCCAATTGTCAACACAAGGAAAAATATGACCACCTCCATCTAAAGATTTCAGTTTACTTATTTAAAACTAATTGAATTAAAAGTAAACAAAATTTATCAGTGAAATGTCAACAAAAGCCAGAAACTAATACATGATATACGAGTAAACAAATATTTCCAATAAAGATTGGGTCACATAGATAAAGTTCAGACCTATATACACATACAAGTATATTTAACTTATAATGAAATGTGACACATTATTTAGATGTCAGCATATATTTCATGTGTATGAGAGAGAGAGAGAGACATACTAGTCAAGAATATTTCACTTATTATATCAAGATGTAACCAGCTATATGTGAAGTGGCAGAAATTTAGACCCATCCAATATACTCAGGGCAATGTGCAGAGAGGGTTCATTCCACACCTGCCATGATGTGGGGCATCACTATTTAAGGTCTCTTTTGAAGGACCCAGTTACTTTCATTTCTAAATGCTGAGTGCTTGGCAAAAAAAACAGTCATTACCTATTCTCAGGTGTTAGTCAGACCCAGTCGAGTTTCAAACTCATGACCTCCCACATACGAAGAATGTGAAATATGTGGGGGTTTTTTTGAGAGAAAGAGTTCAGCTCTAAGGAACAGCAGTTAGTGGGCAGCATATTTTTTCACATGAGAGAGAGAGAGAGAGAAAGAGAGAGAGGTGTAAATGAAAGTGGGGGTTCACCTCTGAATTTCACTAGGCCTTGGTGACCAAGTGGTCTAATTTAGTGCCAGCTTGTAAAATGATACACCTTTCATTATTTGAATCCCACTCTGCAAAGTAACTAACGTGAATCAGTTTGTCAGTATTTCCCCCAAATTTCATTTTGTGCCATATGCACCTTTGGAACTTGCATAATTTTTAAGGTCTTGTTTCAAGAACCCACATGCATATAATACCCTGGTGTTTGTATTTGTAGCTACTTGCCTATCTTTATGAACAGATGGTCTATATATGGAAGTTCTTTTTTGGGCAACACATTAAATAAAAGGACTATGCAGAAAACACTTGTTTTATATAGAGAGATTTTGGTTTTTGGTTGAAATATTAAACTACGGGACCTTAAAACAGTGGACATAATAAAAGCAGTCTTTTCACAGAGGTAGTCACTATTGCAGGCTTTTCTGTATATTCTAATGCAATTTCAGCAAATAATCAAAGTTATATCAGAAGCAGTAACGCCTTGTTAAGATACAAAAAATCGGGTAAATGGCCCTACTTAAGTATCGGCTATTAAAATGTCATCGTGACTGTTAACAACTAGCAGTATAATTTTTATAATTTAAATGATATATCACTTGCAATCTAACCTGACATTTTCAAAATATTCTCAAATTTATAACACAATTTTAACCTTTCCAGACCCATGTTAATACGGAACAAGATGTAGAAATTTTATCTGGAATGCCTTATACTTTCACTTATAAATGTCATCAAGATTTATACTTCATAAAATACATTAAATAAAAAACGAAATATAAAAATATTTAAAAAAGAGAAAAAGGATAAAATGTGCATTATAATGAGTGAATCAGAGAATGTTGTGACATTTCTAGGTCAAATTAAAAAGTTATAAAAATTTGTACATTGTGTATTATGATTTTTTTAAAAATTAAATTAGATAAAACTTACAAGATTTAAACTATATGTTGTATTTTAGAAAAATACTTGGCTATGTACAACATGCAGACTATGGTCTAGTTTTCAAAGTGAAGTCTTACTGGTCCAATTCCAAATTGGGACTAGTAACAATGCATTTCTTTCAGATGTTCATCAAAAAATGTACACAAACTGTACGAGTATTAGTTCTCTTTTTTGATGGAAGGGTTGCAGAATATGACCATTTGAACTACCCTGGTGAACATTAAAAAAAAAAAAAAAACAAACAACAACTTTGTAACAGTTCTACATAATAAATAAAAAGAGAAGTTGCAGCTTTCCAATGATGAAATGCTAAAATGAACATTTGACCCTACATATAACCAACAAGAGAAAGTAAGGAAAGGATTAATTAGAGGGAGTGGAGTGGAGTGGAGTAATGCCTTGGTTAAGACTCTTTCATTTATGTCAAGGTGGTCAGTTTTGGAATGGAGGAACCAGAATGCCAAAAACATCAACCTTCAGCAAGTCAATTGAAAATTTTTTTACACTAGAATTTGCTCCAATTGAGCTACAAATCTAAGGGGTGAAAGGCACAAATATCTGTAAACTGGTGTAACGGAGGACTTTAAAATTCCAAGGGGCACAACTCTGAGAAAATTTGAAGTTACCTCCTCTAACTATACATGCAATGTGGTGTCATATAATCATGTATAACAAGTTTAGTAACAGTATCTTTAATGGTGTTGGAGGAGTAGGGCAGACAGACAGACAAGGCCTTTCTATAAAAAAAAATCTGTTTCTACAAATTGTTGTATAAAAACTAACTCTCCATAGAGGTTAACCTAATGTATGACACATGCTGACCTTCGGACAGCAACAATAGGATTACAATTATCAGGGGTAGAAGATTATTTGTAGAGAGCTTGAAATAGCAGCTGAAGATTAAAGACACTCACAGTATTATCAAATAAGCCAAGAAAGAGAAGATCAAACAAAGGCTAACTGTTATATTCAACAAGCACTTGTCACATCAGATGATAAGTCTGAGGTTAGATACAGCCCATTAGAAGTGGCCCTTCCTTTACGGCTCAGTTCTCGAGAGTTATCGGAAATATGAACAGGAATTTTAACTTAAACGGGACACTTGAAACATTTTTGCAGTTAAGAATTTAATTGCAGTTTAAAAGATTTGAAGCAATGTAAGAACTGTTTCTCATAGTTGCATAAATATTTAATTCATATTTATATTTGTAAAATTTTAAAGCACTTGATTCACCCATATATACCATACAAATCATTTCAATTTTACATACTGTACAATGATATATTTCATGTTGGTTTGGGCAGCAGTTTCAATAGAAGCCAGCAACCAGCAAAACCTGTCGTCTACTTTGGTATTTCTACACTTTGTCTGGTGTCTATTTTCATTATCAGTATTACATTTATATAGAGTTACAACTGAATTTGTTGTCTACTCCAGAAAACTTGTCGGCTATTTTAAAATCTGTTGAAAGGGCTGGTTTGGTTTTTGCTATTCATGAGCATTTAAGTGAAATTAAAACTGCCACTAAAGATGCTTTTATATCTAGGTGGTCATTTCTGGGATGGTGGAGAAATCCATAATGTCCAAAGAAAACCACATCAAAGTGCATTGTTCCCACACTCAAACTCAATCAAATATCCATGACAGTTCCACAACATTTTCCTGACAAAATTCTTTTTTCCCTAGCTTTCAAATGCAGTTCAAAACAAGAATGCCACTAAACAGAGCAAGACATGCCCATTTGTATTTTTGCCATTACACTGCTGGTAAAGATAGCAATGATGGCGAAAAACATATTTGATGGCAAAAAACGTAAAATATTTAAGTAGCATCATGTGAAAGAGAAACAAGAAATAAATCTCTAGTCCACAATATGTCCTGTTCTGTTCAATAGTGCAGGAAGAGTAGGCAAGATAAGAAATAAATATGACTAAATTTCAAAGGGAAACAACTCTTACGAAAGAAATACAAATTCGCTGACAATTTCATGATATTTTTTTAATTTTCAAATTTCCCGACATTTTGTTAAATTCCTTGACCTTGAAAAAATAAAAAAAATCTGATTTTCCTTTATGTGTGGTAACCATGAACTGATAAAGTAAACTCACAATCTTAATCACATTCGTGAGTCAAACTTAGGAAGTGAGTGATCCTCTGATCCCTAAACAGACACTCATGATCACTCCCTTGAGAATAGTTGCAGTTATTAATCAAAGAGAACTCGATATTTTTCTTCTAAATATGAGTAAAATGGGGCAGAAAATGTTATAAATTGTCAAAAGAAATCCCTCTATAGCCTCCCACAATCTGTTAAATATGTAGACTTTCTTACCATATAAATGACAAATAGCTAACTAACTGCTGACAACAGAATGCTTTTTTGTCAACTAATGAACAAATTTTATTCAAATATATCAACTTTTATGTTAACAGGTTTGAACAAAAAAACTTTTACACCCTCAAATAACTGTGACAGTGGGAAAAGGAGTCTACCAAGAAATCACAAGCATAAATCATAGCAATACACTTTTTATATGAGTGGAATTAAATTTATTCAGAATTTAACATTAAAATGTCTATCTTGTCCGTTTATCACCCTAACCCACCCAATATAAAGGAAAGGTCAACGACATCCCTGTTCATCCAGATCAAACAAACTCTTGATATACTGGTGATAATTCGGCACTAAATTTGATCCTACTCTAAACAGAATTTCTATTTTTCATTTTAAACCTCCAATATATTAGCCTATATCTGTGTTTATTTTTTAACAAATATAAATAAATTCCATAATAAAGTGTCTTATATCCTAAACTTATAAATTATCATCAGAGAGAGAACTGTTTGTACTACAATTAACCGAAAATGACAAACAGTGACACAGATTCATTTATCATGGTAATTAGCTCTTAATGTTCAAATTTCAGAATTTAAAAGGATTTACTACACAGCAAATTGACAAACAAATCATAAAATTTCCCTGTTTTGATAGATAAATGAAAAATTTTCAAATTGTATGTGTATCAATTTACAGTCTAGTTAGCCCTGAATAACTTTTAAACATGAAATAATCAACTCTTTCAAGAATAAATAAATGGTTTTTGCAGGCTGCTTATTACATGTATCTCCCCTGAATGCGTGTGACATGTATGGTCACCATTCATTACAGTCCCCATTGACATCATCACCAACACTGGTGTAAACTTATGCAAACCTATTTTTCCCTGAAAACATAAATTTTAGACATATCCCCCCCTCCCCAAAATATAAGTCTCCGTAAAGTGAAACTTGGCATATATTGATCACAAAACATGAAATGGAGAACAGATGACCTTGACCTTGATTCAAGGGTACAGTGGTTTACAGCCAAGTCAAACAGTGAAGAAAAACTTGGGTACTCACTTCTGCATTGACTGGTTACTTCTCGACCTTCAGCATCGAAAAACCTTCCAGTACATCCACCACAGTACTCATTTCTGGAATGAAGATACAATGTTATATGAAATCATTTGGACAACTCCACCATATATACAGTAAAACCTCGATTCATCGCCACCATTTGTTCAGTCAAATTTTGGCATTATAAAGGTGTTTGGCAAAATTGAGGGAAGCAGATAAAGAAAAAAATAAACAAAATGGATTTTGGGATTTTGAAATAGTGTGGCGATAAGCGAGGTGGCAAAGTTATTGAGGGGCATTATAACGAGGTTTTACTGTATATATATAGTCATCATCCAAAGGCTTAATGTCAAGTCCACTAAGGTAGAACGTAGTGCAAGAAAGTTTGTGAAACTGATTCCCAAAAATCAGCATACCATAGTTTTCTCCCTCTACCATCCAGACTAATATGGTAGCTCAGTTGATACAGTGCTTACTTCAGGTCTTGAATTTGAACAACAGCTTGGGTTTGATCAAGTCTTGAAAATAGATAATGACTGCTTTTTCACCAAGCATTTGGCATTTAGAAATGAAAGTCTTGTGGACTTTGGAATGAGAACTTGAAAACCAATGTCCCATGTCATGGCAGGTATGGAATATTAAAGAACCCTTCCTGCACATTACCCCGAGTCTACTGCAATGGTAAAACTTTTTGCCACTTCACCTATATCTGCTGATGTCTTGATTTGTCTAAAATATTCTTGACTGGGATGTAATACCTCATCAATTCAATCAATCAATTCTCCACCATCCCAGAATTGACAACATCAATATAGGTAAAGGAATGGTTTTGGTCATAAAGTTCCATTACTTCATTCTATTCTCTGTTCAAGGTTTTTTAAGCACTGTTAATTTTGTTTTCATATTTTGTTTGTTTGTTGTGTCATGTAATCTGTTACTTCTGGTAACTACACAGTACATGTTTCTCTTCTACAAACAAATTTCTTTCTTACATTTGGATGGATGTTTTTTAAAGTTTAACAAAAAGAAATCTAAAAGGTTTTTTTATATTAATTCAATCTTACCTGCATTGTGCATCTGGATAATTGAAACACCTGGCAGTATCACATGGTGCTGCAGGACAGTTATAGGGTTTAGATCCATCTGAACACAAATTACCTTTAAAATAAACAAAATTAAATGGGTTAAAATTAGTTAATAAAGTATCCATGGTTGTAAAATGGTTGAACATTTCCTCAGATGAGTTTAGTGTACTGCTATCTAAAAACTGAATTAAAATATTATCATCTAAACAATTGCAAATGGCAGCTCATATACATGTTAAGAGAAGTGAAACTGTTTCCCTGTAAAAGGATGGATTTAAGTGACAATATCTAACAGGCTTGCTTTCTGAGTTACTGTAATTCAATAACCTAAGTAAATTAATCAAAGTTTTTGGCAATCATAATTTCTTTATTAATCTTTTCTCAAACCTCAAGTTTTATACAACATAATAAAATAGATCATTTAATTTTAATCAATATCAATTTTATTTCAATTAAAAAACTTGTTGTATACATTTTTTATAAAAACCAAAACTCATCATAGCAAAAAACAAACAAAAATCAAGGATTAAGTGCTTCTAAGACATCCGGCCCAATGATAAAATAGGTTACCATACATTAAAACTTGGTATCAAACACTATTATTGCCTTCACTGTCAGAACCAAAAGATGTGATATCATTATCTAACAAATCACTTTGTAAGAGACCACCTATTGATGAAATAATGACCAAATCATTATACAACCCTAGTGTTAATATAAGATAGTACCAGTCATTTAGTGCATATAGGGTAATTTCAAGGTTTTAAAGTACAAACTCGATTAGAACATATTTTAACTATGTTGAAGTCCAAACTAGACCAGAAACTGGTATTGGCAGCGTTGAAGTCCAAAATAGACAGGTAGCCAGTCTTGGCAGTCTTGAGGTACAATTAAGATGCAGTTTTGAAGTAAAATCTAGGTAACCTGTCTTGGCAGTGTTGAAGTCCAAAATAGACAGGTAACCTGTCTTGGAAGTTTTGAAGTACATTCTAGAGAGGTAACTTGTCTTGGGAGTGTTGAAGTACTAACTAGACAGGTAACCTGACTTCGCAGTGTTAAACCAGGACAAAACTGGTCTTGAATGTGTTGAAGCTACTGTAAACCAGAATGACCAACTATGGGTAGCATTAAGATATATAAAATTAGATCACAAATCATCTTTGGTAATGAGGAAGTCAATTCCAGCATTGACTAGAAGTCTGCGGGACTGTTGAAGTCAATCTAGACAAGAAACCAGTCTATAAAGTGTTCAAGTGTAAAGTGCAACTGGACAAAATACCAGTCTAGGCAACAAAAAATAATCTGGAAAAGAAACATCAGCTAGTTATTCAATGTCTAACATCTATTAATACTTAGTGAAAACTAACATCTAACCATGCTAACTCCGTTAAGTGAAAAAGCACACACAGTTAGACAACATATATATATATATAAAACACACAGTCAGACAACATCTATATATATAAAATGAATCTTGGTTAGTGTACAATAAAACATCTTGATAAATCAATACAACTTATCTACCATTTACAGTCAAAATCTACATATATAGGCAAACAACAATGACCTGTCTTCTTGACCTTTCATAAGGAATATTCATATACAATGATCCACTTGGTACATGGATAGTGTTAGGATTCGCATTTAAGAATAAGCAATGTATATTTCGCATGGTGTAGACAAAATGAACACCTGTGTTCCCTTTACATAAATGCACTTGTCTATCATAAAATTTAAATTAAAGGTCAAGCAGACAGGCCAATGTTGTTGGTCTATACATGTTTGGTAACAAGATAAATTGGTTACGATGCCTGCTTGCTGATCTATCATAGACATAGTAATTATCTAATTTCAGACAGGTTAGTTAAAGACACCAATTTATCAACACTGGGATAATTTCCCTCTGCTAATTAAATCTTAAAGCATCCCCATAGACCCGAAATTCCCAATCACAAGAAATCAATGAATACATAGTTGTACCAAATCACTGAATTCAAACACATCAATTTTAATTGGGAAATTGTATTAAAAGTTGAATAGAGTTGAGTAATGGTGTTTAATGTCCCAGTCAAAAATAT
Organism: Anadara kagoshimensis; assembly: GCA_021292105.1. NCBI lineage: Eukaryota > Metazoa > Mollusca > Bivalvia > Arcoida > Arcidae > Anadara > Anadara kagoshimensis. The sequence goes on from CM037858.1 coordinate 38,576,427, forward strand.
TTCACTTATATTGAGACATCGCCAACTATAGGAAGTGCAGAAATTTTGCCTGTGTGTTGCGCTTATGGCATTATACAGCAGGATTCTTTAGCTTGTCAAGCCCATTGCGACATGGGACCTTGTTTATGTTAAGTTCCCATCCAAAAGAACCGTGACTTTCATTTCGTAATGCCGAGTGCTTGGCGAAAGAACAGTCACTACCCACTTTCAAGTCTTGGGTCAGACCTGGTCTGGGTTTAAACCCACGCCCTCCCACATACGGAGCGAGCACTCTACCAACTGAGCTACCGCAGTGGTTAAATTGTATTAAGCAACACCACCCTATTCTATAATGCAAGTTTAACTATCTTTGTACTTCAGTTCCTCCCACACATATTAACTCTCGATAGCTAAAATATTCATATAAATAACTTTCACATACTAATATAATTTGTAATAAAGTGTGTCCTTAAAGTTGTAAAATAATTTAAGTGCAATAAAGTATTGACTTTAAATCTGAAGACATCAACTAAGATATAAATTTTGAGTCTAAATAACAAAAGCAATACAAAAATTGGTCTTTTAGTCACATTTGAAATATAATTAAATCATGCCAATTGACGGATCGCCAGCCACGCCAACAATGTTCCGACAAAGGCTCAACATGCTTGAATTACATACAAAAAGAATAAAACTCGGCCTGAATTGTGTTATTTAATGATGTCACTGACACTAGAACGTCATTTGTTGCCGTGACGCTGCTTTGGTACCATGACGGCGGCCTGTGTCGGAACATAAAAGGCGTGGCAGGCGATCCGTTAATTAATCAGGAACCAAGACATTGCAGTTCATGCCAGTTACAGTTTGCAAGTTCTTTTTGAACAAATATGTTAATTTAATATGCACAAGAATTAAACATGTACAAAATCATGCAGGGAAACTAGATCTGGAATTTAGGCCAGTCTGGATAATGTTTTGTACTTTATTTTCCCAAAAACCATGTAGGGCGTGGCCGTCTAAAGGGCTGAATTATGAATCACAAACCACCTTTTATCTATCAGATTGTGAAAAACCTATATTCCATAACTTTGTGACCATGAAAATTACATTTTCTTCAGGAATTTTCCCGACAACATTATGGCATATGGTATGTTGGGGACCCCCACCCCATTAATCTAGTTTCACTGTATTTTGTTGAGTACTATAGACTGGTATGTGCATCAATTGAATTACTAATGGCTCAAAACAAAAAACTGATTTCCTAAAACTTCATTTTCATCAAGCAAAACTATAAATCCTGTACAAACATGTTATATAGTACAACCTGTACATAAAGATCACCAATGGGACCTAAGAAATATGGACAAAATAGACTAAGTGATCTTTATATTATAGAGTTTTTTCAGTTGAAATATCAAGCAAGGGGATTCTAAAACACTGGTTTTTATAAAGAGTTGGATTCTAAAACACTGGTTTTTATAAAGAGTTGGATTCTAAAACACTGGTTTTTATGAAGAGTTGGATTCTAAAGCACTGGTTTTTATAAAGAGTTGGATTCTAAAACACTGGTTTTTATAAAGAGTTGGATTCTAAAACACTGGTTTTTATAGAGTTGGATTCTAAAACACTGGTTTTTATAAAGAGTTGGATTCTAAAACACTGGTTTTTATAAAGAGTTGGATTCTAAAACACTGGTTTTTATAACGAGTTGGATTCTAAAACACTGGTTTTTATAACGAGTTGGATTCTAAAACACTGGTTTTTATAAAGAGTTGGATTCTAAAGCACTGGTTTTTATAAAGAGTTGGATTCTCAAACACTGGTTTTTATAACGAGTTGGATTCTAAAACACTGGTTTTTATGAAGAATTGGATTCTAAAACACTGGTTTTTATAAAGCGTTGGATTCTAAAACACTGGTTTTTATAAAGAGTTGGATTCTAAATCACTGGTTTTTATAAAGAGTTGGATTCTAAAACACTGGTTTTTATAAAGAGTTGGATTCTAAAACACTGGTTTTTATAAAGAGTTGGATTCTAAAACACTGGTTTTTATAAAGAGTTGGATTCTAAAACACTGGTTTTTATGAAGAATTGGATTCTAAAACACTGGTTTTTATAAAGAGTTGGATTCTAAAACACTGGTTTTTATAAAGAGTTGGATTCTAAAACACTGGTTTTTATAAAGAGTTGGATTCTAAAACACTGGTTTTTATAAAGAGTTGGATTCTAAAACACTAGTTTTTATAAACAGTTGGATTCTAAAACACTCGTTTTTATGAAGAGTTGGATTCTAAAACACTGGTTTTTATAAAGAGTTGGATTCTAAAACACTGGTTTTTATAAAGAGTTGGATTCTAAAACACTGGTTTTTATGAAGAGTTGGATTCTAAAACACTGGTTTTTTGAAGAGTTGGATTCTAAAACACTGGTTTTTATAACGAGTTGGATTCTAAAACACTGGTTTTTATGAAGAATTGGATTCTAAAACACTGGTTTTTATAAAGAGTTGGATTCTAAAACACTGGTTTATATAAAGAGTTGGATTCTAAATCACTGGTTTTTATAAAGAGTTGGATTCTAAAACACTGGTTTTTATGAAGAGTTGGATTCTAAAACACTGGTTTTTATAAAGAGTTGGATTCTAAAACACTGGTTTTTATAAAGAGTTGGATTCTAAAACACTGGTTTTTATAAAGAGTTGGATTCTAAAACACTGGTTTTTATAACGAGTTGGATTCTAAAACACTGGTTTTTATGAAGAGTTGGATTCTAAAACACTGGTTTTTATGAAGAATTGGATTCTAAAACACTGGTTTTTATAAAGAGTTGGATTCTAAAACACTGGTTTTTATGAAGAATTGGATTCTAAAACACTGGTTTTTATAAAGAGTTGGATTCTAAAACACTGGTTTTTATAAAGAGTTGGATTCTAAATCACTGGTTTTTATAAAGAGTTGGATTCTAAAACACTGGTTTTTATGAAGAGTTGGATTCTAAAACACTGGTTTTTATAAAGAGTTGGATTCTAAAACACTGCACTGGTTTTTATGAAGAATTGGATTCTAAAACACTGGTTTTTATAAAGAGTTGGATTCTAAAACACTGGTTTTTATAAAGAGTTGGATTCTAAATCACTGGTTTTTATAAAGAGTTGGATTCTAAAACACTGGTTTTTATGAAGAGTTGGATTCTAAAACACTGGTTTTTATAAAGAGTTGGATTCTAAAACACTGGTTTTTATAAAGAGTTGGATTCTAAAACACTGGTTTTTATAAAGAGTTGGATTCTAAAACACTGGTTTTTATAACGAGTTGGATTCTAAAACACTGGTTTTTATGAAGAGTTGGATTCTAAAACACTGGTTTTTATGAAGAATTGGATTCTAAAACACTGGTTTTTATAAAGAGTTGAATTCTAAAACACTAGTTTTTATAAAGAGTTGGATTCTAAAACACTGGTTTTTATAAAGAGTTGGATTCTAAAACACTGGTTTTTATAACGAGTTGGATTCTAAAACACTGGTTTTTATGAAGAGTTGGATTCTAAAACACTGGTTTTTATAAAGAGTTGGATTCTAAAACACTGGTTTTTATAACGAGTTGGATTCTAAAACACTGGTTTTTATAACGAGTTGGATTCTAAAACACTGGTTTTTATAAAGAGTTGGATTCTAAAGCACTGGTTTTTATAAAGAGTTGGATTCTCAAACACTGGTTTTTATAACGAGTTGGATTCTAAAACACTGGTTTTTATAAAGAGTTGGATTCTAAAACACTGGTTTTTATAAAGAGTTGGATTCTAAAACACTGGTTTTTATAAAGAGTTGGATTCTAAAACACTGGTTTTTATGAAGAATTGGATTCTAAAACACTGGTTTTTATAAAGAGTTGGATTCTAAAACACTGGTTTTTATAAAGAGTTGGATTCTAAATCACTGGTTTTTATAAAGAGTTGGATTCTAAAACACTGGTTTTTATAAAGAGTTGGATTCTAAAACACTAGTTTTTATAAACAGTTGGATTCTAAAACACTGGTTTTTATGAAGAGTTGGATTCTAAAACACTGGTTTTTATAAAGAGTTGGATTCTAAAACACTGGTTTTTATAAAGAGTTGGATTCTAAAACACTGGTTTTTATAAAGAGTTGGATTCTAAAACACTGGTTTTTATGAAGAGTTGGATTCTAAAACACTGGTTTTTATGAAGAGTTGGATTCTAAAACACTGGTTTTTATAACGAGTTGGATTCTAAAACACTGGTTTTTATGAAGAATTGGATTCTAAAACACTGGTTTTTATAAAGAGTTGGATTCTAAAACACTGGTTTTTATAAAGAGTTGGATTCTAAATCACTGGTTTTTATAAAGAGTTGGATTCTAAAACACTGGTTTTTATGAAGAGTTGGATTCTAAAACACTGGTTTTTATAAAGAGTTGGATTCTAAAACACTGGTTTTTATAAAGAGTTGGATTCTAAAACACTGGTTTTTATAAAGAGTTGGATTCTAAAACACTGGTTTTTATAACGAGTTGGATTCTAAAACACTGGTTTTTATGAAGAGTTGGATTCTAAAACACTGGTTTTTATGAAGAATTGGATTCTAAAACACTGGTTTTTATAAAGAGTTGGATTCTAAAACACTGGTTTTTATGAAGAATTGGATTCTAAAACACTGGTTTTTATAAAGAGTTGGATTCTAAAACACTGGTTTTTATAAAGAGTTGGATTCTAAATCACTGGTTTTTATAAAGAGTTGGATTCTAAAACACTGGTTTTTATGAAGACTTGGATTCTAAAACACTGGTTTTTTAAAAGAGTTGGATTCTAAAACACTGGTTTTTATAAAGAGTTGGATTCTAAAACACTGGTTTTTATAACGAGTTGGATTCTAAAACACTGGTTTTTATGAAGAGTTGGATTCTAAAACACTGGTTTTTATGAAGAATTGGATTCTAAAACACTGGTTTTTATAAAGAGTTGAATTCTAAAACACTAGTTTTTATAAAGAGTTGGATTCTAAAACACTGGTTTTTATAAAGAGTTGGATTCTAAAACACTGGTTTTTATGAAGAGTTGGATTCTAAAACACTGGTTTTTATAAAGAGTTAGCTGCAAAAGCTAGTTTTAACATACATCACTGATCAGTTTTTAAATAAAAATCTCTATTAATAACATGCAAAATACATCTATGTGATCTACCAAACACAAATTCATACAAAGCATAAAATTATAACCATAGCTCAATGGGCGGGTGAGCTAGAAACATTCCAACAAGCGATACAAACTTGTCCTACCTATTCCGAGATCAGTAATGTTCATCACACTCCTACTGTAAGCACTTTCTAGTTGACCTTTGATGACCTTGACAGAGAATTCATATTGTGTATTTGGCTTTAAGTTGGTAATTTGCATATTTAGATCTGTGTTATTTATATATGTAAAACCACTGCTTCCATTATTAACAGCATTGTAACGAACAGTGTAAAATCTATTATCATTGATTCTCTGATCCCGGCCCAGGGAAGTATCGGTCCAAAGTAAGAAAACTGTATATGGGGATAAAACTACGGCTTTGAGTCCTACTGGAGGTGCTATGGCAACTGTCTGGTTGGAAACTGTTTAAATACAAGAATCATAAATAGTTACATCTACCTGTGACAGAAAGATTATGAAAAAAAATGGAAACATGACATAAACTTCAATTTTGTTGACACACATACAAATACTGACAAAAATATCACTGCAATGCCATGATTCTGTGGAATTTTTAGACAAAATAATAGATTTTACAAAATTTTGTGCAATCAAAAATAAAAGGTCCTGAAAGTTCATATTAAAATACAAGTACATGTAATTCTGACATTAAAAACATATACTTAGAAGCATTAATTAGGAGTTTAGGACTGTGAGAGATAGTAGCATTTATCTTATTTTAGTTGACAAAAAAAGGTATTTGCAAGAAAACAAAAATTATTTTTCATATTTCCAAAAAAAAAAATGTTTTAAATTTAAATAAACAACTGTTTGATAGTTCTATTATAGCAACTATCAGACATTACAGGACAAACGTAACTTACGATATGAAACAGTTACTAACTCTAGAAGAAGAGAAATCTGTATCTATACATCATAATAGTCAAAGTAGAAAAAACAAACACTTAAGTGTCTTTATCTCCCAAAACATCTTTCAAATCTCAAAAGTTTGATTTTTTAAAAAACAAAAAAATCTAGATGTCTGTTTCCGAGATAACAATAACACCTGTGTACTGAGATGACCCCCAGCGATTATGTAACAGCTACAGTAAATATAAATAAAACCTGTACACAAGTAGTAGTTATTAGTTTTAAATGTTTTTTTTTGTATATTCTCTTGCATACAATAATTTACAACCCAATAGCTCTACCTTCTCTAACTGTATCACAATTATGTAAACAGTAAAACCTCGATTTATCACCAACATTTGTTCTGTCAAATTTTGGCATTATAAAGGGGCTTGCAATAATATAAAGGGAGATTTATAAAAAAAACATAACAGAAACAGAGGATTTGGGATTTCAAAATACTGTTGCAATAAGTGAAGTGGTAAAAGTTAAGGAGGAGCATGATAAAAAGATTTTAATGTATTTATGAATTTAAATTTAGTACATATTGCAATCTGTATAAGTATTATTTGTAGGATCTGATTCTAGTGGAATTTGATTCTTAGGCAGCAAGTCATAAACCACACTGAGCACCCTTAGCATGTGCTTTAGTCCACTTGACCAAAACCCCTCCCCCTCCCTTCCCTTCCAGACTAAGTGAGCCAATAGACTCTGGATTTGATAAACTATAGGAAAAATGTACAGTTAAACCTTGTTATAATGTCCTTCAATAACTGTGATTCACCTCTATTGCCACAGTATTAAAAAGTAAAACATCAATTTCTTCTATCTCCTAGCACCTATTGGTTTATCAGCAGACCCTTTCAAAATGCCAAACTTTGACAGAAAAATAGTGACTATGAATTGAGGTATTACTGTACATGTTTTTATGTATAGAATACCAATCTTAACTCATGTAAAAAACTTAAAAAAAGTGTCTACATTAATTTTATAAATTGTATAAAATATGTGTACTGTGATAATACCAAGGAAAATAAATTTGCCAATTATATATTCAATAACAAAAACTTTTAACATAGATAACAGCCATCAATCTTAATCATAGTGAATTATAACAATATAATATGACATTATTCAATGAACATGGATTAATCTGGTTATATTATATAACAGAATTGAAAAATGACATCAGTTTACATACATAATCAATTTTTAACATCTAAATAAAATGAATAACAAGTCAGATGGAAAATAAAATTAACAATCATTTCTATCAATTTATTTGATTAATATAAAATTCACCCTAATTTTGTCATGTTTTAAATTATTGTAAATTATTTTAAATTGTAATAAATTCTTTTGGTATTGAAAATTCAATTTTAACAATGATGAATTAACAATACCCATATTAGAAAATGATGAGAGGAACTAAGCCTGTCCTTTAGACCCGCTACTCAGCTATTGGGCAAGACCCTCATTTTAGTAATATCATATTTTTGTGATTTTGAAACTCAACTGAGGGCAGGTGCATTATATTTTAACTTGAGGAAGGGTTTTTAAACCATAATTCTCACTCTGTGGTAATTTCTGCTATTGCTGTTACTCCCCTGATAACAATGTATAGACAGATGGTTAAACAACTGTAACATATTCCATAATACATGTTACTTATTAAACAATTAATTTTTGTTCAGAGTATCATAAATCACAAATATTTTTTGTACAAAAATGTCACTTTTTTCAGTTTTGAAACTACACAGATGGCTTTCTGAATGATTCATGGCTTCTGCTGAGTAAAATTAATTTCAAATGTTTTAATTGGAAAGAAATGTTACATCACATAGATATCTTGAAATAAGCAGTGGAGCAGAATAATGGCATTATATGTCAATTTCACATGTTTTCGAAAGAAATGTTACATCATATGTATAGTCAAACAACATTGATCTGTATGCTTGACCTTGAATCGCTGTAGCTCAGTTGGTTGAGTGCTCGCTCCGTAAGTGGGAAGTCATGGGTTCAAACCCCGACAGGTCTAACCCCAGACTTGAAATTGGGTAGTGACTGTTCTTTCGCCAAGCACTTGGCATTACGAAATGAAAGTCAAGGTTTTTTCGGATAGGAACTTAAAATAAATGAGGTCCCATGTCACGGTGGGCTTGGCACGATAAAGAACCCTGCTGTATAATGCTATCAGCACAATGCACAGGCTAAATTTCTGCACCTTTGCCTATAGCTGGCAACATCTCCATATAAGTGAAATATTCTTGACTGAGACGTTAAACACTATTACTCAACTCAACTTTAATTTGAATAATCATTATGAATGAGTTGATTTATATAGGGGGATGAACATGTTTGTTTGGTCTGCATAGTATTTATTAACTGCAAATCCTAATACCTCAGAGGTATTGGGTAGATTATCCTATAAAAATGAACAGGTCATAGTTATTTGGGTATACAGAGATATCTATATGCCACAGATGCATTCTTTATTATTTCAAAACTAGAAAAACTGTGAGTCACAAGCTCACAAAAATACCTCTGCTCCCAAAAATCCATCGGATAAAATTTTTAAATAGGAGGTGCACATCTACATTATATCACAAAGATTGTGTGAAAGTTTCATGAAAATCCATTGAAGGATAAGAGATAGGTACCCTAAGGTGTAACAGAAGGAAGGACGGATGGATGGACACACAGACGGACACCCCTATCACTATATATCCCTCACTTTTTAAGCAGGGGGTATAATAAGCAGTGGAGTGAAGCAATGGTGATTATGCTGTGGTCAAGATTCTTTCACATTTACATTGAGGCACTTAATTCTCAATTCAATGCACCTGATCCTATGTCTACATAAAAATAATCATGACATTTTAACCGAGACTGGTGGAAATGTACAAAAACTATAAACAAACAGAAACCTCTAAATGGAAATAAACAATCTTTAAACAGGGGAAATGTACTGGGAAATTTAATAGTAATAGTGTTTTTTATGTCCCGGTCAAGATATTTAAAAGAACAGGTGATATTGGCTAATTTTCAAAATAACACCTTAAGTTTATGTTGGTATTTGGCCATAACTTTAAAATTAAAATTTTGGATAAAATGCCTAGACTTATGATAGTTTGATCATGTATAAAATTGGCCTGGCATTATGATAATTAATGTTCGAGTGGAGGAGGTCAGTTCTGGGGTGAGGGTGGAGGAAACCGGAGTGCCCAGAGAAAACCATTGAATATTAGCAAGTACTATTCCTACTGCCTCAAGTAGAATTCAAATCTAGGAAAGTTTCATTTGTACCCTCCACTAAATCTTTAATTTCAACTAAAAAAAGTCTAAAAATGACAGAATCAAGCAAATTTTGAACATTTCTGTGAATTTTTTTTTTAATTTTTCTTACATAGAATTTAATACAGGGGGTGGGGGTGGGGGGTGGGGTACAAAAGGATCTCTTACCCAAATCTAAGCCATGAGAGGCACTGTGATCAATTATTTAGCACTTTAGACAATTTAGCCATTGGGGTCACCCTCACCAGTGGGTACTTATGTAGGTGTTAATAAAGTTAAGTACTATAACCTATTATCAACTTGACCAGGACATAAATACTAAGATCACTTGTTTTGTGGATTAATTACTATAAGTTTATTAATCCTGTTATAGATTGATATCATGGATTAATCCTAATTTTACTTTATTTTTGACCAAGTTCTCCTAAGCAAAATGACCACTGCGGTAGCTCAGTTGGTAGAGTGCTCGCTCCGTATGTGGGAGGTCATGGGTTCTATCCCCGGCCAGGTCTGACCCAAGACTTGAAAGTTGGTAGTGACTGTTCTTTCGCCAAGCACTCGGCATTACGAAATGAAAGTCACAGTTCTTTTGGATGGGAACTTAAAATAAATGAGGTCCTGTGTCACGGTGGGCTTGGCAGGTTTCAGAACCCTGCTGTATAATGCCATCAGCGCAACACACGGGCAAAATTGCTGCACTTTTGCCTATAGCTGGCGACGTCTCGATATAAGTGAAATATTCTTGACTGGGACGTTAAACACCATTACTCAACTCAACTCCTAAGCAAAATGTCATGTCATGTGGTTGGTCTTTTGGATCTGTATAATGTAGATATAGCAAAGTCTTTGGTAAGAGTTCCTTTTGTACCCCGCCTATTTAATTCTATGTAAAATTTTTGAAAAAGTATTTCTCACAGAAATGTTCAAAATTGCTTGATTCTGTCATTTTTAGGCTTTTTTAGTCAAAATTAAATCTATATATATATTACTTAGAAAATGTAAATGATTGTTTCTTTCAAAATGATTACGTGTGTGTGCTTTCAGATCAGTGTCTTTCACTGCCAAAGTTCAAATCTCACTCAGATCCTAATGTGAAAAAGTTTTGTTAGTTTGCTTGACAAGGTACTCCTGTTTCCTCCACAATTCTAGAACTGATCACTTCCTCAGGTAGGCAGGAGAATATTGCATTGGGCTCCAAGATCCATTCCTCTACTGCTCTTTCAATTAATTTTGCAATTTTTGGCTATCTTTAAACGTTACTTTTTCAAATTTCCCACAAACATATATATGGGTTAAATTATAAGAATATGGTAATGAAGAATAAATGTTTCTTTCAAAATTATCAATTATTGGCATTTTAGCCAACAAATTTGGTTTAAAATATGGCCAAGTACCCAACAAAATATTAAAAGTGTTTCAATAATGTTGAAAAATGGTTAATATTGCCCCCACCGAAGATACTAAAATAGTTTCTATAATTTTTAAAAACGGTTAATCTTACTACCTTAACAAAATACTAAAGGTGTTTCAAAAATGTTGAAAAATGGTTCATTTTACCTGTCATTTTTCAACTGTAATTTGTCACAAATCCTACACAATATATCATATATTTGTATGTGTCAAATATCGTAAAAGTAAGATAGAATCAAGCTAATTATTACATTTATCATAAAGATATTATTACTGAAAAAAGATAAAATCATAAAATATTATATATACTGTTACTATAAAGATTAATATTGGTCAGAACTGTTTCCCTATTTGTACCAAATATATAAAAGGGTCATATCCAACGTTATCTCTATGGTAGATCCTGTCTTAAAACCTAACACTTTTGACACTTTTGAGATAAAAATTTCTTTGATTAAACAAAAGTTTTCAATTTGCAAATTTTATTATTTTTTTCTTTTTTTTTATCAAAAGGAGTTCTCCAATTTGCATGTGGTGAGAATTTCTTTGTAAGGATATCAGATCAGTTGCTGAAGGTTGCTGGTTTTCTCCATGTACTCAAGTTTCCTCCACCATCCCAGAATTGACCACCTCAATAACATAAGTAAAAGGATCTTGACCAAGGCACTAAACTTTATTACTTCATTCTACTACACTCAAATTTGTTTTACATATAGGTAAAGAAGAAAATCTGTCAAATCTGGACATAGCCCTGACAAACACCAGCATAAAATGAAGTGTTTGGCTTTAATACAAAATTTTACTGTTTTACTAAAGTTCAATAGCCAGGCTATCTATCTGTAGGGACAGTCTTCCTACAGTCCTGTCATAAAAGCATATTTATTGTACCTCATAATATTTGATATATCCTACAAAAGGATAAGTACTCTTTTTAATAACCAGCAATAACAATTGGATCTTCAGAACTTTCACCTTTACAATATCCATGTAGTAAATGTTGTTTGCGGTATATGTTGTTTACTGCATCTAATTTATATTTTTTTTAGCCATTATAAGTGGATTAAGTGACAGTTTACACACAGTACAGGCCTGTCGAAAGCTAAACACAGTGCGTGTCAGCTCATTCTAGCCCCTCATAAGCTATATCTCAACAACTTTTCTGCAGCTGCTATCTATCTCGTGGCAGCTTTTCGGATAATGAGTTATGTATGTCTCAGCCACTCGACAGTGGAGCTGGGACTACTTTTCGAGCTGGGACTATTTTTCTTTAGCTCAGTGTTAAACTTTCGGCAGGTCTGTACTTTACATGTATGTTATTTTGTAAGTGGACACCTATATTTCCTGTCTAGACCAAGTAAATTATCCACACGTAAAAACTTAACATATAATCATTATCCTGGAATTTAGTACTCCATTTAATGAGGTATATTTTATGACATAAAATTTAGGTATGTTAAAGTGTTTAATCATTATTGCTAGTATTATGGAATGGATCAGAGTGGAGTGGAGCGGAGTGGAGTGGAATGGTGTGGAGGTGTGGAGTGGAACAGTGTTGATTGGAGTGTATCAGAGTGGAATAGTGTGGATTGGAATGTAGTGGATTTGAAGGGAGTGGCATAGTGTGGAGGTGTGGAGTGGAACAGTGTGGAGTGGACTGGTGTGGAGTGGAAGTGTTGAGTGGAATAGTGTGGAGGTGTGGAGTGGAACAGGATGGAGTGGAATAGTGTGGAGGTGTGGAGTGGAACAGGGTGGAGTGGAATAGTGTGGAGGTGTGGAGTGGAACAGGGTGGAGTGGAATAGTGTGGAGGTGTGGAGTGGAACAGGTTGGAGTGAAATAGTGTGGAGTGGAACGGTGTGGAGTGGAAGTGTGGAGGTGTGGAGTGGAACAGGGTAGAGTGAATAGTGTGGAGTGGAACAATGTGGAATGGAATAGTGTAGAGGTGTGGAATGGAACAGGGTGGAGTGAAATAGTGTGGAGTGGAACGGTGTGGAGTGGAATAGTGTGGAGGTGTGGAGTGGAACAGGATGGAGTGAAATAGTGTGGAGTGGAACGGTGTGGAGTGGAATAGTGTGGAGGTGTGGAATGGAACAGGGTGGAGTGAAATAGTGTGGAGGTGTGGAGTGGAACAGGATGGAGTGAAATAGTGTGGAGTGGAACGGTGTGGAGTGGAATAGTGTGGAGGTGTGGAATGGAACAGGGTGGAGTGAAATAGTGTGGAGTGGAACGGTGTGGAGTGGAATAGTGTGGAGGTGTGGAGTGGAACAGGATGGAGTGAAATAGTGTGGAGTGGAACGGTGTGGAGTGGAATAGTGTGGAGGTGTGGAATGGAACAGGGTGGAGTGGAATAGTGTGGAGGTGTGGAATGGAACAGGGTGGAGTGAAATAGTGTGGAGTGGAACGGTGTGGAGTGGAATAGTGTGGAGGTGTGGAGTGGAACAGGGTGGAGTGGAGTGAATTGGAGTGGAACAGTGTGGAGTGGAATGTAGTAGAACGGAAAGCATTGGAATAGTGTGGGGATGTAGAATGAAACAGCTTGAAATGGTGTGGAATGGAGTAGAATAATGTAGAGTGGAATTGAGTGTAGTAGAGTGGAATAATGTTGGGTGTAATTTAGTCTAGTGGAATAGTATAGAGTGGAGTTCAGTGAAGTGTAGTGGTATAATAAGGATTCGAGTGGAATGGTGTGGGGTAGGGTAAAATTGAGTAATGGTGTTTTGCACTCCTCTCAAAAATCTGTCCGTAATATGAAGGCAATCAATTCTGGGATGGTAGAGAAAACCAGAGTGCCCAGAGAAATCACAAGCAAACTGACATCCTAACACTATGATCTGCCCAAGTGAGATTTGAACTCACAGTTGGCATAACTTGCACTGTGGGATTTTCTGTAAGGGCAATCGGTTTTGGGGTAGTAAAAGAAACCAGAGTGCCCTTAGAAAACCAGAACTTTCCGCATGCTAACTGACAAACTTCCACACTCTTGAATCAGTGCTGAAGTAGGCTTTGAACCCAGGGAGGTGAAAGGTGCTGTGGTCCATAAATGGAAAGGGAAAGGCGCTGGGATCCATAAATGTGTGATTCAGCAACCTAGGTCCCCTGCTCAAGTTTGAAGTTGAAGACAAACACCTTGCAACTATTAAATATTATACAGAACAAATTGATAAGATAGTAAAAGATGTATAAATCCAGGAGAAGCTAAGTGATAAAATTATAAGGGATATTAAACCAGGAGAAACTAGGTGATAAGATAATGAGACTATAATAATACCCTTAACAACTGATATAAATTATGTGTCTTACAGCATGTCAAGAAAATCCTTTATCCTGCTTACATAACTTAATCATACCAGTCAATAAATATATCAGTACTTAATTTCAGCTATAGAATTTGATAAAATTATTACACAAGGTGAATGGAAACGAAATCAAATAAAAGTTTTATTGATCGATTATGTCTGCCTTATTGAAGATCAACCTTCTCCCAGTTTATCTGTGGTTTATGTTCGGGATTGTGCACTTTTATAAATAATAAAGATCTTGACATATCTAACATAGACATGAGATGAAAAGACTTCTCAAAGATGTCATTTTTGGTAGATTTGAGTTTATGTGTAGTCCCACCACTAATAGACATCATTTAGGAGTTTTATTGACAGAATAAATCAAATGTTAAATCATTATGTTTTTGGGTATATCTAAAAATAAATAATTATATTTTTGAGACATGTCTCCTTCGAGAATACACATTACATTTTCTCTTAACTTAAGTGACTAAAATGACTATACATGTATATGTGGACATGTAGATTTGGACGCGACTCACATACCCCAATCAAGGTTGATATAGAATCGATTGTTAGATGGTGAAGAAATCAAGAAAAAAAAACAGTTTTTCTCCTGCCAGTCTCTCTCACTCTCTCTCGTCAAACAAAAAACAGACTTGACAAAAAATAAAATTTGCTGCAAGATGACTGTTCCTTGGTCAAACTCAGCAGTGGATGAAACACAATAATACCCTTTACAAAGTTTGATGTAACTTTTCAGAAAGATTTAAAATTAACTTCAGAAAGAATTAAAATTAACTTCAGAAAGATTTAAAATTAACTTAAAATCAAATCATGTTCATACTATTGACAAACAATACAGTAGAATAGCTGTAAAACCTGGATTCTGAGTGATGGATACCATTTAGTCAATTATTTAGAAATTTGATGATAAATTGAGGGAGGCATATATAGAAGAAAAATAATTTTTGAAATGGTGTGAGTAAAAATGAAATGTCAAAAGTTATTGAGGGGCATTATAACAAGGTTTTACTGTATACAAAAAACATAATAGTACTTCATTAGGATTCTTATAAATCTTTGGGTGGTCTTGTTAATAATTTATGAAAATTCACAAAAAACCCACAAAAACAGATAATAATTGCTTGCCTGTACTCTTTATCAAAATGGCTACACTTATACATTAGTAATAATATCTTATGATGCTGCTACAAGAAATTCCTTTTTTTTATTACATAAAATAGTCTGTTTCTATGTGGTCAAATCATATTAACAAATCAAATCTGCTGTAAAAAATATGAGAGAAAAAAATAAGTAATCACATAAAAAAACATCTTGAATCCATCAATATATCATTTCAGCTTCCATGATGTCATTTTTATTAAACTCAGAAAAAACGGAAAATATGGAAAAGTCATTTACAATGGCTACAAGTCAGTGAAGCAGCAGACAGTTAGGAATAATAAATAATCTGTTATGTTTACAAATAATCTGACAAAAATCATAATAATTATACCATATAACGTCTGCTGCTGGGGAGGCCAGGGTCAAAGGCCTACGAAATACTGGAAATATCTACAGTACAGGCCTGTCAAAAGTTTAACACTGAGCTGACAAATATTAGCCTTATCTCGGCTCGTCATTAGCTGTATCTTGCAGCTTCTGTCTATCTCTTGGCAGCATATTTCAGCCACTAATTATCCATATCTCGTAAGTTGAGTTTCAATTTCATTTCAATAGCTTAGTGTTAATTTTTTGACAGGTCTGTACTATACAAGACTTAAAACATCAAAACCATTCTAGTTAGGTAAAATAATAAAGTAAAGTGTTGTATGTGTAAAATTGATGGAATTTACATATGAAAACAGAAATTTTGTTTTCTTATGAAATATAATACAATTCAGACAAGAATTCATACCTATTTTAAGAATTTGTATGATGTTTGTATAAATATGTTTATAAAAAATAGTATCATTTTGTTCTGGTTAAAATTCCCGAAAGTCTCTGGTGGCCAATTGCATGGTCTAAAGTCCACTCTAATGGATCACAGTGTCTTTCAACACATAGATTTAAATCAAACTCTGGCAGATCCTAGCGTGAGAAAAGTTGTCAGTTCTTGCATAATGTAGCACTCCAGTTTCTGCTACCTTACTTAAACTGGCTGGTTTGATATAAGTGAAAGAATCTTGACTAGAGGTGTAAAACTTCATTACTATGCCGCTCCACTGCACTCTTCTATTAAGATTCCAAAACTCTCCTAGTTTCAAAAGCCAATACCTCAGTTTAAGGTTTGTGAATCATGCTGTTTGAGTATATTTTAATTTTAAATAAACAGAAAAATAAAATCTTTTTAAGTGCTAGGATTTAAATTAAATAGTGTCTAAGTAAGACAAATATGCTCATTGTGGTGTTCAAATTTTTAGTCAGAATATTTTACTGGTACATGTTCAAAGAGAACTCACTATGCAAAGATTAAAAATAAATAAATAAATAAATAAATAAATAAATAAATAAATAAATAAATAAATAAATAAATACATAAATTTAAAATAAAAATAAATAAATAAATGTTTAATTTTTTATCTAGTTCAATTTATTTTTTCACTTGCATCAAGACATAGGTCAAGCCGCAGATATTCTAACCTTATTCAATGCATACTTATAGTGTAGAAAAGGTTTTTCATATCATGCCATGATAAACATGGCAAAGTACACAGTACTTTACCTTAAGTAGAGTTAAGTTTTTTGCCCAAATCAAGAGTATTACATTAGGGCAATGAGTTCAGTACTATGGTGGAGAAAAATGGAGTACCAAGAAAAAACAGCCAACCTCCAGCAAAGAAACTGCCAAAATTCTCACACATAGATCTACCTGAGTAGGACTGAGTGTAGTAAGGAAGTCTTCAGTCAAGATTCTTTTACTTGTATTGAGACAGTCAGTTCAGGGATTGTAGAAAGAATCAGAGTAATATACCAGAGAAATCACCAAAACTTCGGCAAGCAAACTGACAAACGTTTTCTTTCTGACACTAGTATCTGTTTGAGTGGAATTCTGATCCAAGGGTATGAGAATTCCTATGATCTGTAAGTGCCCCTTTAGACCACACAGACCAAAGAGGCCCCTATTTTGCGTAGGAGATAGGAGCACTATAGTTAACCTATTGTTTCTAAAAGGAGTAAATTACATTATAGTAAGCGTTCTTCAATTGTCACATGTTTTGGTACACAGGCCACTCAATTATTGCAATTGACCCCATATTATTTGTAGAGATAAGATTTTTTAGTGATGTATATCCTACTGAGTCACTTTGACATAAGACATATTATTTATTACATACTTAGCCTCATGCCTACAACCTACTTCAAATTTACCCACTATCTACTTGAAAATTAAGTTTTTATGACTTAAAATGTGAGCCACGCATCAACTCTGATGTAATTAGTGATGAAAATCTGGTACCTCCCCCACTTTGTGGTTACGCTGAACAAACAGAGGTCACAAACTGTGAACGTGTGGCAAAAATTAGGAGTACATACACTTCTGACATCTCCCCTACTTTGTGGTCACGCTGAAGAATTAGGGGTCACAAACTGCGCACTAGTGGCAAAAATTAGAAGCACATACCACAGCAAGTCACTTTAAGTTTTGTATATGTATACATGCATGAATTTTGAGTTGCATCTACCTAGCTCAGTAAATGTGCACTGGTTTTAGAACCAAATTAGTGCATGAATTTACGTTAAATTTCTTTCTTCTTTTTTTAATTGGTTAATTGACTGATGAGATTTCATGTCCCAGTCATAAATATTTTACTTATATCTGGACATCACCTTTATAATAGGCTGAAATGTTGACTTCTGCAGTGTGCTGTGGGCTATATTCAATTGGTTTTTTAAGTCATATCCAAAGGACTAGTCACTTATTTCTTGGAGAAAGAACAATCACTACCAATTGTCACAAGTCTTAGCCAGACCCAATCAGTGTTGAAACACACAACCTTTCATATACAGAAAAACACTGTATCAACTGAGTAGTGAATAAAAAATTTTAATTAAAATATTTTAGAAATATCCTTATTAGATTTCTGTTTTGTAGAGTACTAGAGGAATTTATACTAGAGAAATGTTTCATTTAAAACCAGCATAAATCTAATGTGTAAATATTTTCAAAAGAATTTAAAAACTATTTAAAACATCTCCTTGAAGGCCTTCTCCTCCTCCTCAACAAATTAATCAAATTTTATCTCAAGCTAGTCTTTATTTATTTCTCTGTAAATAGTCTCTAAAAATCAATGATCGATTATTCTCGGGAAAGAGAAAGATGTAGAAATCGGCAGCGTCAATTTACAAGGTATAATATGGTACGGCTGTCAGATCTTGATCAGAATGGAAGACCAAATTACACAGCTTCCCGGCAAAGTGACAGAAACAATTTTCTCTGAAATTTGATATTTCTTTTCTGTTTTGTGCTATATCAAAGGGAGTTAATTGTCATATTTTGACATCATGTGAAACAATCAAAAATATCATACTAGGATTTTTGACCTTATTTATTGATACAAGATGATATTACATGTATTTCAAATGGTTTGGAGTGATAATGTTTTATTACTACCCCCTCCACCTTCAAGATTTTGTAAAGATCTCTGTGTCTAGGATAGCCCTGGATATATTTGATGTCCCATAGTTCCATGTTCTCTTCACACAATTTTAATTACACATGTGGCAAGTGTAGCTAGCTAAACAGGAGGTGCTTACCCTTCCAGAGCACCTGGCCTCACTTCCCTGGTGGAAGTTCACTTTTCTAACCTAAATTGTCAGTTCAAACGTTTTTACTATGCTTCTGGATTGTGATTCGGACATGGATTAGTATGTTTGTTTTTGATATATATATTCAGTTTTGGTAAGGTGGAGGAAACCTAAGAACCTTCAGTAAAGCATCAATTTTGCAGAGAGGAAACTGACAAACTTTTCTCACACTAAGATCTGCCCGAGGGGATTCAAACCTAGAAAGTAAAAGGTGCTAGGTTCTGTTATCTGTAAGCTCATGTTTAAGACCAATCAGCTAGACAAGCATCTTATTTTATAAGAAAATGTTTTCCGGAATACTGGATACTTGTTATACATGGGCATAATATAGTAACACCTATTATAATTAGAATAGGTCTAGATTCTTATTTATTCCTCTGGTAGCAATTTTGTTTCCTTCACCTGGGATAATAAATACATATAGTGTCAAATTACTTATTTTTTACCTGTGTAAAAATGTTAATTTCCATATTTTATTATGTTAAAAAAGCATAAAAAATTTGAAAAAGCTGACTGTACAACTTATCCAGGGTTTTTTGTGACAGCATTGATTACGCAAAGACAACTGTATATCAGGCATATAGTAAAACTTTGTTTTTATCCCCCTTGCCACCACTTTGCCACCTCATCTACCTCCACACTATTATGAAGTCCGAATATCATTTTTTTCAGATTCAAGGGAGCCTCAGTGGTGGCATGGCCAAATGGCTTGCTTACAAATCATAGTGCCTTTAAGACTGCCTACTACTAGTTTGAATCCAGATCAAGTAGATCCTAGCTATAGTGTGATAAAGTTTGTCAGTTGTTAAGATATTTGTTTGCTGGCAAAGAGTAAGTGGTTTTCTCCAGGTATTTCAGCTTCCTCTGTCAATCTAGAAATGCCCTGAAGAATCTTGTCTGGAATATTAAACTTGAACAAACAAAATACTGTCCAAATATTCTCAGTAAGTGTGTAGTGAGTGCTAATAGGGCAAAGAGAGATGCTGTGATCCATAAGCAATGAAAAAATCTGTTAATCTCTGTAAAATCAAAATTCTCTTTTTATCTTTGATAATTACTGTTAGGTGATAACAGATCTAACATTTAATGGCCAAAACATCACTTACTAATCATTTTAGACAGAAATCAGGCATTTTACACCTTTTTACTCCTTTACCCTATATTAATAATGGAATTTACGATTTTATTTGATAATTGAATGATCTCATTCATTTTTAAGGTCTGAAGGGTTAAAATATATCAAATATTTATTCTTCATATTATAAAAATCTAAAATTTGAAATATTTATGCCGACATAAGAGGAAATGGATTTAAATACAAAAGTAATACAATTTTTAAGAAATGAAATTTGAAACTGGAATTAAGGTTTTTTCATTAGTAATTCATGTTACCAAGTAAAGAATTATGTTACAAAAAATTTGTAGTTGTATGGAAATTTTTTATAAGGCTAGAGTTACATTGTGTATAAGGGTTTAAGACATTTTAAATACTGGTATCCACTTGCACTTTAAGTGGTTGGCTTTGTTCATATGGTCAGTTTAAACTATGGCTGCAGGACAGTATAAATTTGCACTTACCAAAACCACAAATCCTACTGTGAGAAAAACGTAGACATTTTATGAATGAAAATAAATGTTCTGAACTGGTTCAACTTTGTCTAGTAATTTAAATATATTACGGTTAAGTTGGGTTACCGTATATACTGCTGTTGTCATGGGTATGTGGGACATTAGTGGTCAAGTGGTCAAAAACACTGGCTTATGATCAAAGCACTTCTTACAGCCTAGGTCTGAATCATTTTCGTGCAGATGATTTCAGCATGGAAAAGTTTGTTAGTTTGCTGGTTTGCCTACTACCATTCCAGAAATAAACTATTTGGTATTAGTGGAGCATGAAACCACATTACTCCACTCCATTTATGGGTATGTGGAAACAGTAAAAAAAGATAATCCTAATTTCTCAATGAGTGTCCCTAACAGAAAATTGCATATGACCCTTGTGGGTAGAAAGCAAGTACTTTACTATGAGAACTAGAACTGTCTCTTGAGAGCCAGCTAAACCCCCCCCCCCCCCTTATGCCCCCAACATTGACCTCCTGACCTTGACCTTTGACTTATGCACATGAATTTGGTATGCAACATATCTTCTCATGTTGGTTTACATTTGTGCAAAGTGTGATAAAAATTCTAAACTCCGTTTCTGCTGGGTATAATAAAGGATTCAGACCGGAAGGTCTGGCAGTATATGTAACATGTAGTTCTTTAAAATTATTCATAAATAAAGGATTAACTTAATAAAGGAAAACACAAAAGAACAAAACTTTTTACAGAAAAATAATTACTCAATACATGATAAAATTTGAAGAAGACCCCACTATCACCACCAGACATCAAGACACTTGACATATTTACAAGACACATGTACTTTTAACAACAATGGATACAAGAAGATTTAGAACCTGGAGTCTTATCTCAACACTTATGTACCAGAAGCAGAATGTGCAAAGGTCAAGCCAATAAACCTAATCAATTCTAAAGTATGTGAAGATTCAGAAGAATCATATTTCCCTTACGTAAAACATCTGCATAATGAAAGAAAAAAAAAAAGGAAAAAAGATCATAAAAATCACAATACCCCGCACATCACCAATGTAAAAATAATTACAATCCAAGTTATACAAAAAATAAAATATTAATCACCATATGACACGCTTCACCTGGTTTGAAAATAAATAATTTGTGTAATATAATTTTTATCACATTACCCCCTGCAACATTTACTGACTAAAATTTCGTCCCTTGTTATTACTTTGTATAACTAGTAGATAAGATTGTGTTATATGCTACACAGACATTGATATCTTAAACATAAGGATTACCAATTAACATCCACTGAGGGAGTTAATCTATTTTATTATGCAAAAAAAAGTCTCATTTTTTACCACTACTGAGGAATTTGTAACGCTGTAGGGGCTCTAAGGCCTGTTCCCTCCACATCAAACAGATATACTGCTGTTAGATTACAACATATATACCATGTACTGATGAACAATTTCTTGAAATGTGATACAGATATGATGGGCTCATGCAATATTACAATCTCAGCATTTTTATAGTTGGGTTCACTCAGAACAAATAAATAACTCAGACAAGATTCCTAAGCTTGGGTGCTTCTTGGTTTTATGAACAATCACTATTGCTCAGTATGGTCTCTTGTTTGTCTGGTTGGTAACAATCTGACTAAAAATCAAAAAGTATGTTCTGCTCTATGTGTCAAACATAGGGCAATGGAAAAGATTCACCACTGGGTAGCTCAATTAGTAGAGTGCTTGCTCCATAAGTGGAAGGTCTTGGGTTCAAACCCCGGCCGGGTCTGACCCAAGACTTAAAAGTGGGTAGTGACTGTTCTTTCGCCAAGCACTCAGCATTATGAAATGAAAGTCACAGTTCTTTCGGATGGGAACTTAAAATAAATGAGGTCCCGTGTCTTGGTAGGCTTGGCATGATAAAGAACCCTGCTGTATAATGCCATCAGCAGATTGCAGCGCAACGCACAGGCAAAATTTCTGCACCTTCGCCTATAGCTGGCGACATCTCGATATAAGTGAAATATTTTTGACTGTGTTGTTAAACACCATTACTCAACTCAACTTATTACACCACTTTCTCTGATACCTAGAAAACAAAGACTTAAGTACATGTACCGGTATGTCAACCCATCTAAACTGCATGATGTCATTATAGGAAGTCTTCAAATACACTGCCATAAGTTGTTTTCTTGGTGATCTAAATTTGTGTTTATCTTTTCTTTACAATCTAAAATGTTTTATTTGGCTGTTTTTCTTCATTTGGTTGTATTGTGATGTGTATTTGATTGTGCTAGCTGTTGCCAAGTGCATTTGTCAGCTGCAAATAATTTCTTATATATCAAATTCTGTAGCTTTATTTGTAGCTGGTAATGTTTCTATATATATATATATTTAAAAAGTTTTGACCTAAAAAACATTTCCATGCTGACATTGAAGGGAAAACTCCAAACTCATGATCAAGTCTTAGATCAAACCCAGACAGAGCCTATCAACCAGTTTTCAACCAGAATCTTTCAATTAGAGTCTATCAACACCTAATGAAAGGAACTTTTACGAGTTCAAAACATCACTTATATTCCCATAAGCAATAAATCTAAAATTGTATTTCATATATGTTTAAACTTGACAGTTAACACAAATTTATTTAAGTTGTGCCATCAATCTAAAAATTTACAACCTTTGGTAAAATAAACATGATTTTTGACATTTCTGCATAAATTTGCATACATTAACACTGTAGATAAAACAATGGGTTGGTTTTCAATATCAGGTTTAAAATATTCAGGTTTGTGTTCAATGGTATTTGGCATTTTCTTAAGCTTTTTAGGGTAAGGGTTAAAAGGGACCAAATTTTTTAACTTTAATTCAAAATTTACTTAATTTTCTATCTTAGTAGAGGGACTTCAATGAAAAAATCTATATGTATGAAGAAGTTTCAGTGTAAATGTAATGCTTACATCTTCAAGATTGGAGATTTATAGACAAGTCCTGTGTTCTAAAGTGTGATTATGGATCCAACCACAGCACCTTTCATGGCCTAGAATCGATCCTAGCAGAAAACCAGTGGTTTTCCAATCTTCAAGATTGGAGATTTATAGTCAAGTCCAGTGTTCTAAAGTGTGATTATGGATCCAATGACAGCACCTCTCATGGCTTAGAATTAATCCTAGCAGAAGGCCAGTGATTTTCTCAGGGCACAACTGTGTCCTCTAGCATCCCAAAACTGATGACCTGGCTGGATATAAGTGAAAGAATCTTTACTGCTGTATACAACACCATTATTTCACTACTCTACTAAATGAGGGAAGGATGACTCTGCATATAGACAGACATATTACTTTCAGAAGACCTGAAATTCTTTCACTAGGTGATGGTTTAACATGTATCCCGCCCCCATCCATTAATGTTTTAAATAAAGTTTACACATTGAAATGTGCAATCTAAGTTTTTTTCATTCAGCATTTTATTGGACTTTTCTTATTCATTGACAATGTTCATTTGACATTTTCAAATTAATCTTTCATACATGGTTGTAGATTCAACAGTGCAAATGAATTAAACTTGTTTCAAAATTTTGTACTTTTTTGTATTCAGGTTGAATCTGCTATATAACTTTATTAAATATATAGGTAGGTTTGTTCGTTGGTTGTATAAATGTTTTATATTTCATCAGCAATGTATCAACTGTTTGTGACAAGACATTTTTTTTAAATTTCAAAAATTAATCAAAACACAAGTTCATGTGGTGAATGAGTTTGTGTAAGTATGTCCATACATCTTATGAAGAACAGTCAGGGTTCTCCCAAAATCTAAGGGATTTACTGGTTCAGACAGAATAGTAGGCATTAAAGGTATTATTGGCATTATGAGTAATTTATGGTCAACATATAAGACAATAAAGTTGTTTAATGATATGTATTTGTTTGGTAAGGTCACATAATCTGGCACTCAAGCTTAACAATCATCCATATTAATGAATAAATCTTAATATTTTTCATCTCCCTTTTCTGACATTTCAAAGACCAAAAAATGCCAACTAAACTTGTCTAAGAGACTATCAAAACATCATAAACCACAGATGGCATTCATGCAAAGTGTGAAAATTTTAAATGCAATCTGGAGATGACAAGAGTCTTGACACATCAGAAATTAAATTACCTCATCAGCAATTTTTAGTACCGTAGTTTCTAAAGATCTTGGCGCTTGAACTTAAGCATTGCATTTTTCTTTTAAATTTGCAATATTGCATGAATATTTCTGAAAATACCTGAATCTTTCTTACACAAGCATTTTTCTGAAATTCATTCAGAAAATAAAAAAACTGTACATAATTCAGACAAAATTTGGAAAATTTTTCAGACAAGAGTTGGACAACTTTTTTTCTTTATGAGGGTGGTATGAGCCAGGTGAGGATTTAAGTATGGTGTGATTAAAGAAGTGACCTTAATGACCCTCGACATATATAATGACTACTTTAAATACCTAATGGTACCATTGTACAACTAACATGTGGTTTAACCTCGACTCATATATCAAAATATCATAAAAATTGATTTCTTCAAATTTCTGAAATATCTCATTAAAAATCAAGACTAAAGTCAAACCTGTCTGTAAAGGCCACCAAAGGGAACCAGTAAAAGTGGCTTTTATGGGCAGGTGGCCTTTATAAATGGGTTCAAATAATATGAATAAAGAACAACTGGGATACAGTTCTGCTGGCCTTAATGAGCAGATGGGCCTTATATAGAGGAGCTATGAAAATATATTAACATACTTCTTCTATTTCAAAATTAGGGTGTCTCAAAAAACATAAAAGGTCTGAAAACATAGAAGGATTATGGTATGGTGTGATGTTTCATTTAACACATACATAAATATACATATTTATATCTATATGTGACTGACAACTTGGAAAAATTCAAACTGGGTGTTTATATTTGAGATTTAAGAACAGGAAAATTTTTCCATGTTAGAAAAATATTTAATATCATTAAGCCAGAATAATGAATAAACTGTAACACCTTAGATCAACAGAATTATTTTACTTGTGTATAAATTGTCACCCTTATAACCTGACCAACGTTTACTTGACCCGCTTAATTTAAGAACATGCATAATCAAAATGAAAAATATTGGTAGACTTATTATAAGCACTGGCTCCTCTTGACTCATACTGCGGACAGGATATGACCATTTTTTTTATGGACAAATTAATGACCAATAAAATTTTTGTAAACAGAATGAAATTTAAGGTTATTGTTTGTCCACCTTACCTATAGATTCAAAACAAAAACAAACTTGAAAAACTGATAAACAATATAATAGTTGTATAAGAAATGAAAAACAAACACCTTAACTGAATGATAATTTTGTGATAATTCGTACAAATTGAGAATCTAGTATGATCATCAATGACAATTTTTCCTAATTTCAATAAATTAAAATTACAATTTTTTTTAATTTTCAAATCAGAAATTACGAAAATATGTAGAAAAAGTCCATTACAGTAAAACCTTGTTATAATACCCCATGAATACTTTGCTACTCCGCTTATTGTCACAATAAAACCTTGTTTTAATGCCTCTCAACAACTTTCTTTGCCACCTTGCTTACTGCCGCAGTAACCCCCCCCCTTTTCAATGCCTCCCAATAACTTTTTTAACCTTGTTTTAATGCCCTTCAATAACTCAATAACCATTTTGCGAATCACCACACTATTTTGTAATAATAAAATCCAGTTCTTCTATGTTGTTTTCTTAATAAGTCTCCGTCAATTTATTCCAAAACCCCTTAATAATGCCAAAATACGATGGAATAATTTGTGGCACTGAATCTAGGTTTTACTAAATTTTCTATTTTATTTATGCAATCTTTCAGGGACAGAATGAAAAGAGACATCACTTGAAGTATAAACATGCATAACTTTGTCTGTTTTTGTCTTTGACTATGTTATTTTTTCAGCAATGAACCATACTGTTTTAGTTCATATATCTTTTCTTAACAAAAATGTTTTTACATTTTTTGTACAAACCATGACAAGGACTAACTAATAGTTAGTCTGTAATGAATAAAGCATCTGGTAGTAGAAAGAAAACTAACAGTACTGATTTCTGCTGACGTAAGGAATATTACTATACCACTCTGTACTTTGCTTTGTAAGGTCGTATATGACAGAGAGAGAGAGAGAGAGAGAGAGAGAGAGAGAGAGAGAGAGGGAAATGAAAAACTGAAAAAAACATTGATCTTGACATGATTTTTTAAAAAGTTTTCATCTCTCTCTCTCTCTCTCTCTCAATGTCTTTTATAACTTTTTCAAGTTTCTGAGCTCAATGACTTTCGTTACTTTCCTTCTGTTTTTTGCTCTCTCTCTCTTTCTCTCTCAATGACTTCCATTACTTTCTCAAAGTTTCTGAGCTCAATGACTTTCATTACTTTTCTTCTATTTTTTGCTCTCTCTTTCTCTCTCTCTCTCTCTCTCTTCAAATGATGACCATTAAACACTCAAAATATATCAAAAATAGAGAAAATATTTCTACAAAAGTATAAATTTCAATATTTTTCTCCTTCTTTTCCACTTTTCATGTTTGTTAACACAGTAGTAAATAATAACAAAAAGTAGCAATTATATGAAGAAAAAAAATTAAAATGCCACTTATTTACTCTGACATTTTTATGTTGGATAGTTTGTATAATAATAACACAGGAAGTTCACTCTTTAAATGTTTCTTTATAAATTATAGGTTAAGTGATGCTAGTCACCAACTAGGTGTACAGACCTGTCGCAAGTTAACACCTAGCAAACAAATCTTTGCCCGAATTGGCAGCTAATTCCAGCCCCTAATTAGATATATCAGCTTATCAACAGCTAGCTCTTTTTTGCTGTGGCTTTTTGGACAGGAGGTAGCCAAATCTTGGCCACTGGGCAGCCACATTTTGACTCGTTTTCGTTAGCTCTGTGTTAAATTTTTGACAGGTCTGTACTGTGTACTGTAGGTGTACCGACATTGATTTTTTATCAAGCTACACCCTTTAAACATGACAAATTTTGTCCTTTAACATTTGATACTCTGCGAATTGCACAGGGGTAAAAAAACTACTGAAAAAGTTAATTAAAATGAAACAGTTATACAGGTATTATAATTCCTTTGCTTTGACATAATTTTATTTATTTTCCATTACAATACAATTAAAGATGAAAAGAATTAAAATGTATTAAGATATTCAAATTTCTAAGTCTCTGGAAAAAAAAACTTTTGAGAAAAATCTTAATTATCTTAATGCATGCAGAATATAAAGTACAGTCAAACCTGTCTAAAAAGGCCACCCAAGGGAACCAGTAAAAGTGGCTTTTATGGGCAGGTGGCCCTTATATAGAGTTCAAATAACATGAATAAAGAGCAATTGGGATAAGATTTTACTAGCCTTTACAAGCAGGTGGCCCTTATATAGAGGTGGCCTTTAAGGCAGGTTCTACTGTACATTATAATAATACATATACAGTAAAACCTCTCTAAAGTGACAATCTTTGCTATATGTAATTTATTTTATATTGTTCCCATGACTTGAAAAGTACTACCAGATTCTAGATAACATGAAATCCTTAGTGATTTTTCACTAAATATGTAACTAGATTAGAAGTCACTAGTGGTTTTTATTCTGTTTTTAACTAAATCACTAGTGAAAACTTTTGAAACAATTTCACAATTTCACTATGCTCTCTTACATATAGAGGCCATCTGCCTATTTAACACTGGTAATTTGAGAAGATTTAGTTCACATAAAGTTGAACCTGTCCAGATTGAACACCTTCTGGACTAAACATTTTGTTCAGAGTAGACAGACATTTGTGTGTGTTTGGTGTGTTCTAGAAAAAAGGAGGAGTTCAGACAGGATTTCAGTATTGGTTTCTGTTTTGAAAAATTACCCTGTAGTTCAGTTCAGAGAAGTGTTCAGTTTGGATCGTTCAGTCTTGCCAAATTTCACTGTAGTTCAGTTCAAACACATTTTAATTTCATTAAAGGTTCAATTTTTGCAGGTTGAACTGTATTGCCCATATTGAACTAAATGCTTAATTGAAGGTCCAAATTTCTAAGTTTTCAAGGTTGGCCTTATAGAAAGGTTTGACTGTAGTAGTAATAATTATAATAAAGGGTTATAAAATAACAAGAAGGAAGAGGGGATAAAAAAATTAGCATATTTACCTGTCCGCGGTGAACATTTTTGAACACACAAATC
The DNA here is from genome assembly GCA_021292105.1 of Anadara kagoshimensis. Classification (NCBI taxonomy): domain Eukaryota; kingdom Metazoa; phylum Mollusca; class Bivalvia; order Arcoida; family Arcidae; genus Anadara; species Anadara kagoshimensis. Next base: position 38,605,126 of record CM037858.1, read on the forward strand.
CTCCGTTTCAAAATTATTTTCGTTTCCGTTACATCCACCATACCAAAATCGTTCACATCGTTGTCTACTTTCCGTGGAATTGTAAAACCATCTCACTGTATACTTTCTACAATTTCCCCGCTCCGCAGGCAATCTGCAAACAGCTACATCCAATAACACAGGCGTCAAATTAATTGAAACAACTATAGAGATTACAAATATACAAAAAGTTGGCCAATTCATTTTCCTCTTATTTTAAAAATGTCTCAAAAAAGATAAATATTTTCGAAATAAAGCTCTACATGAAAAAAAAACAAAAAAATTGCAACTTTCTAAAAAAAATTATAGAAAATCATATGTTGCAGGAATTGGCCTTCACTGAATGAAAAATTAATAATCAGGCGTTTTAGAAATCGATCAATCACTGTAAATTTCCTTTTTTGAATCAGAAAGTCTTTTATCCACAGTAGTAATGGTGACAGCCACAAAAAAATCCCTCCACTTCAATAGATTATTGACTTAAATGTTCTAGGAAGCTAGTCGCAAGCATCTATATATCTTCCTTATAAACCAAACACACTTCAAATATATATATATATACTCTCCACTAACAACCCTATAACAGCACTATATAGGAAACAACTCCTCTATCACAATTTCAACTTGTCAGCAAAAATTTCTTAAGAAATGCAATAAAATTTGAATACTCCAAAATAAAATCGATGATGTAATTATTTAATCCTTATAAAATCCTCTCAAGGCTTCTTAACATGTACTTCCACTTTTGTATATATATGATATACAGAGCTATGTACAAACAATGTAAATTCCTAGTGTATATCTCGAAAGATCAAGTAAAAGTTGGGTGTCCTTATCACCTATACACATTGAATGAATGAATATCTCTTGTGCTTGCTACTATTATTAAGTAGAGCACGTCAAAAATTATGCAAATATTAAAAAAGACACAATTTTTCTTCCCACTTAGATGATTATAGTGCTAAGGTACACAGGTGTAATTATACAGGTATGATGTCCACTACTGTCCACTATCTGTCCATACTGACCAACTGATATTATTGTTATATGGTCTGATACCCAGCCAGTCTTTAACGGGTTGACTAATCTCATGAGAGTAGAGGGTATAATAATACACCAATCACTTTTTAAAGTGCCACTCTACTATTTGAGGTCCCACCTACCAGGTCTCTCTGTTCACAAATTATGTAGATAGAGGAAATGGGGGTGTCTATGGGGAGGGGGACAATTTAAGTCTGTTTTCTTTTTCTATAAAAAGTTTTATAATTTTAAAACACAAATATTATTGAACTTTTTGTTTTTTAAATAAAGGAGATTTAAATTTTATAATTCTGTTTTAAAACACATTTAAATTTCTACTTAAAGGTTCCTTTAAGTAGGCTCTCTATAAACATAAATCAAATTGCGGTTTTAACTTCTTGTTTAACCCGAGACATTTAAAACCAATTTTAATTTGAGTATGAAAATCTGACACTTGTCCTCTTTTTCAAAATTTTTATAATATACATATCTGTATGCAATAAGAATTGATTTTTTTTCACAAAATGTTATAAATTTTAATTTAAATACATATACAGCAAAAAAAATTAAGTTTTTTTTCAAAATGTTATAAATTCAAATTACATGTAAATATATAATCACCAAAACAATTTTTTTTTTCAAAAAGTTATAAATTCAAATTAAATTTATATTCAGCAAAACAAAAAAATCAAAATGTTATTAATTCAAGTTTAAATACTGATTCAGCAAAAAATACTTTTTATTCAAAATGTTACATACCGGTTTTTAAATTCAAAAATGAATTAAATAAGACATCTAATTTGAATTTTATCTGTAAAATCTACGTAATACATGAAAAAAAAAGTTGAACTATCGGAGATAACACCATGCATATGTAATACATCCTCATTATTAAGTAGTAATTCATTTTCTGTGCTTTGTTAAACATGTCTCCAGCAAAAAATATTAAATTCATCCATGGTGGCAATTTATATCCGGTAAATGTGCAAATGCATTAACCAGTATCAGTATTCACATTGTGCAGACCAAAAGGAGGACGTACCCCCAATAGATGGATTCAGTACTGTGTCGGACAAAGTGAATAAGTCTATAAAAGGTTACCAGTGGTTGCTTGGTAATTGTTTTAAGGGTATTTGATACACTTTAACTCATTTTTAATTAACAAGACTGAAATATAGTGTTTTTCCACACTAAAATCCATTCATTTGGATAAAATGTCAATATTATATAAATACAAGCTTAAAAGTGTTTCAGTTTTGTGGAACAAGTATTTAAAGTCCCAGGTGTCCTAACTGACCTTAATGCTATATCAGCAATTTTTTCCACCATTTGTGATATTTCTCATTGATTAATTAATCAAAACACAAGATCATGCAGTATATGCAAGTTTATGCAAGTGTTAATGATTTGCTTTGGTTCTTAAGAGTATCTTGGACCAGACGATCACATTTTTTTTAAGAATGCAGGTTAACACACTGCAGCTGTCCATTGACTTATATATACACCATGGCTGACAAATGGCCAATGGAGTTTGCCAATCTATTATAAATCAGGAAATTGTCTTGTGTTTGTTTTATATGTGTAAATTAGCTGCGAGTATCAAGACAGTCACATTTTTATATTTTCCACTTGCATTTGGAATAGCCATCATCGGACTTTGCAAAAATAAAAGTACCGGTAGGCAAATATCTAGCAATTATGATTTTTACATGACACTAATATCATGAGGTATCACGTCCCCATGCTAACATTTTTAGGAACTCATATTTGACGATGCTGAATTTATCTCTGAAGAAACTTAATTGATATGGAAGATGCTTCAAAGGTGATTTTAAATTTTACTACATGTACCAATATTATGTACTGATATATACAGTATTACATTCAAGACACTGTGACATATTCACTAAGCTCATTGACTTCTGAACAAATGTCCACTTAAAGCTCATTGATTTAACCATCTAAGCAAATGTCCGCTAAGCGCATTGACTGCCATCTGACCAAAAACAACGTGAATAAACAATTGATTTTTAATCATAAGAGAATACACCAATAGATACAGATGGTGCATTATTTAAGAACTACTAATCAGCTTTTGACCTTTAAGAAGTTAACATAGGAGGTTATCCAGTCAACAGATGGACAGATAAGCAAACCAAAACATTTCTATTCAACAAGCCTCTGGCTGAGCGGTCTAAAGCTCATCTTATGGATCACAGAGCTGCTCACCTCCTAGGTTTGAATCCCACTCGGGGAAGATCCCTAGTGTGAAAAGGTTTGTCAGTTCTGTTGTCCAAGACCAGAGAAATTTTTCGGGTACTCCAGTTTCCTCCAACATCCCAGAACTTACTGCCTAGATATAAGTGAAAGAATTTTGACCATGGCATAAAACTCCATTACTCGATTCCACTCTACTTATATATAAGACAAAATAAGCACACACACACACACCCACACACATATATATGAGCAGTGAAAAAATAAAATAAATAAATAAATAAAGTTTATCAGATTATCTATGAAAATTTTGCATAATTCACTGTCACAAACACAGTAATTCTGGCATTATAGTTTCCACCCAAATAAGCATCACTGCAAACGATATCTGTAATTAACAATACTAGTAATATCATTTTTTTTAGTTATTCCAAAAAAAATCCATATCTATATATACATTTACAAATATATACTAGTAGCTAATTCTGTTAAGATTTACAGATCTAGAGGTCATGGGTTTGCTTTATGCCTCGTATACATTTTGTACATGGATTCCAAAATGACATGGCTTACTTTAAGCTATGCATTTATTTTATATATTAATAGATTCCGAAATGACAGGAAATTATACAAGCCTCATACTAAAACCCTGCAAGTTATTATACAGGCAATTAGAAATGGCTCTTAACAATAATGCATAATAGATCTTTGGTGCTTTTTTTTAAACAGAAGACTCAAAACTATGGTACAGTCTGTGTCTGCACATGCCATCAAGCCCTATAATGTACCAGTAGTTGCATTTATGATGTAGAGTCAAAGAGATATGAAGTTTTATGCACCCACAATCAAGATTGTTTTATATATATTGAGGTGGTTAGTTTTTAGAAGGTTCAGATACACTGTAAAAATTGTGTTTCCATTTTAAACACATTGAAAACATGTGATTTGTCTAACATGTAATGGAAAGTGTTGTATGATAAAACTGATACGATCAGTACATGTGCTTGTCAAAACATGTGTTGACATCCAACATGTTTTTAATCTAGGGGATATGTTTTACGTAAAAACACATAGCCTGAAATGTGTTTAAACGTAAAACACCAATCTTGGTGAAACATTTTCTACTACATGTTGTCATAACGTAACACGTTAAAACCTTTGTGTTTTTTATCGATGTGTTGTCATATTAAATAACGTTTTAGTTGTTACTGTACTTATACCTGTTTTAACTTTACAGCCGTTTCATCATATGTTGTTATACGATCAAAATAAATAAATAAATAAAAACAAAAACAACTGATGGTGCTGTTGAAAATTTGATGATGGAATTGGAAATTGGTTTTAGCAAGATGTATTTTGTATCTCCAAGAATTACTTTATTACAATAATAAATGCCGTGGATGTGGTGTGGAATATGTAATTACATCGAAGTGATGATAAATCGCAGTGTTTAGCTTGTCTTTAGAATTGAAAATTCTGTTACACCAATCCTACCACCTTTCGTCATAATAAAATGCTATATCATACTTTGGATAGTACTGTATTTTTAACCTTTTATATTAAAAAAATAACCTAACAATTTAAGCTTTAAAGAGGTATGGCGGGTTTGATGAGATTTTGTCCTAAATGGACCGTTTTGGTTTTTGAAAAATAAAAGTCTAAATATTCTTGCACTTAAATAATAAAGCAGCAGTATTCTATGTGGACTTTCAGATTTTGGCTCATACAAAGGTATATTTTATTGGTATTTTTCTTAATAAGCTCGTCTTTGTGCTCATTTATGCTAAAATATGAAAAATGAGGGGGTTTTCCCGTCTTTGATAATTATTATCAAAGTGTTCTCCTCGGAAGACCATTTTTTACGTTATTGTTTCTGAAAATATTTTCAAAATGCAATCATTACGAGTTTTCAAAAAATTGGTCCTCTTAGGAGAAAATGGTCAATTTTTGAAAATTAGGGAAAATTAAAACTGACCACTGCACATATAAGTGATGTTGCATTTTAACACAGCTGGCACTAACTGCTGTGGTTAGCTCAGTGGGTAGCGAGGATGCTTTGCAACCTGTACGGCATGGGTTCGTATCCCATCCGGGATATCCTTTTATTTATTCTTCTTATTTTTTTTATTTTTATCTTTATAAAAAACTATTGTAAAAATTTTCCTTTACAAATATTAGTTTTTAAAAATGAGCGTTATCTTCTTTCAAAACACTACTAGCAGATCAAGCCAGGTTACATTTTTATACACTTAACAGTGATTAATCTACACACATCACCCGTGAATTCTTAGCGAAGAGTGATGTAAGTTAATACTTTATTGTTCAAGTTTTTCTGTTTATTGTATAAAGATGAAGAATGAAGATTATGGATGTAAAGGTTTGTTCAATATCTACGGCTCTTCAAGGAAAAACAAGTTTACACAAACGAAGCGCTTGTTTTTCATAGACCTGGTCTAATAATAGAACTCGAAATCCTCAGGTGTTTAAAAATACACCGTTACGTCATTCAATCCATTCAAGCAAGGGGCAATGTGAAAAGCTCCTATCAAACCCGCCATACCTCTTTACATTGAGGAATCAAAGTTAGAGAGTGGCCCAATGCTTTTGTTGAGTCAGTGAAATTGACCGGATGTTGTCACAAAAGGCGGGATCTTTTTATCAACTAACCCTTGTATCGCACAGATCAGAAAGAAGTGATCAGCGTTTTCACAATAAGCGGTTAGTTTTACTTTATAAACTGTACAAATTCTTGATGTGATAATTTCACATATATATTGAAAGATACAGCAATGGTTAAACAATTAAATTTTCATAATTCTTAAAGAGATTTTGAAGAATATATATATTAAGGCCTACTGAGGTTTTGGCGGGGTTTCTGACCAATCATCAGCATTAATTGGAAACGTTATTTCTACGAATTTTTGTTAGTAATGTATATAATTTCATTCACAAGAATGATAACATTTTTATATCATTACCGAGAAGTGAATATTTTGAAATATACAAGTAAAAAAACGAAAAAAGAAAAATAAAATAAAGGCGGTTCCTTAATCTGGCCTCATGTGTAAAAGTGAGATGAATGTTTATTTAAATTTATATAGGAACTTAAATGTTTCATTGATACAATAGGATTACTTGTAACTGTTATGAAATCGCATTCACTGGTGTGACCAGATTTTCTATTGTCCCATGCCTTCTGAAATAGTGTTGTAAATATTTTAAACACATTCCTAACACACACACACACCATATTGATACATGTACACACGTAATGAGTGGTGGTGTATCACATATAAAAAGACGAAAGTTGATGCATTTTTTATTGTACGAAATCCTGGAATACAAGTGACTTTGTTGTACAGTACCAGATCCTGGTGCTCATTTTGGGTGACTGCAAAAAGTCTTTTACAAGATCCTGGTACATGTGATAGGTGATGGTCTATTACAATGTCGCTTAACAAAAGTGCTAATGATGATGAAAATATTTATTATGAGGATTCTTCTATACGGGCAATATTGTGGTAATAGTACTAGATCCTGGTGCTCATGTTGGGTGACTGTACATGTTGTACAAGATCCTGGTACATGTGATAGGTGATGGTCTATTGCAATGAAAGCAGGTTTTAAAGTTTGTCAATATTTATTTACAGCATCCCAAGATACTAGGAAATCGCGTGGTAATATACCTGGTCCTGTGCTTTTTAGGTGATGTATTTTAACAAGATTCTGGTACACCTGATGGTGATGGAGGGTTACATGTTAAGAACAATTTACATAAGTCTGTTTTGTAGCAATTCTTATTCAACATCGATATGGTTTTGACGAACATAATGAGACGCTTTTTAAACTAACGAAATATATCTATACAAATTATTTAATATTTCAGGCATTTGATGTAACTGAAAACCTGAAGAAAAATGAAAAATTCGCCGACTAGGCTAGTTTTCAAGAGTGATTTCAAAACCGTTTTCATTTTTTAGACGAGATTGCAGTTTGTGTTGACAAAAAGAGTTTTCCACAGATGTTGTTACTACTGCTTCATTGTTATTATGTTGGGAACTTGAACTTCCCAAAACTTTATTCAATTCTTAGATTTAAAGGATGAGACCGCTTTTGTTGAAAAATCAATGAATTTATTGAATTTAAAAAAAAAAAAAAAAAAAAAAAAAAAACCACCCAACAACTTAACTTGTTACATGGATTTATGTTAATTAAAGAAAGGACAAGGTTCAGAGCTCATTATTATTTGTTTGTTGTTATTTGTGCTAGATCTTCTACTGTTGAAACATGTTTTAAACTTGAACGTTTTGTAAAACACATTCCGGGTGATGAATTGAGAACACCAAAAAAAATCTAAACATGTCGTAAATCCATACACGTTTTATGGCCTTCGTATTTAAACATGTATAAAAATGTACATGTTCTCTTCAAAACATGTTTTACCTTTTAACATGTTTTCTCCAAAACATGTTTATCTATAGAATACGTGTTAGATAAAACACGTTTTGACCTAGAACATGTTTGTAATCAACACATGTTTCGATTTTAAACATGAATTGACCTTTTAAAGTGTTCTCAATTCATCACCCGGAATATGTTTTAAAAAATGTTTTAACTTAAAACACATTTTTTACAGTGTAACCTGTATTTCTGGAGAAAACCATCGACTTTCAACAAGCATAGTGGCTAACTTTCTCATATTATGATATGTCCTGAGAGGGATGCGAACCTCGGCAATGAGAGGAGCTGTGATCTGTATACTTTACACCACTTAGCCACCTAGGCTCTGTTGAGCTAAAACAAATGCAGAAGTAGTCCCCATCTGGGACAGCTGAGGCTGCGGTGGCCTAATGGATAAGACGTTATGTCTACAAATCCAGGGTCTCTCACCGCTGTGAGTTCAAGTCCCACTCTGACCACGTGGGAAAGTTTTAATTTTCATTGCTGTTGGCCTTTACTGGTTCAACTGGTATCAGTATAATGTGACTGGGGGGAGTGGTACCCTTGTCTGCTGGATACTGACCCGCTGAGCTAGCACCTTAAATTAAGTTGCCTTGAGTGAGCGCTGGTACAAGGCAGACCATACAACACACATGCACTCCACATGCATACATGAACTTGTTCATAGATTAATCCATAGAGATTAATAAAATAGTTGTCGTAGCGAATAGCTGAAAAATTGTTGATGCGGCACTAACCAACAAACCTTCTCTCCTGGGACAGCTACAGAGCAAGAGACTTAGACTGGCTAAGAAAGGTAGATAGATTTTTATTTAAAAGAAACATGTCACCAATATTGTCTGATGTTGTCCTGATAAAGAATTGGTGTTGTTGTTATTAAGATTGTATCTAACAGAGATAATGTCACCATACCCTTTAGGGAACTTGGCACGAAAAGATTCTAAATTAATAATTATAATTCACCTACCATCAACCCCTAAGCTGATCCATATTTAAGTATCATCTACTGATGTGGAAAAATTAGGTGAAAAACATAAGGAAATAGGACATTTTTAAATCACTTATGACACTAATTAGAAAGTGTGTTTTTGTATATAAAAATATGTTTAAAAAAAATCGTAGAAACTAAGTGATGGACTCACAATTTAGGCCATGCTAGTTTTGTGAGATTTCCAACATGCAAGACTTTGAGAAATTTGAGAAAATGGGGAAGGTGTTTGGGTACCTATAGGTATATAGTGCAAGAGGTCTTGGGTTTGATCCCCAGTTTAATCCTGCATTTTTTTCTCCATCCTGTTACAATTTAAAAATAAAATTCCTAAATTCTTAAAAGTAATTTAAAGATTTAAGTCTTAAAGACCCTCAAATTGTTAAAAAGGTAATTAACCCTGAAAACATTGTTTGTGTTTAAAAGTTACACAGTTATCAAACCAATTTAACCATTCATTAAACAAATTTCATTGATAATTTTTTCAGAAGTGCAACATGCATAAGGGGCTTTAATTCATATTTTTTCACACACTGTGCACAAAGAAAGTTTACCACATACTATAAGGACATAGTATTTTCCACAGGTCTATGATCACACCAATATTTTATTTAGAATTTTCTGATCCGCTTGACTGATTTATATAAAGGTGTACTCAGGTGTGTAAACATTTTATTAGATAACCAGGTAAATAATGATACAGATTTACGAGCTAAAAGTATGAGCCAGAAAATTAGCTTTAATCACAGACCTGGATAAACATTTAATGGGGGAAATACTCCCTTAGTAAAAATAACAGGATTTATTTGAATAGTCAGTATGATAGGTAATTGTAGGTAAATATACGTTACAAAATGGGGGTAGACCTTAACCCTTCAATAAAGACCTGTCTTTATAGACTTGTATCTATTGTTTGTTAAATGTCGTTAGCAGCTGGAGGCTAAATAAAAACATCCTGCCTTTTTTCATTCACAGAACTTTAAATAAGAGAACATGTACTAGAAATCTAGTTTTTGAACTTTCTGATATTGTTTCAGTATTTGTAACAATTTGAATCAATTGGTTTGTTTTAATGCCATTATTGATGTCTTCTTAAAATAATGTAATGGATTTTTGTTGACATTTTCGCATAAAATGATATGACATCATCAATTGTGATGATATAGATGGGAAAAGTGATGGCCCACACCACTGAAATAACTGAGAGTTGAACTCTGTATGTGGGTGAGACACTACAGCCATATCCATTTCTGTGAGGTGGTAATGAGACAACCTGAGTGTAATGCTAAACTTCTTTATCATGTTATTCAATCTAAAGCACAAACACTGATCCATTTCACTTACAGAAAACACCTAGAGTTATCTACCTTGATATCTAAACCTTTAATCTGCTAACACCTGTTATGAACGAGTCGCCAATCACACTTAAAACCTTAATCTGGATAATCCCGATTTTCAAATCATCCGTCATATATTTGATATAACTCACTATAACCTAATTTTCTCGTTTTTTCTCAACCTATTAAAAAGCCGATTTTAAAAACTGCTTGATTGCGAAAAGATAATAGAATTTCCTAAATATTTACTGTGTGAAAATAAAACCAATATCGTATTTAATCTTGATTTTACAATTCTGAATTTACGGTGACATAACAATGAATTTGTTTAATATTAAATTCAAGTCTAAAATGCCTGATTAGGTAATGTTCTCTCGACAAGAAAATTTGGTTGATCCATTTCCTGTTGAGGTCCATTTTATCATAATACATGAGGTAACTGAGAAATAAATTTCATTTTTGGAAAGTAAGAGCCTGTAATATATTATAAAATCAAGGAGATATTATGTCTATATTTGGATCTTTATGTGTAAATACATATCATATTGCAGGTGGCAATGTTATCCCTTTTTATTTAGTTTTCCTTGTTTATTTTTTTTTATAATGCAAATTTATGCAATAATATTGGAGAAATGAATTGAATTGAGACTCGGCAGTGTGTAAGTTCTGTGCAATTCTCATTCAGAATGTAAAGCACTGTCTCCCCAGTGAAATGATGATTATGTTGTTCAAATGTATGGTAATTCTGAGTCCAGTTGTTTCAAATTCATTAAATAACATTCTTTATATGGGAAAACATCAACATATAAATCCTTATGGAATTGATGAACTGATTAATTGATTGATCGGGGTTTTTGAGCTCCCAATAAAGTACATTTCACTTATATTGGGAAATCACCAGCTATAGGTAAGGTGGCAGGATGATTTAACTTTGCAGTTCACTAAAGGCTTATGAACAGTGAGGGTCCTTTAACATATGCCACAGCTTCAGTGACAATATTGCTTTAATAGGTCTTATCCAAAAGTACTTGTGACTTTGATTTCTAAATAAGTGCTAGGTGCAAGAACAGTCACTACATATTTTCAAGTCTATAGGTCAGACCTACTGTAGCCAGGGCTCAGACCCTCAAATTTCCACATATGGAACAAGCAATCTTCCAACTAAACTACCGCAGTGGTCTCAGACAAACAAACCAAAAACAAACATACCAATCTATGTCCAAACCACAATCCAAAAGTAAAGAAAAAATAGAAAAGTGAAATTAGCAAATTAATTTAAATTTATGAACTTCCACCAATGAATTGAGGCTGTGTGCTCTGGAAGGGTTAGCATCTCCAGTTTAGCTAGCTGTACCTGCTACGTGTAAATAACAAATGATAATAAGTGAGTTATAAGATCAACCAGCTTGATGAGATGATTACAACTATCCCTTATGAAAACATAGATTCTGATAAAAAACAAACAAATGTTTATTTATAGAATCCAACCTTTACCAGTACAAATCATGGCATTTCCCTTTTACTTCTAGATAATTTTAAGAAATCTGTAATGCATGCAAGTACAGTACAAACCCGTCCAAAAATTTAACACTAGGCTAACGAATTAGTACTGAATTCACAGCTCATCTGGGCACCTTGTATGCTAATTATTTAGGTTTTCAGAAGCTACTGTCTATCTCTAAGCAGCTTTTTTGGTCACCAGTTATCTATATCATGGCCATTTGGCAGCCAAGCTTCAGCTCCTTTTCCATAAGGTCATTGTTAAACTTTCGACAGGTCTGTACTGTATGTATGGGTAGTATGAATTCTAAATCCCAAATCCCAAAGGAAAGAGAAGAAGGAGTGTGCATTATTACCATAATCCCATTCAACAAAAAGTGCCAAAAGAAAAAGAGAATGAGAGAAACCTGATGGTGCCACTTTGTGATAATATCCAGATTGTGCCAATCTTTATCTTGTTATTGCGGTAATGATATAAAAACAGTCTATTTAGATTTTATCATTATCCACACCGAGAACATAATCACAATACAATATTGTAATATTTACTTGTTATTAGAATGTTTGTTTATTTGTATGTGATTAGGAACATTTGTATGTTTGTATGTTGTTGTTGTTGTTAGGTAGATACATTTGTATGTTGTTGTTGTAATGTTACTTGACATCACATCAGTAATTTTTTTAGCTATTCACGACAAGACAAAATGACATGGCGAAGGGCACTGATAATGGTAGATAGAAAAGAGTATGTAATATTAAAAATACGAAAACTGTAATTGACATGTTGAAGGGCACTGATAATGGAAGATATGGGTAGATCCTCAAACCATCAAACAAGAGAAAAACAAAATCCCTTTATCCAATCCACAGATAAAATTTTCCCCTACACAGTTTACAAATTTTCCTAATTCTGTGTCCAGTATCAGTCTGGAAAATCCTACCCTAATCAGCTTAGTAGAAGTATCAAAAGCCATCCAGGATATAATAGGAGAAACAGCAAGACTATTGAGGATTATAATACCTGTGTCAAACAATACTATCAATATGTGGTATAGGTATTTATGATAATGGCTCAGACATAGATACCATTGTGTAAGTAGATAGATATAGCTTAACAGTATTGACCTGTCCGCTTGACCTTTCTTTGAAATATTTATTACAGACTAGTATTTTTATGAAGAGGGGAAACAGGCATTATTTCATGTCCATAATAGGAAACATGCATATCTTATGTATGAAATGCAATCCTAACACTATCCATGTACTGGATGCATCCTCTTATATGAACATTATTAATGGAAGGTCAAGGGGACAGGTCAATGTTGTTTCCCTATATATCCATAATGTTCAAAAGAAGACTTTCTTGAGTACCACCTGCTGATAAATTGGTATGTACCTGTCTTATAACAGGTACCAAAGAGGGCTTTAGTTACCTGTATTACAGGTGATCAGTGTTAAGGTGTACCATTAGAGGTACAAGTAGGAACATCAGAACCTTGTCAAGTCTGGGTCATATGTTGTAATGTTGGGTTATAGGTCAAATGTGGTAATGTTGGGTTACTGCAGTCCTTGTCAGGTCTGAATAAAACCTTGTAATGATGGGTTATGTGTCACTGTTGTATACAGTATACAGTCGGGAATGTGGAGCTTGGGTCATATGTATGTCATAATGTTGGGTTACTATGTCAATAAGATTTATCCATGTGTCAGATGAAGAAAATAAAACCTTTGTTTTATCAAAGAGTCTATTTGTAATCATTCAAGTCAATTTGTCTGAAATTGTTCTATAAATTATAATACAAGACCCTGTAAATTTCTCTCTAATTGCAGTCAACTAAACTTAAAAAGACGACAAGGTAACTGAAAATTTGGACAAAATTGAAGTTACAATTGTTCTTCAGATTCCTTGTTTGACTGATTTATTTTACCATTTCATGGTATGTTTGAAGGAGCGGAATTGAGTGTTGTGGAGAAGTGGTGTTATATGCCACAGTCAAGATTCCATCACCTCTATTCCTGTCAGTTCTGGGATGGTAGAAAAAACCTGATAACCCAGAGAAAACCACCAACTTTTAGCAAGAGAACTGACAAACTTTTCACATTAGGATCTATACTGAGTGCAAGGATTGGAACCTAGGTGATGTGAGGTGTTGTGATACTAAGTGAACACTTTAGACCACTTAGCCGCAAAGGCCCCAACAAATATTAAAGGGCTTTTTATTCCTTAGAAAGTGATCTCTGATGTGTATGGAACTGGAAATAAATTTACTACCCCATTTACAACCTTAGATTTCAAAATTGGTTTGACTATAAATATAATTAATAAATAGTGTATGGTATTAAAGTTGTACCCAGAATAAAAATATATCTAAATAAATTAATTTATTAATTAAAAAATAAATTTAAAAATAAAATTTAAAAAAAGGAAAGTCTTCTATTTGCAGCCTATACCAAAACTCTTGATTTTAACTGTTAAAGTCAAAGTTTCTGTTAAAAATAATAATTAAAACACAAATTGCCCATAATTTCAAGAAACTCTTGCCAAAATATTTTCAGCAGTGTGTATAAAGATAAAACTTTGAAACCTTGTAATAAAAGGGAGATTAAGCGATTAAATTTTTTTCAAACATTTCTGGTTTAAGCAACAGACTTTGGCTATCCATTATACTGATGACTGATGTCTGCTAAAACGTTTTGATTTTTCTGATTCAATCGAAAAATTTTGAACTTGGTAAAGAAATTATTTTTGTTTGGTATCAAGACGAAACGTTTGATAAAATCAGAATTACTCCAAGATAAAAATAAATGAATTCACACCTTGAATTTTATAACATAGATACACAACTGAGTTACGTTCCGAATCTTGATTTAATATTACACGTTCTACGTTGTTCGGGCACTTAATCACAGAGTGAGGTATCATATCAGAAAATGAGTTTTATCTCTGTGAATTAAGTCAAGAGTATAACATTTTGGAAAAGCAAAAAACATAATAATAGCTTGGGATATACTTAATGATCTCTCTAAGGATCAGATAATCGCATTCAAAAATATTTTTTCTAACACTGTATACAGTTTTTTTTTTACAAAATAAAATCTGATAAATGGATATACATCCGCAATTTTTGCACAGTTTTTCCCAAGAGTCAACATAATTCCCCTTAATAAAAAAGTTTTATTGGAAAAACATTCTTATTTTTTATGAGAGAAAAAATCGGTCATCCTTTTTTTTCTAAAGTGATATTAAAAAAGTGGATTAACTGAAATAAAAAATGTCAAAATTGTGTTGTCAATTGGGACAGTTTGTTCTCAAAGATGTGACGGTTTTGTACCTGCAGTATAACTACCGTAGCTAAAACAACAGGGGTTCAAAATTCCCTGGGTCCGAGGTCCAGCACCTATTGATTTTACCTTGGGACCATTAATATTTAAATTGTAAAATCCGATGGACCTGCCATTTTTACCAGAATAATTCTACTTTTTCAATATAATTACATAATTGCACATAGATCTTTCAATGTTGATATTGGACTTTCAAAACTTTATGTGGGACCTGCCAAAAATAAAGGCAAAAGGTCCTGGACCTTCCATTACAAAACATAATTTTGAACCCCTGAACAACCATCATGTGTGAAAACACAGTTAAAAACAGAATTCAATAGCTCTAGTGAAAGGACCATATCAAATTATGGCCAAACCTGTAGTATATATACCAATGTCAAGATCAGTTATTTTAACAAACCTCTAACAAACTTTACACTTCACAAAATAAATGCCTGTTTTGCATTAAAAGCAAAACTAATAAGACCATTACATCATTTTCATACAATACACGCTTTAGTAGCATACACTACATAATTTTGGAGTATCTGTTCACATTTTTCGCTCTCCCAGTTTTAATGCTACCTCTGTTACATAATTGTTACAAGGCTCTTAATCTGTTATTCTAATCACAGAGTTTATTATTGTTATGATAGTCAGAAGAATAAAAGAACAAAAATACATTTTTCCTCAATATATGTTGCATACTGAAACATACAACGCTTATGTCAATCAAATGATCAGCTTTCATAAAGATAGAAATGAACGTACCGAAATAGACGAGTAATAAGTTATACAGCTGGTTACGTAATTCAACATGAAATGAATTAATTCTTATTTCTTTTTGAAATTCCATGTTCAATCAATTTTAAATTAACCAAGCCCTGGTGAGGTACTTTGAATCTAACAAAAACGAGAAATTGTTCGTTAATAAACTCGCAGATGGGGTATTAAATGATGCTTATCTTCCCCAGAGACTAGATGCAACACCATTTTGATTATCATGCACCGTAAGTTATTTATAATGCACCTGAAAATGGATTATAAATTAGTCTAGTGTGTATCTTATGTTACTCTAGGTATTGAGGCTTAGACCATATCAATTGATGGATGTTTTCTTCAAGTAGAAAGCAGTTGGTTTGATCTCAACTTTACAATGCCTGCACATTTAATCATTCAAAACAAAAAATATATCTCTATCTCTTGGCTTGACCTCCACTTAACAACATTTGCACAGCAAGTCAATCAAAAAATTAAATTGCAACATTTAACTCTCTCTCTTGTTTGTGTGCCCCACTTGACAACACTTGCACATTTAATCAATCAAAAAACCTTTACTGCAACATTAATTCATTCCCCCCCCTCTCTCTCTCACTCTCTCCCTCTCTCTTGTGCAGAATAGTCTAAAAGCTCTGGTTTAGGAATCACAGTGCATCTCACTGTCTAACAGAGTTTAAATTTCTTCTTTTACGTCATGAGTGTTTTAGGAATGGATGAAGGGTCTAAAGCACTACTGGCTTATGATTTAGTACCCCTCAATGCCTAACATAGAATGCTATTCAGGAAGATCCAAGTATGAGAGCTTTGTCAATTCACTTGCCAAAAAGGTTGTAAATTTTTTCTGGGTACTCTTGTTTCCTCCACGAATTAAGAACTGACTACCTTGATAAATGAGATCATCTTGACTGTGGGGTGTAACACCATTCTGCCCCTCCCCCTCTTTCTGTCCGTCTCTCCTAAACCCTCGATTTAACAAATCTACACTTCTTTAGTCTAGTCATAAACTAAGATACTATCACCATTTTCCCATCATTGTGTAATCTTTTTTTCTAAAACGTTGTAAAAACATGAAGTATAAATTCTGGACCACGCTGAAACAAACTTAATACACTTGCATAATACAACATGTGGAATTTGTTTTATCTTGAGAATTTTAATCCTCAGGTGCAATAAATTATTTCCCGAAACACATTACTGTATTTAAAGCATCATTTGTTTTGTGAGCCAATTCATTTTGCAATATTTGCAATATTTTCATGAAATTAAAGTACACAGGACTTAGTCAGTTTGGTAAGGTGCCTCCATTAAATTTTCTAATTGTTTTTATGATAATTTACCCAATTACGTATCACTGATATTTTAATAGTTGCTGTAACTATTTTGGTAAAAATAACTGCCATTTCAGCTTGCATTATCTATATCAACACATGATGTCTTGATCGAGGTAAATGTGAAATTTGTCGTTTTCCAGTAGCTTTTATCAGAGAAAACTAGTGGACGTCTGGCCCCAACTATATCAATTTTCTGCTTACTTGGGAAGAAGACTCTCAGTACTAATGACCACTGTTAAACCAAGACTGGAAGAATACTGGACTATTATTTATACAGATATCCTTATTGTACCAGATACTTACATCTTTAACATCATTTATATTTTCAGGTTTTTTGTCTCATAGACAAAGAATTCCAGGCATCAAAAAATTATTCCAAAAACAATTATTAAGATTTCGTTTTATTTATTAAAATAATCATTTCCATACTTTAAGAAATTATCAAATCAAATCTCAAATAACTTTTTGTATTTAGATTCAATTTGAAGTAGTCGTCAATCCATGTTATTTTGAGTGATGCTATAAAATGTTTAATGTTATCATTTTTAAACCTTCTGCTTCATAGCTCTGTGACATTAACTCTCTTTTTATGCGATCATTTTTATGTTGCCAAATAAAGTTATAAAACATCTTAGAAAAATGGCACCTAAATAACTTTAATAGCAACAATGAAGGCGATTGAAGTCAAAAGAGTAAATAAAACACCAGTTATAACGGGCAACATTATGATATGGGCTTGTTTCCACAATGTAGAAAAACTCCAATGAAGCAGTTATATCCCCAGAGATTTATTGTTATAAACAGACTTTAACATACATGAATGTATGAATTCTATTCTATCCAACCACAACCAGTAAAAGCTTGTGGCACTACATTACAAGCTTAACATGCTCTTTAGATATATGTTAAACACTCTATATACTGCTTGAAGGTTTTTCTTTTAAAACATGGGTTTAGTGGTCAAAAGGCTGGATTACCAATCACAATGCTTCTAAAAGCCTAGGTTTAAATCCCTAGTTTGTCTGTCACTTGCCAAATATCATTGATTTTCTCTTCACATTTTCATAACTTGGAATCTTACCTTGCATACAACACCATTTTTCCAGTCTGTTCTTCCTTCAACTTATAACATGCCTCTATTAGTAAAAAGCCTTATTTCAAGTTAAAAAGTTTTTTGAATGTAGAAAGCAAGAAGAAGTGACAGATCTAAGATGCCAATCTTGATAACATCTTGGTGTGGCTGTAAACAATACTATTATGTCTTCAGCTTCAACGGTCAATTCCTGTATTTTTACGATTTTTCTAGGGAATACACAACCCAATTTTGTCAGATTTGGAACATTTCAGATTAGTATTGCTGATGTTACACATTTTGGGCAAGGCTATGTGTAAGATTACAATCAGTAAGAACTAAATTTCGTTTTCAATTTTATGAAGTTACAAAAGGATTATGAAAACAAACAATTGACTCATCTCATGTTGACAAGCATCTGGATACTTTCACACAGGTTTTTGAAGAACATAAAAAAATCTCCAGCCGTCTGGATAATTATGTAAGCTCAAATTTAATACAAAGCTACATTGTAGTTTTCTGATTATAATTTTCACATCTAGTTAGTGAAAATTTGGAGAGAAAAAACAGAGAGATGATTCATAAAAATAAAAACAATGGCAAAGAACAAACAGTAAAATCTACTATAGCAACCAGCTCTATATGAATACCATCTTTCTGTACAATAAAACCGCTATAGCTGTTACCTCTATATAAAGAACACCTGTCTATACAGTAAAATCTGCTATAGTGACCACCTCTATAAATATCATCTATATATCTGTTTATTGCTTAATATTTCAACAAAAAAGGAAACCTCTAAAAAGACCACTTGTCTATAAAGACGAATATTGGGACCTCCATATAACTGTCTAGCAAGACCAACCATGGGAAGACCATATAGTCAATACAGGTCCCATAAGTGGTTTTCATATACAGGTTTACTCTTTGAATCTTGTAGAGAACACATGTCAGTTTTGTCAGTCAGTCAGTCGCATAGAGGTCTCCAAGCTTTTAGTGCAAAAAAAGAGTTTTACTTCAGTTTGCAAACCCAATATGTATTCTACATTATATCATTTAAACCCAAAAATGAAGAACAGTAAACTAGAATGATCTTTTCAAAATGACCTCTGGTTTAATTTACACATATATTATGGTTTATACAATATTCTTTTGTAGACATAAAACGGCTAAAAAAGAGGAAACCTGATTCTAAATCCATTTATCCACATTTAAAAGTTAACACAGAAAACACATAAATATTCATCAAAAAGGTAATCTTAGGACTAAAGTCAACTTTAGAACCTGTCATTAAATGTACAACTTTGTATGACCAATGGTTAACATGATATGGTCAATTTCGGATCAATGTCCGGCCACCAAGAGTAGAGTGTCCTATATGTGTCCATGTTCTCACTACAGATTAAAGCAGTCAAACTTATCAGTTTGTTTTTTACTAAGCACCTTTTCATATTGTATCGGATATCAAGACAGGTGTTTTCTTGTTTGTAATTAACAGGTACATGAAGAAATGCTGAGTAGAATGTCGGATATTAAACATGAATTTCTGTATTGCAAGGTCACCAAAAACTTGCTGTAAATACAAGGAAACTTTAGTTCATTCATGCCATTTGTTCAGTTACAAATTGGCATTATAATAGGGTTTGTCAATGAATTAAAAGTTAATAATTCAACAATCCCTAAGAGCACAAACCCCTCCTTCCCATATCACAGAAATACCAGATGATGATATTATCATTAGTTTTAAAATTAATATAGTTATCTCTTAAATTTGTCATTATGAAAATATTTTTTGACAACACAAGTTTTTACAAGGTAAATGCACCTGGCTACCCAGTACCTTTTATCTGATGAAGGTGTTTTATTATATAGGTCAAGGTCAAGGTCTCATTTCAAGGTCAGACTACAAGTACTACAGTCAAAATCAGGGAAAATAATGTTAGTTTTTGTATGTGTTGTACCTGCTTGCAAGAGTTGCAAAACATTTTTGTCTTTAAAAAAAGGAAGAAGGGTAAAAAGAAAAACATATTAAGTAAATGGAATTTGAAATAAGTGCTTGCATTATAGTCATTTATATTTTTCTTCACTGTTTGAGACTCCTGTACATTCTTATGCAAGGAGGTCTGAATTTCTTTGACACTTTAAATTAAATTTTGTCTGATATATTCTGTTCAAATTTCAATTTAGACAAGAAAAAAAATCATGTTATACCCTGGTAAATTATACTTGACAATTACCATTCATATAAAAAACTCTGAAAATGCATTTTGTTCTAAATTTAACTTTTTAAGCAGCAATGTAACTATGGTAGCACTTAAAGATAGTTTTGATGTTATTTTGTCTTATCTTTATGTAAGAATTCCCCCCTCGGTTACAGATGTTGTCTATCAGGTTGGCGGAGGGGTGATGATGAAAACACTTTAAGTTGACCCCACATCTATTGATATATTGAGTCATAAGTATGAGATAATCCCGATGATGGCTATCTTAAACTTCAACCCTTGACCTAGCAGCCACTGAGAAGTCGACAAATTGATTTTGTGTTTCATTTTAATTTCTCTTAACATAAGGTCAGTATGAACCTCTTTACATTCTGATCTAAATTAGGAAAATTTCTGATTATAATAAGCGAACAAAATATTAGGGCCCTAGACTTCAAACATTTCAAACCTAGGAACCGCAATGGTAGCTTAGTTGGTAGAATATGTGAGGTTCAGGTTCAAACCCTGGATGGTGTCTGACCAAGACTTGAAAATAGGTAGACTATTGTAATTTGCCAACCAATCAGCATTAATGAAAAGCATGTGGTCTTTCACAAGAGACCTTAAAAACTGATGCTTCATTTCATGGCAGGCATGACAATGTTAAAGATCCCTCCCTGCACATTTCCCTGAGCTCTATGGAAAAGTAAAACTTTCTGCTACTTCATGTATAGCTGGTGATGTCTCAAACTTTTCTTGACTTGGACATAAAATCCCATTCAATCCATCAATTAAACTTACCGTAGTAATCCCGTTTTTTATAAATTGCATCAACTTTGTGATAGGCTCACAAGGAAAGGGTTGATATATATGAAACATACAATTTTTTCTCATGACCTCAGTATTATACAATATCTGTAAGTGTATAGTAACATTATTGTAGAAATTTTAAAAAGTTCTATAATTCATAAATAAGTGTCAATGAAGTAAATCAGGAGTTGAGTAATGAATGGTATTTAACATCCCAGTAAAGAATATTTTACTTATATCGAGACGTTGCCAGCTATAGGCGAAGGTGCAGAGATTTTGCCTGTGTGTTGCACTGATGGCATTATATAGCAGGGTTCTTAAGCACGCCAAGCCCACTGTAACACAGGACCTTGCTTATTTTAAGTTTCCATCCGAAAGAACCATGACTTTCATTTAATAATGCCGAGTGCTTGGCGAAAGAACAGTCACTACCCACTTTCAAGTCTTGGGTCAGACCTGTCCGGGAATTGAACCCACAACCTCCCACTTACCTAGCGAGCACTGTACCAACTGAGCTAACGCAGTGGTTAAGTAAGTCAGGGATTATAAGGCTAAAGAAAAGAATTGAAATATGATGACACAAGAAACAAACAATTTTTTTCTAATAGCCCCAATAGTGTAGTAATAATATTGTAGAATTCTATAATTCATAAATAGTTTCCCAAATAAAGTAAGTTGTCAGAATTGTAGAATTAATGATATAATTCTGTATATCTGTTTGTACTTTGATTAAGGTGACACACCAATGTATAAATTTGTACAAGGGGGATTATACTTATCTATTGAATGGAGATGGATTATGATAATAGTTTGTAAGACAGATTGATTAGGGTTACAAAAGAAAGAAATAGTGTCAGTGACTTGAATTTCCTATATTGTCTGTTTTAATCTTGGTCTATGATTAGCTTAATTAATTGATTTGTCAAAATTTTTTCTTATATAATCCTCAAACGTTTTTGAAATTTTTTGTTAGAAAGATCATAAGTGAAGAATAGATACTGACTGTTCTCACCAAAATATTTTGGTCAATTATTTTTCACTTTTATGGAAGTAGTTAGTTCTGGAATGGTGGAAGTAAATGGAATACCCAGAGAAAACCATTGACCTTTGGAAACGGAAATGACAAAGTTTCTCAGGATGTGTCTGTCCATATTCAAACCAAGTAGATCAATGGTGCTGTGATCTGTACGCTTGGGATTTAAAGGATCACAAATAATACTTGAATTTTGCAATATATTACGAAGGTTCCTTTTTTAGTTAATAAAAGTTCTTCAAATCTGACTGACCGATTTTTACTATCTTTTAATGCCATTATGACCAATTAATGATACATTATTTCACCCTTTGACCAGTCCAAAGATGCCCATTCCTAATTCCACTTAAGTAACGCCCTTTTTGATATAGAAGTTCTTAGCACGACCATTAATTATAAATCTTAATCTTATTATGGATGAAGTGGTCACTTAATTAAAGGCTATTTATTGGTCATCATCACATGTTAACTATACAAGGCCTCTTAAGTGTTATTAACACTTATGCAAGTCACAAAACTGACCATTGATGGTGGACACAAGTACAGGAATCAAATACTAGACCTAATTTGTATACAAGCACTTGTTGGTTTAATTATGTAAAACAAACATAAATAAATGAAATCTGATGGACAACAAGATAGGATGACCACTTGACCAAGCGACCTTTCAGTACTAATTTATACAATATTGGATTAACTGTTCAACAAATCCTTGCTGGACAATGGAGATTCAACAAACAAGGTTGTGACCTATTTGCAAACACCTTAATTTCCATCTTCAATTCATTGACAATATGATAGCATTTATTATCATTTAGAACCAAAAAACAAAATGCTTTGTCAATCCACTTAACCCTATGCAGTTGAGATGTTTTGCAACATATTAACTAACAGATGTGAGAAAATGATTAAGGATCAGTGAGTCTTGTCATACACATGTCCATTGTAAATTTGAGTTTTCCAAATCAAAAACAATAGAAATCATCAGAAACTGTGCAAATTAAAGTCATTAAAGAATTATTCATTTAACCATTAATATTTACAATATGACTGTTTCTCTCTTCGATGAAACATACAGAAGCAATTGTATTGCAATTCCTGCTGAAAGACAATAAGGGTCATGACCCATAATGTTTATCAATTTTCCCGCAATATTACGTCATGTCCCGCACAGGGGGTCACGTCATCATGTGAGATACGCCGATCTCGCATGGCTAAAAACCTTATATCACACAAGCAGATATGGAAAAAATAGCACCAAGGTACAAAACATTTATTAAAAGAAAGAATTGTAAATATAAGAAATGACATTTCTGCTCATGGTATTTCAAGAGGTAATGAAAGATAGTGTGGTGCGTGCCAAATTCAAAAGCCCTTCATCGAATTTGGCACGCACCACACTATTTTTCATTACCCCTTGAAATACCATGAGCATAAATGTAATTTCTTAAATAAAGCTTGTTCTCCGACATTAAACTGCAGGGAACAGTTTTATATCAAAGTGACACCACAATTTCAACATGCCCTATATTTCTAGCTAATCACAGAATGTGTTGTCTTATTTCTGCGGTAATCCCTGTACTGGCTACCTCAATATGAATAAGAGAATCAAAATTCCAAGGATATTTTTTGACTTTTTGGTGAAGAGATTGAGATTTTTTCATTGACCAAAAAATTAACCCAAACTGGCAAAGGAAATCAGTAATAAACTAGAAATGTATCTGGAGTGCCAAATACCCCCGCTCCCAACACTGACCTCCCGAACTTGCACATGAATATGGTATGCTATACATTGTCTCATGTTGGTTGACATTTGTGCCAAGTTAGATTAAAATTCTTAGACATGGAAGATATCGAGTGGACATGATACTGGGACGGCCACCAAGATGGACAGACAGACAGACAGTAATAAATTATACACTTATTACTCTTGGCATTTTTGATTATGAAATATTTAAAATCAAACATGATACAAGATCAAATTACAATTATCCACCACAATATAGGGAAAAAATTGAGAGGAGCAATTGTCTTTTACACAACGTCCGAGTATTTCTCTTATATGGAGATTGTCAGTCCAGAAATGGTGGGGGAAACCAGTGGCCAGAGAAAACCATTGAACTTAAAAAAAAAAAAAATATGCTTTTTCCCAGCAGAAATGTTTTGACAATTATATTCTAGATCAATAATTTACAATTTTTACCAGACATAACTATAGATATCGGCTAACAATTAAAAAAAAAACCAAAAAAAAAAACCTCTTATCACTAAGGAAACCAAAAACTGATTGTTTTATGAATTAAAGCTTTTAGTGGTTTTAGTTGATTATCAGTTATGTAATAGCACAATCATGTAATGTATGTACCAGTATGTAATTTTTAAACTGATTCATTTTATTCTGTGCTGTCTATAATGCTTATCTGTTATTTCTTTTATAATTTTTTATACTTCTTACTCCATTTTAAGACAATTTTTATTTTATTTTGTATAAGAACCACAACCTTCAGCAAGTGAACACACTTTCTCACACTAAGATCTGCCCCAAGTAGGATTTGATCCTAGGTGGCAGTGTGAGTTACTGTGATTGTAAAGCCATTGTGTTAAACCGCTCAGCCACCAAGACCCCCCATTAAGACAAGAAGTGTTCAACAATATTATACAATCATTTAATAAAACATGACATTTTGATTATGTTTACCAAATTTGATTTATATATGGACAGACAGACAAAAGTGGATCAGGAGGGTTGAAAAATCAATGTTATTATACATGCACCAAAAATCTCTAAATTCTAAATTAGACCCTTTTTATACTGCTCAGCTCTGTACTAAATGGTTTTCTTGTAATTTGACTTCTTCTGATATAAAATGAACTCTCAAAATCTTACAAGCCAACAGAAAAAATGTCTGATTTGGGTTTTCAGATATCCACTGCATAAAATTTCTGTTCCAGTGGATTGGAGTATGTTGTTCATGTAATATGACCCAGTTGATATTCTTTCAACTTTTATGAATTATGAATAGAGATGCCCAAAGAAAACCACCAACCAACAGCAACAGAAATGACAAATTCCCTCACACTAAGATATGGCCATGTGAGATTCAAACTAAAGGCAGTGATCAATAGACACTGTGAGAATACTTGTAAGCGAGACAATATTCAAACCCTTCAGTAAGCCTTTTTAACTTTTTAATTAGTGACATAAATATCATTGCTTAAGGACTACACTCTATGACAGCCAATACACAATTAATTCTATTGAAATATTATTGAACCATCATGAAATACAACTACCAATAATTGTACCACATACGATGTTTCTTAATCATTCTAATGATTTACTAACCAAACATGATTGGCAGCTGAGAGCAACCTGATGTTGAAGTCAGTAAGTTCTTTAATTGATTGATTAATTGCAACTGAAACTTGCTGATATTTTAATTATAGCTTCAAACTCCTTGATGTATCAATATAACATGTACTGGTTTTATTTGACTGAAAGAGGTCTTAAGGTTGAAGTCACTGAAAATATTTTATTTGACTGAAAGAGGTTTTAAGGTTGAAGTCACTGAAAAATATTTCATTTGTACAGAGTTATTGCCTTTTTAATAGCAATATGTTTTGAGAATTTTATGGTCAATGCAAAATTGAAATAGATCCATATCTTTGTTTTATTTTTTAGACAGTAGGGGTTTTAGTGATCAAGTGGTCTAAGGAAACAGCTTACAGATCAGAGTGCCTCTCCAGGGTTCGTCGTACAGACATTTGGACTCATAATTTAAGGACTTTTTAGGGTCTTTTCAAGGCCTCATTTGCAAATTTAAGGCCTAATCAGAAGGGACAATTTTATAAGAAAAACATTGGTGCAAATACAATTAAATCAATAAAACAATTACTTACATGTTAATAGTAACGACACTTGAAGTGGGGGTTGATTTTGGGTGTTCGGGAGGGCCAGGTACCTTTAAATTGCTCATTTCAAAGTAACTTATTTATTTATTTGTTTTGATCAGTCTATTTACAACCATTTCATATCAACACCTAATTGGCTTTTTAGGGCCTTCAGGATAAATTCAAGGGCTTTTTAGGGTCAGACTTGTTTTTAGGGTCTATTTAGGACAAACTTCAAAATTTAAGGACTTTTCCAGGCCTGTATGAACCCTGCTCTCAAACCCCACTCTGGAGAATATGCTCCTATTGTGAAATTTTGTTACGGTAGTTTCCTTGCTGAAGGTTGGTTTTCTTCAATTTCCTCCAGCATCTGAGAACCAACCATGTCAATTTAAGTGAAAAAATCTGACTGAGCATCAAACACCATTAATCAACTCAACTCAACCCCTTAAAACAGCGAACACTTCTTACATAAACAACAAAAAATTGTTGAAAGTTTTGTTAGTCTGCAGAAAATAAAATTTATGATCATCTTCCATTTCTGTTCAGACTACACTTAGTAGTCTTAAGTTTAAAAAACATCCAAAGCAAACAATTTGCAATAATCTTGTCTGGTTTATCAAAATTTTTGTAAAACAACTTGAAAATAAATCAAAATTTTTGTCAAGATAGGTAAGTTATCGTTTATTGGAAGATTTTGGAGTTTACCTTTGTTTTTATGATTCTGAGCGATAAGTATACACTTTTATCACAATTTTACACAAATATTTAGTAAAAATGACAACAATTAAAGTGTTTCTAAGATAAAAACTCTGTATCTATGTACTCATCAGTTATCTAGTGGGGTTTTAAGACATCACCCATGATGTAGTTTACTCAGATTTTATTTATTTAATGGCAAAATTCATTATAACCCACTTAAAAACAAAATTATTTTGGAACCCAACACTTCCTTCTATAATTTAGTCTGTACTGATTTTTCAATCAAACACAATATTTGAAGTAAGTAAAAAATGGAAAAAGTTAGAATGTATTTAACCCTGTTAGGGTTAAGTAATGGTGTTTAAGGTCCCAGTCAAGAATATTTCACTTTCATTGAGACATTGTGTGTTATAGGCACAGGTACAGAAATTTTACCTGTGGGTTGCACTGATTATTTATCGTGCCACATCTACCATAACATGGAACCTCGTTTATTTGAAGTTCCCATCCAAAAGAACAGTGAGTTTCATGTCTATATGCTGAGTGCTTGGCGAAAGAACAGTCACTATCCACTTTCAAGTCTTATTTAACCCTATTGGGAAATTTTAAGTTTCTATGCAGTTTCATAAATTTGGAATTTTAAAAAATACATGTATTTGAAACAGAAACTTTAACTTTGTAAAATCTGTTGTGATAGAATTGGATTCTATCATTGGTATTTTACACCCCATTCAAGATTCTTTCACTTATTTCAAGACAGTCAGTTCTAGAATGGTGGAGAAAACCAGAGTACCAAAGAAAAGCCAGAAAAACAACTGACCTTCAGCAAGCAAACTAACCAGTCTGTCAAGCACTTTATGGCTCAAGAAAATTAGAAAATCAGGAGGGTTTTTAGTTAAAAATCAGGAGATTATCAAGAATGTATCTAACAAATTCAGGAAAAAATCAGGAACAGCTCAAAATCAGGAAAAATAAGGAAACTTGGGAGTTGCTTGACACACTGAAATTTTCAAATACATGTACTAGGATCTGCCAGTGGGATTCAAACTAAGGCGGTGAGAGGCACTGTTATCTGTAAGTATACACTAGACCACTCTGCCACTGACTGTGCAAAAGTTTGTCAGTTACAGTATTGCAGATGGTGGATGACAGGTTTTCTCTAGTAAATCTGGTTTTCTCTATCATTTCAGAACTGCAGATCACCTCAATACAAATCAAAGAATCTTGACAAGAACATAAAACAGTATTCAGTATCATTTTGCTCATCAAAACCAAAATGATAAATCTAGCCCTCCTTCCCCACCCCCGCCCCCATTAGCCCTCATATCACAGTGAACTAATATATGTGCAGACAATTTAATAATAAACCCAAATAAGGACTTTTATCAAATGATAAATTTTATCTAAATAATTTTATATTTTATGACTTAATCATAAAGGAATTTAAATACTTTGTCTCCAGCCACTTGTTTTAATTGTGTACTTGAACTTGTGATATTTTACAATGACTTACACCAACATAACCTTTATAATACAAAATATAACAACACTTTATTTATACTAACTAGTAACTATTAACATCTTTTTCATCATATTCTTCTAAAAACTTAAAATTTTCCTTTGAAAAATAACTCCACTTATTTGTTGGGGGAACAGTGACTGGGTTATTTCCTTTTATTTGGCATATAAACAGGAAGCTCTAGTTTTAAGTGATCTATGATCTAAATGCATGGAACAGGTTCTCACTTGCCGGTTATATTTAGGAACAGCAGAGTTATAGAACTTTGCTCTTCAAAATTTTTCATGTTTCAAGGGGAACAACTCTTATAACTTTTGATTATCCATTATAGCATACTTAGTTTATCCGAGTGTTCATTCTAGGATTTTTTCAGCGGGAGAACAATTTCCAAAACTTTCCTCTAAAACACCATAACATCAATATTTATGCATTCATGTAATGTTGAATATGGCCCACTTAGTCCTTACCAACGGGGTCATTTGGCAAAATAATGGATTGTTGCTCCCATGGCTAATTTCTAGAATGAAATCTGGTACATGTCCATGACAATGCCATAGCAATATAAAATCCACACAGATTATTCTACGGTCAATGTGCACACTTTATATGGAATTTTGTGGCAATTTTTAACTCTTCCAAACAAAGTAAAAACTAAGACAGTTTCAGAGTAATGTCATAATTTTTTTCCAAGGAAATTCCGTGGATATCCATGGCTTACATTTTTTAGATTTTCCAAACAATGTCTGCAAAAATGCTGCAGATTTTCTTAATCGCACACTGTAGTTTGCATTGGCAAATGTTGAACAATAACCAAGAAGAGAGATGTTAATAGCACAAGTTGGTCTTTTACTCCAATATCAAGTTTGGTGTGAGAGCC
The DNA here is from genome assembly GCA_021292105.1 of Anadara kagoshimensis. NCBI lineage: Eukaryota > Metazoa > Mollusca > Bivalvia > Arcoida > Arcidae > Anadara > Anadara kagoshimensis. The sequence goes on from CM037858.1 coordinate 38,634,204, forward strand.
TGATGAAAATGATAAGCCTGACTAAATTCAGATATTATTTAACCTAAATCCCTGTAAGTAAAAACCGCCTATGGGACCTAAGAAATAAGGACTTTATAGACAAAGGTTTTTAAATTATACAGTAAAATATAAAGCAAAGCGACTTTATGGTTGCTATATCTATATTTGCATACAGGACAGTTAAACTGATGAGGTTGAACTAGACAAGACATGACTGGAAGAGACTGGAATGGAAAGGGCTGAACCGGGAGAGACTAGACTGGAAGTTACTGGACTGGGATGAGCTGGACAGCTGGGATGATGAGATGGGATGAGACCAGATGGGAAGGAACGGGAAGAGATGAGATGGAGACAAGCCAGACAGGCTGTTGACTAGTGAGCTGAAATGAACCAAATAATGACTTACAATTATCGACCGTATTTGAGGTAATAACGTTCAAGCTGTTGTAATTGGTTCTGTTTTGTCTCATCATTTAATGGTAATACTGATATACTGATTCATCATGTGTACATGATATGCACATTATTTCTGTTTTTTTATCCACTAAATAACAGCTATCATTATAACAGTTATGACACATACAGATGGTAATTGCACATAGTAAAACAATTCATCCAATACATTTTCATCGAGCCTAACGACAATGTCAAGTAGGTAAAAGGTGTTTTTATACTGAACTTCTGGAAATTAGTTCAAACACCATTCATGCATTTGTGAAAACATTGCATTTTGCTTAATATAACAAGCCACTGTTTAGTTGTAAGCAACCTTCTATAGCAACCATATCATATGTTTGAGGGGGGGGGGATGTAGGAATCACAATGTCCCGTGTAAAATCGTGTCCAGGCTATATCTCAGAATCCCTTTGGACGACTGTCATAAAACTTGACATGAATAATCTTCATGGTCCAAAGGTGTGTCATGACCTTGAACCAAGGTCATATCAGATAAGTCGAGGTCACAGGAATACATAAAATGTTGAGGGCAGGTATTTGGCTTTCAAGAGACAGTTCTAGTTCTTCTTAATTTTTTTAACTAAACTGAATTTATCATCGTAGAAGTCTGAGTAACTCATTAAAAGTGGCATATCCTGCTGTTTTCTCTGTATTCTGTTACAAGTTGGTGGCAAGGTAGCCCCAAGTCAGAAGGGTTGTGGTAACATTCAGTGCCATTTGACACAGATTTCTAATATTTCTTATCTAGGGATATTTATTCTGAAATTGCCAAAATTACATCTTCTTGATCAAATAAATATGACAAAATCATCTTTCACAGTCCAATTATTTGTTTGGATTTGAAAGAAATCTTTTATTCACATTTGATTGAGAAAGAATGGTCTTTAAAAAATTTGATAATGTAAACTCTTAAGCTTTACCATTTCTAGTTTGATTGGAGATGTCCTTTTAGTTTGTCACTATGAAATCTTAAATACTGTCCTTTGCACATTCCATAGCAAGTGACTTAATGTCCAATAGCCAGAAAAGTTGAGCAGTTTTGAAAGTGAAAGAAATCAATACACACTGTATTCAACGTATTCAATTTTGCATGTATTTTTTTTAGGTTTATGAAATTAAGACATATCTATGTAGTTAAATTTTCGTGTTTTATAGATATACAGTTGAATCTCGTTATCTCGAACTCGGATATCTCGAACTACCGGATATCTCGAACTTTTTTAAAAAGTCCGAACAGAGTTGTTCTTTATTAAACCAAAATCACTCCGGTTATCTCGAACTCGGATATCTCGAATTATCGGATATGTCGAACAATATTTTCGTCCCCTTGAATGAAAATCCTAGGAAAATTACACTCGTTAACTCGAACAAAAAATTTAGGAAAATTAAATTTGTTAACTCGAACAAAAAATTTAGGAAAATTAATTTGTTAACTCAAACAAAAAATTTTGAGAAATCAAATTTGTCAGCGCCTACAGATTTTTTTGTAGAAAAAACACATTCCGACACAAATAAAATATTTGACTGTCGGCCTCTTGTTGATTTTAAAATTACAACATTGCACTGACCTCCCAATTTCCTTAAACCATTAAACCATCAAGGGGATTCGCAGGTGTTATAATTACTGCCAAGCTGAACATGGCTTCCGAAAAAAACGTGTGATGTGAACATTACTCAATACAACCGGAAACTTTGGATGATTAAAGTACACAAAGCGAAACTGGTATGGAGACCAAAGCGGACTCCACTATTTGTCGGCTAATAACAGATAATCTCCCGATTTTTAATATACTACATTGTCAATTATAAATACAAATAATAAATAATGCAGTTTTTATATATCATGATTGAATACATACGATATAGGAGAAACCGGCAATATACAGTTTGACAAGATAAAACCGGAAGTCGTAAAACCGGAAGCGACTTCCGGTAGGCGTGTACGAGTTACGTCCCTTTTGTTGTCGTTTTTAACATCGGTTATCTCGAACTCCGGATAAGTCGAACTTTTTGCATTTCCCCGTCGAGTTCGAGATAACGAGAGTCAACTGTACACTATAACACAATAAGCATAATATGATTTTTGCTCAGTATTTAATTTTTGTGGAAAACTAACGACCGTGAAATAAGCAAAAATTTGTACACCGTGAAACTAAATAGATTTACAGTATATATTGGTGATACATACAAATAATAAATACAGTTAAATTTAGACAGGGTTTTAGGTTTTGACAGGCTGCATTGTATATCCTAGAAGATTCTTTAAATCTATATTGTTAAATCATGTACCTGCATGAGAAAAAAGAATTTGTCAAGAAAATCTGCCTAAAATTTTTAATATTAGATACATGTATATGAAACAGTGGCACAACACACATATCTTAACAGGTGAGCTTAAAAAGGCCTGCCTTGCAAACTATGCACACAATGTGGATTTGTCAAGAGAATCTGACTAAAATTTTTTTATACTAGATACATGTATATGATACAGAATGGAAACACACACATCTTTACAGGTGAGCTTCAAAAAGGGCCCGACTTGCAAACTATGCACACAATGTGACATGACAATTCTGAAACACAATATAAACTTTACAATTAAAAAAAAATGTTGTTATTTTAGCGGAACATTGAAATTTGATGCTCATTATTTAATGTCAAGAGAAAAGTGACAAAATCTGGAAGTATTAAATTATCGACACAACAATATCAAATTATCCTCTATTAAAATACTGCATAACAATTTTATTTTAAGGTGAAACACAATAACAGGAAGCATTTAAAATTCTGTCGTCTTCAACAAACTGTAATGGATATAGAGTAGGAAATTTACAATATTTAAATAGTTTGGTAACTTAATTGGAAAGTTCTCTCTTACATGCTAAAATTTCACAATGCCATTTAATGTCAGCACAAAACTATTGTCTGCTTGTTACAGCATACCAGTGTCATGGAAGTTTTGGCACAGTTTATTCTATTGAGGGAAGTTTTGAAGTGGAACCGGAGTGGAGACATGGAGTGGAATCAGAGTGGAGTAGGGTGTTAAGGCATGGAGTGGTGTCTTGGTTTTGATTCATGGAGTCTTGGTGTGGAATATCTGAGTGGAGCCAGAAGGTGGAGTCATGGAAAGGAGTCATTGGTTGGAGTCATGGCGCAGGACCATGGAGTTTTTCCTATGGCATGAGAATCAAGGATTAGAGCCAAATATAGAGCAGATCAAGTCATGGAATGGGGTCCTGAATCCTGGAGTCTTAAAGTGAAGTCTTGGAATGGAGTTACGGAATAAAATTTCAATATTCCAAACAAAGAGACTAAAATAAAAAGCATAGCACCATGAAACAAGAAAAAAAAACTTGTCATAAGATACTGTACAACTAAAAATCGTTACCATGGTCTCTGATGCTGACAATGATGATGCTCAATGCACACACTAACACATAGGGTACAACATATGGTTTCTGTTGAATCTATTACATTATTTCAATTCTTGGTTCATGCACAAACTTTTGCCAAGTTAAAACATTCAATTTACAAATATGCTTAAAGATTTCTGAAGGTAACAAAAACTTTGCATTGTCCTGTTACAAAGCTTTTCAAATGACTCCTTTTTACATCCAAGGGTTTGAACAATGCACCCCTTTAGACCACTTGGACACTGAGGCCCCTACATTCAAAGCAGAGTACTGTACCTTCATTACAAAGAAAACAAGACAAACAGTAAGCTTTGGACAGGCATAATATGCTCTTTGAAGATTCCACAATGACCAATAAGATGAGCATATCATATTATAAAACAAACCCCGAGATGTTAAGCAATTTTAAGTTTATGGTTTTAATCCATCAAACAACGTTTCCCAAACTCCCTCTTATTTAAATATTTCAATTTTAAATTTTTCATTTCAAAGTAATAATCATGTCTTAACTGTAAAGTGAATACCTGTATAAAAGATCAACAAGGTAGTTGTACTCTTAAACACTTTGATCACTCAGCACCTTCAGTACTTTGATTTATATCACTGTCTGGAATTGTGTAATAAGGGGATAAAAGTAGGGTTCTTCAAAAAGGAAATTTATATTATTTTCATACATAAACCTGTTTTCATATTTAATGCCACAAAATATGTAAAATAATGTTTCTGAATGATAGAAAAACATGACTTTGTAATCATTTTGGGAAAATATTTGCATTGAAATTTTTGTCCTTTTATTTTTTGCAGTAAAGGCTGAACAAACTTTAAAATGAATTTACCATTCCAATGAAATAAGATCATTCTAAAACATGAGGACTAGAGTTTGCTAAGTAACATATCTAGCAAAAAAAACACCCTGGTTTACGTATGAAAATAACTAATTTTGTATTTTTTCTGAACCCTATTTTTATCCTCCTTCAACCAAAACAGATCATAAAGAAGAAGTCACTTTATTTATGGTGGGGTGACACAGCCTTGGAATTATCAAGACTTGATGTGTTTATTAAATAAGGATCTACTGAACAGGAGGGCAATTGTGACTAAGATTTAAAATACATGTAACAGAATTATCTTTGTGACATGAATTCAAATGTATGTGATTTCTTAAGAAGAATTTATCAAATTATTGAGATTTAATTTTTTAATTTGAGGCATGTGAGTATGTGTTTTTTTAAATGTAGTTTTTACACAAGGAGTTGCTGGATATAGACATTTAGGTATGACATAACTGGAATTTGTGGCTCAGACATAGCTTTTTTTTCAAATACTGATTGTGCTGTAGAAGGAAATTAAGCTCTGAAAAACAGCCTTGCAGAACCTGTCACAAAACATGCACCAAAACATTTACTGTAAACTTATTTATTTTCGCGGTCTATTAATTTTAGCTTATTTCTTTTACGCGAAAATTAATACCATGCGAAAATTATATTATGCTTATTGTGGCATAGCATATATCTCAAAAACGGGAAAATTTAACTACGCGGATGATGTCTCAATTTCCTATACCGAGATAATAAATACACGTGGAATTAAATACATTTACAGTATCATATCCCATTTGATTGGAGATGTCCATCTAGTCAGTCATCATGAAGAATTCAATATTGAATAGTCCTTCAACACCCTACAATTACACTCCCTAGTAATGTTGTTTAAGTAGTTTTATAAAGAATAAAAGTTGTAAAACATGTATGTTTAAAGTCTTAAACATTTTCTGAACACCACAATATAATAAAATGCTTGCAAGACAAAAACTACTTTTAGTCCAAGACCTATTTTACAAGTCATGAATTTCAGGTCAAGGAAGTTGAGAGGTTCTTGTTTTACATCTATATATACAATCAACCAATAAATCAATACCCTGCAGAATTTTAATTTCCTGAAATTGAAAGATTCCTGCTACTTCTGTTTGACAGTCAAATGGGTACTGTTCCAGAGCTTGCTTCAGGTCTTAACATGTACTGCAAGCTTAAGGTAGTAATTCATAACAACTACTGTGCTTCTCTATGATACATAAAATTGTCCAAGGCTTTTCATACTCAAAATGGGATAAGTTATTGACATTTCACAATGATTGCTGTTGAGAGACATTGTTGATGACAAAATTGGGTGGTTGTCATGGAAACTTAACCACATTCTGATGTTGATCACTTGTGTTATTGACAAAATGCTATTTTCATAATCAAAAATAAAGCATCTTTGTGATCATGACAGCAGAAAAAGACAATTAAAACTAGAAAGAAGAACAAAAACAAAGTCAAACTGTACTGAGGATTTGGGGAAAATTGGTGCTGTTCGCAAAGAGAATGCCTCTGAATTCTGTCAGTTAATCAAAGACAGGAAAAACCTTGTAATGTCACCATCAAACAAAAGAAAATTTAGTTAACATGTGTTGAATACATAATCTTTTACAAAAAATCAAGGATCAACAAAGATTTGAGGTTATATCTTATCTCTCATAAATGAACAGTAGGGGACTTTTTTTAACATTTTTTTTTTTCTTTTCATTTAGTTAATCTAGAAACAGACAACACTATGAGACAAAAGCACACAGCTGTTCAGAAAAAAAACTATAAATTTAATGACAATGTAGAATAGAGACAACAATATTAGGTCACTTCTAGTTTAAACCTTTTTTATGGTGAATTTAATCCAATAAATATGTTACTGATATTATTAAGTGTTAGCTTGACCTTAAAAATGTCTAGTTTTAAAAGCCCATGAAAACAGTTTTTTTTCAGAATCTTACAGTTGTGTTTTATTGGCCAGTGATTAAGATTGCAGCCTCATTATCAAGATTTAGGATTCAAGCCCAATTATGTGGTATTTGAGCAATACTGTCCCAGTACAACAAGCTGCTGTTACAAAAGACTGGTGTCCCAATCAGGAGAGTGTCATTATATAATGTACTCTCCCAGTCACTTCATGCCACTAAAATTAACAACAAATACTGGCCCAATAAACATAAAGGTTTGAGACGCACTTATACCTAATCTTTCTAGAGCTAAAATCTTGATTTACCTTTACATACAGGTTTAGCTCTAGCTCATCAGCAATATCACAAGAAACTTTTTATCACCAGTTAGTATATTCTAATGCCACAATTATCCCATTCATTTCCTTTTGTGTTGATTCAAACATGTTTTTTGTCACCAAAATAACTGCTAGAAGCAATTGCAAATTGTTAGGTGCCAAATGTTTCAGAAAAATCACAACTGACAAAATTGGCAAACCTCAGAGCTGACCCCGATTTAATCAGTAATTAATGCAGAGTGTTTGATTCCTAGAACAAGCATCTTAATGATTACCAAAACTTAAACGCATACATTTAAGAAATGGCATTCTGCTCATTGTATTTCAAGGGGTAATGCAAGATAGTGTGGTGCATGCCAAATTCGATGAAGGGTAAAGCCCTTCATTTTGAATTTGGCACCCACCACACTTTCTTGCATTACCCCTTGAAATACCATGTTCAGAATGTCATTTCCTATATTAACAATTCTTTCTTTTAATAAATATTTTGATTTGTTTTAACCCTTGGCGCTATTTCTTCGATACCTGCTCATGTGAGATATGATTTTAAGCCATGCGAGATCGGCATGTCTCACATGACCACGTGACCCCCTGTGTAAGACATGACGTAATATTACGGGAAAATTGATACACATCAAGGGTCATGACCCCAATTGTCTTTCATGGGAATTGCAATACAATTGCTTCTGTATGTTTCACCGAAGGCAGGTACAGTCATATTGTAAATATGTATAATTGTATTTATACAGGTTTTAAAGAAATAATAACCATTAAGAAAGCTTCCCTTACCCAGCCTAGGTCAACTGTTGGCCCAGTCAGATTTAAGGCCTGACAAGTGCTGCAGTGTAGCTCACCTGTGAAATCTCTCGCCCATCAGAATCTTTTAATCATTAATGAGCACACTGGCAGTGATTGACATTCCAGGAACATGCTACATGTAATTACGGTATAAGTTTTTTAAAACATTTCTATACAACATTGTTATTATAGATGGTTTTAGAATCCAGTTGTATAACAAAAATATTTGTTTAATTAATAAAAGTCGTTATAAAGTGATTATCAGCTCAGGTTAAAACAATACATTGACAAGAATTGAAATCCGAGTTGATTACAAAGTTTACAAATTGCATACCATGAAATCCGAGTCGATTTAAAAAGTTTACAAATAGCACACCATAAAGTAAATAATGGAGATTTGAATGCTTAGATGAAACAATTTAACCACACCGTAAAATGAAAAATAGGTATTTAAATGGCTAGATGAATACTTATTGCAGGTAGAAATAACATATTTACGCCATGATGGTATTACATAAGTATCAAAACAACTGTATTGATAACATCATTAGGCAAATTTGTTATATTATGTCGCAGTCCTGCCATAAAATCGGAATATCTTTCAAACTCGTTAAGTGTTATGACAGAACTCTTTAAGTTTTATTTCTAGAAGATGATGTATTACTGCAATTATGTATTTTAACACTCGGAAGCTCCTCAATCAACCAAAATATCCACTTAATTCTTTTTACATATTGTCTATAGTGTTGATCCAATATTGCTGCATGCATGCCAAAACCAAACTGAGCATCACATGCACTTTGCAGTTGTTTATTTGATGTCAAAGTATATGAACATATAAACCGTCTATGTAAGTTTGTAAGTCTCCTTTGAAAAGCTTGAATTTATACTGGTACCCATATAAGTGTACCCAAAGAATTTGGGTTTTAAACATACAAGCCATTTGGGCCAGTACACTGGACAAAGTCAAAATTTACTGGCCTAATGTCATTTGATTGGTGCTAATTTCAATGACTGTCCCAGTGATTTACATTAATTTCACCCCAGTTACCATGGGTTCCTGGAAAATAGAATTCAAACCTAGGCGTGACACATTTGGTGTCTCATAAGTCAATGAATCAAACCACTAGGCCACCATTTGATTCCAGCCAAGTGTGAAAACATTATCAGAACTTTATATTTATTGGAGTTCAATGTACACACAATTCCATTTGTACAAAACTAACATTACATACATACAAACATCCATAGTTCTAGAAATATGAAATTTTCAAATAACTCTTATTGCATTCCATCTATAACAAAAATACCCCTACCCACTGAGCAAAAACACAAAATTTCTAAAAAATCTTTATGCCGAAATAGCCCAATCTAAACCTATTCATCCAAATATCCTTATTCTAAATATTTACAACCTAGAAAGTACTGAATACATAGACAAACAAAATTTTGTGAAATCTGTGTTATTGGGTTTAAAACTATACTAAATGATACAGTAGATAGAATATTAATCTGAATATAGAATAATGATCTGAAGAAATAATATCATTTCAGACTGAAAAGGAATTAGGAAATTGAACAGAGATGTTGATTTCCCTGAAACAGAGAGATGCAGATTTCCCTAGTGGCTACCCCTGAATAATCCAGACTCTATCCACTAGTAACTGTTGATTACCTGAATATTTTAATTTCACTGTGTTAGATCAAAAACAATAAAATGTTATTACAAAGTAAAAACTTATTATACAGTTATCGATTTATTCCATAGTTTCTTTGTAAATCATCTGATGTTAGTTTTATTAGATTTCTAGGATAATGATACATAGTGTTTGAATTCGCAATAATATTTATTTATAACTGTTAACTACTGCTAAAATACAGTTTTGAATAAAAAAATCCCCAGCATGCCATATCCATATCCCCTAACGTTTGTGTAATACAATTATTTCCATTGGATACCAAATGGTGTCAGTTAAAAGTCACCCATAAAAACACTTTCCATGAAATTTCCACATAAACATTTTCTAAAACTTTCTGTAAAAATGTTTAGGGGTATTTATCCCAAGCCGGATTCAGACCTTGGTGATGAGAGACTATGTAATTTGTAAGCCACTTGTTTTTAGACAACACAGTCATGCACACTTTTTAAAAACACCAAAAAGTTTAAAATAACAGTAGTTAAAACATGAAGATTGCAAGAGCCAATATCTTTTTAATGTGCAACAGGAGGGAGGAAATGCTTCCTCACTGAGTGTCCTGGCTGAGGATCAAACCCATGCCTCCCGCATGAAAAGCAAGCCTTCTACTACAGGGCTAAAGTTTTTGGAGGAGAAATCACTCTATTATATCTACTATATACCACATAACAACATCTTGACTGGCACAGCCCTGCTACAAATACAAATGTTAATACCATGAGGAATCCACTTACATGATACAAAATTAAATTAACCAAAGACTGTTTAAAGTCTCTAAAGCCAGGTTTGTAATTTTCACCTGTAAAATAAATCTCCATAATCAAGTTGGACCAGTCTCTTAAATATTAGATGTGTCATGTTTAGTGCACATAATGGGGTAGTATTTGCTTGCAAAATACCTGAACAACTACAACAGTTACCCTTTTGTGAAAAAATAGAGATTTTACAGAAACGGTGTGGGGGTGGGACTTCAATTGGATGAGATTAAAGATCATTGACTTGATGGAGCAGGAACACTCCAGAGTGGCAATTAACAGCCAAAGTTTGAATTGTTAAGTCTCAAAAGTAGCCAGAAATATAAATTCTTTAACTTAAAATCTGATAAGACAAAAAGTGACTTATTTTATTTTTTTGATGCTGTTAAGTGTTATATCTATTTATCTATTTGATCATTGTGCTATCTATATGATTAAAGAGAAATTCTTAATTACAGATCTCGGAATTTTCAAAGTAACGGTGAAAAATGGCTGTAATAAAAGGTGTGGTAAAAATCATCAATTTTAAGCTTCAAAAGTTGCATTTCAAATGAAATTTGATTACCAGGTTGTGCCTAAATCATTTGAAAGATAAAGTAGAATTGCCAAGTCTAATGATTCACCAATTACTTCTTGTCTACTGTAAATGTCACTTATCATTGTTTCCTGAAAACTGCGTAAAAAATAAAAAATAAAATAAAAACATGATCAAAGTGTTTTAACAAGTGTTTAAAATCATTTCTGTAATATACAAAAACATCCAAGAAAACATGAGGTATTTCTACAATTAAATCATATCTAAAATTATTTGTTCTGAGATATCAGTAGTTTTTATTCAAATAAAGATAACAGAAGAAACTTGGACTGTCTCTTGAGAGGCAAATACCCCAATCCCCAACACTTATGCACATAAATTTGGCATGTGACACATCGTCTCATGCTGGTTTACATTTGTGCCAAGTTTGATCAAAATCTATCTATAGACATGGAAGATATGGAGCGGACATGATATTGGGACAGACAACCAGACGGACAGACAGATAGACAGGGTAATTTCTATATACCCCTGTTAACTTTGTTTGCAGGGGGTATAATGAAATTACAGGATGTGGGCATATTGATCAAAGACTGTAGATGGCCTTAGTGGCCAAGTGGTCTAAATATTGTTCTTACCGATATGAATCAAACTGCCTCTCTCACCATCTAGATACAAATCCCACTCAGGAAAGATCTTTCACTTGCCAAAGATGTATGGTTTTCCCTGGACACTCTGAATCCCTAAACTGACAACCTCAATCATTATCAAGTAAAAAATAAATGAATGAATGAATGAATGAATGAATGAATGAATGAATGAATGAATGAATGAATGATTGATTGATTGATTGATTGATTGATTGATTGATTGATTGATTGATTGATTGATTGATTGATTGATTGATTGATTGATTGGGGTTTTATGTCAGTCATGAATATTTTACTTATTTATATATATGCAGCTATAGGTGAAGTTACAGAAATTTTTACCTTTGCAGTACGCTCAGGACAAAGTGCAGGAAGGGTTCTTTTACCTGCCACACCTGTTATGACACAGGGCATCAATTAGTTTTTAAGGTATCTTCCAAAGGACCAAGTGACCTTCATTTCCAAATGCTGATTGCTTCGCAAAAGAACAGTCACTACCCATTTTAGTCAGAAGGCATTGGCCAGGCCTCAAATTTATGACTTCTACAAAAGGACGAGCTTTAAGCACTCTACCAACTGAGCTTATGAATTGGTCTTGAGTTGATGTCTACTCAGTATTGATGAAATGGCACAGTATTGAGTAAAGTGTATCATCTGGCCTTAAGTTGTCTACTCAACATTATATAAACTATAAAAGAAATGGCACAGCGATGTTAACAATTTATAACCCTTATATATATTTTATGATCTTTATATAACTGATATTAATGTTTATCTAATGGAAGGTTTAAAGGTAAACCATATATTGTCAATACACTTAAAACTTTTATAAATCTTCCAATCTCACACCTCATGATTCAAAACTACTGAATAAATTTAATAAAATGCTCAATTTAGTTTAGAATGACACAATTTAAGGCTAAGAGATTCACTGTGACCTAAATTAAAAATTAGGAGTCAATGATCTTTTTTTTTAAAAGTGTACATAACATATCAGTTTCATCAAGTTTTTCAAATAAACATACATATCTCCAGTTTTATTAGGAGATGTTCATTTAGCTATGAGTAGAATAGAGTAATGGAGTTTTATACCCCAGTCAAGATTCTTTTACTTATATCAAGGTAGTCAGGTCTGGGATGGTTGAGGAAAACAGAGTACCCAGAAAAACTTAGGTAGCTTTAATCTCTTTAAGGTTAAATGGTGCTCTGTGTATTGTGTAAGAAATGAGTGGAGTAATGGAGTTTTATACCCCAGTCAAGTTTCTTTCACTTATATCAAGGTAGTCAGGTCTGGGATGGTGGAGGAAACAAGTATCCAGAGAAAACCACTGACCTTTAGCAAGGTAACTAACAAACATTGTCACACTCGGACCTGTCCAGAATGATTCAAACCAAGACGGTAGCGGTGCTGTGATCTGTATGGTCAGCGACCAATGCCTCCTCAACCAGTTACAAAATTCCTTGAAAATGTTTTTTGGCACAAATGGAGGTAACAGGAAAGAAGAAACGTCTGAAAAAAAATCACATTCACCAAGTGCCTCAACTGAGGACTGAAACAGGTCCTACTGGGTGATAAGTGAATGTTCAACCACAATAGATCCAGACCAGAAAGTCTGACAGTAAATCAATTAAAAACCGTCTAACAGTAATCATTAATACCGTAGCACAGAAAAAAACAAAATAAATAAATAAATAAATAAATGAAAAGAAAAATAAATAGAGAAGAGGAAAAATAATTACGGATAATTAAAAAAAAAAGTAAAAAAGTAAAAAGAAAGTATTATGAAAAAACCACCACAGTAACGTAAAGAATCTCTTCTTGATTTCTGGAAAGAAAATAAGGTAAACATCAAAGTGTTGTGCAATCTGATAGTATAAGTGCATTTTTGAAACATTTTTTTTTAGTTTATCATCATAAATACAGCTTGCAAAGAATTTTAAGTAAATAAAAGCTAAATGTTTACAAATTATCAGATTATATTCTTTTTGACAGTTATAGCTGTCAGGTACAGATGCACTTAGAAATTCAATACAGTAAATATAAACAAAAAATAATAATAAAGCTGCCAATTTCAATATTTTTCATAAAATGTTTGTAAACACTTAATGTTTCTTGCTGGTTTTGTAAGTTGTACATTCAATCCCTAGATGTTCCAGTGATATTGAGTACTGTTATTGAAGCAACAGTCCGGACTGTTTTTGAATGTAGCCATTGTTTTTACATTTATTTCTATCCACCAGTATGTCTGTCTTTCCATAAGTTTTTCCAGTCTACTCCTTCAAAACTTGTTAAAGACATTTTCACTAAATCTGGTATACATGATATCCAGGATATGACACTGTGTGCCTGGATGTAACTGTGCAAATTTCCCAGAGTTGTGGCCCTTTGAAATTTTTTAATTATTTTTTTTCTTGTCTGGCCTACTCATCTCACTAGAGCTTCAGTTTTTGTTTCCCTTTCACACGATTCTACTTAATTTATGTCCCTTTATACTTTGCCATCTTTGAGATTTTTAATGATCTTTTAGAATAGTTTAAATTGGCAAAAATGTAATGGGACATATGTAATGGGACATATATAGCTCAGTATAGCATAGCTTTTGTTTAATATTATCATAGTACATGTATTTTAGCATACCTATCAACACATAAACAAACAAATAAACAAACAAACAAACAAATGTCTGTTTATTGTTCTGCTTAATAAGTTAACTATACACAAACATCTTATTTAGTATAGTCAAACAACATTGACCTGTCCAATTAATTTCAATATTTACTACGGACCAGTATATTTATGTGCAGAGAACACACGCATGTATGAGCCGAGCCGTAATGGGGAAACTTTGAGTAAACACTGGTTTTGTGTATGTAACAACTGCCAGTCCTAACAGACCCATATATTAGATGGATATGAAAATAAAAATAATGAATATGGATATTCTTAATGAGAGGTCAAGAGAACAGGTCAATGTTGTTTGCCTATACACAAACATCTTATTTAGTACCAAATAATCTTGTTTAGTATTTTTTTAGATGTATAAACACTGGTAATAATTAGGGGGTATTAATTCCCGGATATTTATGGTGTCTGTATGTCCATTAAACCCTGTCACTACAATTACCATCATCAATACACAAGGAAACAAGAAAACAACATAGTTATGTGGTTATAATGGATCCAAATTTGATATAGGGTTACAGGGTCCCTGCAGAGAAAATGCATCAAATGATGAGAGTACATGTGTTATGAATGTGCCGTATATAAAAAACTTTTAAAAGCTTTCACTGTAGCCAATGCTAAACATTTGTGGTATGTACCACTTCCAATGTGCAATTTAATTTCCAAAAAGAGGTTAATTACAGGTACTGCCACTTTCTATATTTAATTTGATTTCCCAAAAAAAGGCTAATTAAGAACTGATTTGACTAACTTTACATCGAGATGTTACTAGTTGTTGTACAAATTTAGACAACAAAGCATGCAAAGGAATCCAGATGAAGGGTTAAACAATTATGTACCCTTTGATAAAAATATGAATCGCTGTCATTTTGTTTTCAACTTATTGCATTCAAAGGCATGTTATGAATATCTTGAATCCAGTTAATAACTTATTTTTTTAATCTCTCTCAGCTTTAAGCTTTAATCAAGGCTACCCAAACCAAGAACATTAAAATAATTTAGCTTTTAGTTGCATAATATGCATACACAGTTCATCACGGTGGTGGGGGGTTCAAAAGGCCTGCTTTAGCTAAAAACTGTACCTTTTGAACCTCCTGAGATTCTCAAATCATTCAAACTTATCTGCAAAGGTACAAAAAATGTCTACACAATTATTACATGTTAGGTACAGTGAATGCATCATCAGATATTGTGTAAAATGGGCAAAAAGTCAACATTACAAAGAAAACAATGGCAGATCTGGTTAATGATAATGTCCCATGCTGTTGTCAAATATCCACGCTATGTTAAATAATATTAATTATTATACATACTGCTAAAGTAAAATAACACATGTTGAACATTTTTCATGAAACCCCAAAATGAACAGCATTTTTCTTTTAATTTTCAAAGCCATAAATTTTCATAAAGATTTTAAGCTGAGTGACATAATCCATTTAAGCGCTTTAGTTTTAGTCTCGGAAGCTCTATTAATAACCCCAAAATAAACCCTACAACATTTTCTTCATTCTACATGACACTGAATGGTGTATAAATTGTTTGACCTTATCGAAAAGAAACTGTAAAATTTGTTTTCAAACATTATATTACAACACTAATTGAAAAGTTCTTTTTTATAAATGTTTTCGATTTCTAGCCAAACTCAATTCATTTCAGAAACCTTGTCAAAAATGACAGTTTTTAGCATCACTCTGATGCATTGCTTAACATTATATTGTAATGCAGTAGTCATATTATTATGAGCTCATTTTTCACCAAATACTGTATTACTAAGTCTACTACTCTTTAATTTTAGAGGTAGATGGTGCAGTGGGTACACTGAAGTTTTTTCCCATCTTGTATGCAAAACTGAAAAATTTAATATTTGTATTAATGAACACTTCTAAATCATATGTTATATATAAGAACCAGTCACATTGCTATAACTAAGATATTACTAAAGCCGAAGAGATGCTAAAAAATCCTGTTTAGACCAGAATTTGATTACTGTACTAAGATAATGATTTCAAGTTGTCCTCCATTGTATTTGAGACAATGATGATCTGCAATCATCAAATTTTTACTGTGGGTGTTCTGATTTAATGTTTACATTTACAGAAAATAACCATGTTGTTCAGTCAGTTTTTTCATACAAGTAGACAAAAACTTCTTTTTTTTTGAAAACAATCTATAGGCTTCTTCTAGACTACTGCATCTGATCAAAACTTCATAAGCTATAGATAACTTTCTTATTTTCTTTTTTTAATTTTTCTATAAATATATCTATAGAACAAAATCAACTGATATATATACGGTATGGTTCCTTTTTCAAGTTAAAATTTCTTATACATATCCTATGTGGACAATTTAATCACTTTTTTATAACTTCTGATATTTTGTGGTTCCAAGAAAAAAATGCTATTTTACAGGTTTTGTACCATGGGCGGATTCAGGATTTTTTGAAAGGGGGGGGGGGGGGGGGGGGGGGGGGGGGGGGGGGGGCAAGAATTTTATCAATGCTATGTGTGAGCGCCAAAGGCGCGAGCTTCCAGAGACAAGGGGTTTAGGACAGAGCCCTGATGGGGCCAAGAAAATTTTAATCAGCCAATATCTCTCTCTTTCTTTTTAATTTTTCATTTAATTTTTTTTGCAACCCCCGCAACCCCCCCCCCCCCCCCCCCCTTTAAACATAGTGGTTTGCTAAATATACTGTTTAAAAGACATTTAAAATTGAGGATCAGATTGTCCACAAACACAATAAAAACAAGGGAACCACAAAAACTTAAAAACTGATTTCACAGTATCCATTTCAGTGTGTTTTGTAAAAAAAAAATAAAAAAGAGTTATAAATAATGCATGATATCTTCTTTCTTAAATCTTCATAAGTAAATCCTTATTAGACGACCCATTCTTAAAACTTCATAAGAAAATCTTTTCTAGAAGACTCTTTGTAACCCATTAGGTTATTAAGATATCCATGTAACAGCCACATTTTGTATGTTAACAATATGTTTTTGATTATTTTACAATTAACTAACTTCATTTTTATTAAAAATTTAATTTTTGCAGCTTATAATAATGTTTTTATGAAGGAGCGTTAGTCGTTAGATCCTTTCATATTGGGTTTGGATATATAGACGTTATGATGGGTTTCTGTTCACTGTAACATAAAATTTGTCTTGCATGTCTAACTAATGGTAATTTAATTATTATGATACTGTCAGAAGTTTAAGTGCGGAAAATTTGATATGAAGTGAAGCCTTACATAATTCTGGTAATAAAAGTGTTACAAAATATTTATTACATTTTTTGCCGTCAATCAGCAAATTTTTTAAACCACTGCTATGAACTTATAGACATAGTGACATTTTGGGCATTTCTATACAGGGAGGTATATAGTATATTTGTAAGTGTTAATGAGTGAGTGAGTGAGTAATGGTGTTTAATGTCCCAGTCAAGAATATTTCACTTATATCGAGACGTCGCCAGCTATAGACGAAGGTGCAGAAATTTTGCCTGTGCGTTGCGCTCATGGCATTATACAGCAGGGTTCTTTCTCGTGCCAAGCCCACCGTGACACGGGACCTTGTTTATTTTAAGTTCCCATCCGAAAGAACCGTGACTTTCATTTCGAAATACCTAGTGCTTGGCGAAAGAACAGTCACTACCCACTTTCACATCTTGGGTCAGACGTGGCCGGGGAATGAACCCACGACCTCCCACTTACGGAGCGAGAACTCTACCAACTGAGCTACCACAGTGGTAATTCTAAGTGTTAAGATAGCTTTGAGTTTAACTCAGCCCTGATTAGTATGCTAAAAGCAAGAAGGCAATATAAATGAGTGAATTCAAGTAGAGTAATGGTGTTTTACATTCTGTGTAAGATTCTTGGCTGTTGATACAGATAGTGCTAGGGTGGAAGAAACCAGAGTATCTTGAGAAAACAAATTTGTAAACCAAACTGACAAACTTTCTCAAATGAATTACCAGTAAGATCTGTTACAAGTGCATAAGAGCAAATCCCAGGCAGCAACAGGTGTTATGAAACCATAGGCCAACAATTTAGACCATCTGGCCACCAAGGCTTCAAGTTATAACTGAGATGGGTTGCCAAGTGTATCCACAACGAAACCCAACTGGAAAATCCACACTGCCCTAATTATTTGCATAATCAAAATATGAATAGCAAATGGCAAATCTACTCTATCCACCTGAACATTTTACCAGCAAAGTTTCATACTTTTGAAAAAAAAGTTGTAGAGAAAATATTAGCAGAAATCAAGTTAACATCATATGGCACCGTCCCCCAAAATAATCAGAAACCAACAACTTTTGTGTGATGGCACTAGCATAGCTACAATCACTTCAAAACGCATGTGTGTACACATTAAAATGACAACAAAAATCATATTTGCCCTCTGACACTGTGGTATTTTAATGTTAATCCAATCTGTTGTTTTATCTTTGCAATACCGAGAGGTTAACATTAAAAAGTCTTAAAAAAAATTTGCTTTTTCTGGATAACCAATGTGTCATGTGTCATGTTGTCAGTCAGTAGGTTTGATGACTAGGTCTGATCCCTGGGCCCCGAGCAAGGCACTGACCTTAAGAGGCCCCTAGACCCCTAGCTAAGAGTACACATTTATTTTCCTTAGCTACGCCACAAGAAGACCACCTGTCTAGAAAATGAATCATGTGTGGAAAATGGTAGAAATGATTTGTATTAGTCAAGAAACAATGGGGAAAAATCCGTTTTTGTATCTTGGTATGTAAACTGTATGTCACTGGCTGACAGAAATGAAAAGTTATGTTATTACAGAAAACCTCTGATTATAAAGAAGTTCTCAATCAAAGCTATCTTAATACAAGCAATAGGGGATGCTTAATGAAATCAACGATTCAATTAACCTTTTAGCTCCTGGGTAATGCCATTTATAAGCAATCTTATACACAGGGCCATTATTTCAAATACTAAACGAAATTGATTACATCGTTCATTTCATTACTACAAATATTTCACATGAATTGGAAATGATATTTATAGGAAACCAATAATATCATCTACAGTACAGTACTGTGGAAAGTTTAACACTGAGCTAATTAACCAAAACCAGGATTGAAGCTTGTCGAGACATGGATAGCTTGTGGTCTAAAAACTGCCAAGAGATAAATAGCATAGCAACTGCTGACATATAGCTAACAAGGGGCCAAAATGGGCTGCCAATTCTACACTAATTTGTTAAGCTTTACCCTTTCCAGCTCAGACAAATTTAGTCAATTTAACAGATCATATGTGCACTTTATTTTATAAGTGCATATATTTTTGTAGCTGCTACAAAGTAGAGACTTTGGTCGCAAATTGTAGGGCATACCTTGAAAAAATTTAACAGTATGTTTTGAAGGTCAAATAATGTCACCATGTCATGTGACCTGGGGTCAAAGATCAACATCTGATGATTTTTTGAAAATGGAAAAATTACAAATTTAAACTTAGTACAGTAAAACCTCAATTCATCGCCACCATTTGTTCAGTCAAATTTT
Source organism: Anadara kagoshimensis (assembly GCA_021292105.1). NCBI lineage: Eukaryota > Metazoa > Mollusca > Bivalvia > Arcoida > Arcidae > Anadara > Anadara kagoshimensis. The sequence continues at coordinate 38,653,801 of CM037858.1, forward strand.
GGTGTTATAAAGGGGTTTGGCAATAAATCGAGGGAGGCCCATAAAGAAAAACATAAACAAAATGGATTTTGGGACTTCAAAATAGTGTGGCAATGAGCGAGGTGGCAAAGTTATCGAGGGGGATTATAATGAGGTTTTACTGTAATTGCAAAGGGTAAATGTTAACTTTTAGGACAGGTCTGTACTGTATTTACCATAATTCTGGATATTGGCTATATACACACATATATATATCATATTGTCAGATTGAAAACATTTCATCCTCAGAGATGTGGCTTATAGATATTTGCGGAAAATAATAACATGAGTAATACGACAATTAGGAAACAAACAGTTGTCTGTGTAGGATATTAAGCTGTTCTGTATAAGTAATCAAACTATTTTATACCACCGAGTCCTGCCATACAGATATCAGAATGATACCAAAATTCAATACTAGTAACTAATTGACAAAGTGCCATCTAATTTCTGCAGCAAATGGGTGTTTTCCTAATTTTTATTTTTTTCCTTTTTCCACTATTATTTTTGGCTTTTTTAATGCAAATGAGTGTTTCCATGTGTTGAATACATTCTTAATATATTTTTTATTTTTTCTCCCTTTCCTCTGTATTATTTTTGGCGTGCTGTCATGGTCACATAACATGTCAATCAATGTCAGATATTTACAATATCAAAACCATATGTGGTCAAAGATCGAGGGGATTTTTCAAGGATTAAACATGATTTCTCTTCAATGACAGGGGTCACCGTAGCCAAGTAGTCTAAAGCATTGGCACAGCATCTACAGAGTACCCAGAAAAAATCATCCAATGGCAAGTGAATTGACAAACCATCTCTCAGACAAATCTGTTTGATTGGGATTCAAACCTAGGTGATGTGATCCTTCAGTATCCACTTTAAAGCCCCAAATTTGTCCACTGAGGCCCTTTACAACTGTTCACAATTTGTTATATTTTATATGCTCGAATAGGATTTAAACCTAGGCAATGAGAACTGTGCTCCTTAAAAGCGTGTGTTTTAAAACACTTGGCCATGCAATCAGACACTTTGCAACTGTTAAACATCTGCTGGTGAGGGATTCATACCTAGTAAATGTGAGGTGCTGTAATCCTCAGGTGTGCACTTTAGAATATGTGGTGACTGAGGCCCACTGTAATGATTCATGATTTCATAATTATAGGTCTACATATAGCATCTAATTGCCTATCCTAAATCATTTAAAGGTTGTACCTCAGAATGCTCCACAGCAATAACCATATAATATATATCATGTTTTTATATCTTCATCCTGTTTTTTTTTAGACAAACCCCGACGCAACATTATGTGTTATAAAATTCAAATTAAGACAAAAATTTGTAAGTACATTAATGATGAAAATTATGACACAAGTAGGAAATTAGAGGATAATTAAAAAAATACATGATTTCTATATCCTCTTTTATGTAGAGCCGTTAGTTCTGGAAGGATTGGACGTGATGATAATTGAATCGGCAGGGGTCGTATTTTACATACGCCAGAAATTAATGTATGACTCCCAAATGAACTAATGTTATAACATGTTTAGGTATGCTAAAAGAATAATCAACATATTTTTGTGATATAACATAATTTTTGATATTTTCTTAGTGATATAACACAATTTTGGGTATTTTTGTGATATAATATAATTTTGTGGTCCCTCCCACGAGCTTATTCTTTTTTCATTAAGTTTCTTTGATATTCTTTTGTCAGCATGTATTTTGAATTAGACTGTACTATCCTAAAACAAAAACTAAGAATGCAAAGTAACTTTGACTCGGTGCTCCCAATATGTCGGTGCTTTAATTTTTACCAACTTGGTGCACATGCACCCAATATGTTGGTGCTTTAACTTTTACCAACTTGGTGCACATGCACCCAATATGTTGGTGCTTTAACTTTTACCATCTTAGTGTACCCAATATGTTGGTGCTTTATTTTTATCCACTTTGTGTATCCAATATGTTGGTGCTTTGTTCTTCTGCATTACTTTTTTATCAACAACAGAAGCTTCACTTCTAATTTTTTTTGTAATATTTACACTGGCAACAGGCAATTGAGAAGCACAAAGTCACAGCCCATAAATTGGACTCAAACATGTCAGGGGCCAAGTTTTTTTAAGTGTAAATGGACTGTTAAAGACAGCTTGTTGATCACAGCACCTTCCACAAATTAAATTCAAATTTTACATCAGCAATTTAATTGTTCTTTCTTAGGCAAATTTTTGTGCCAAAATGTGTCAGTTCTGTTGTTTTTTTAGACATCTCAGTTTTTTTTATCATCCCAGAACTGATCTGTATTGTACTAATGTGCAGTAATTCCAACAGGGTTTGTACAGACATTTGGATTCCAAATTTTAGGACTTTTAGGGCCTTTTCAGGATCTTATTGCAAATTAATGCCTAATCAGAGGGACAATTTTAGCAAAACAAATTGGTGCAAAGGCAATTATATAAAAAAAACCAATTCTTTAAGTGTCCATAGTAATGACACTTAGAGAGGAGGTTGAAGTTGGGCATTCGGTTGGGCCAGGTACCTTTAAATTGCCCATTTCAACGTAACTTACAGGCATTAATTAATTAATTTATTTATATCTGTCTATTTGCAACCACTTAATATTGAAATACAGACACCCAACTGGCCAAATAGGGCCTTCAAGGTAAATTCAACGGCTTTTTAGGGTCAGACTTGTTTTTAAGGTCTTTTTAGGGCAAATCTCAAAATTTAAGGACTTTTCGAAGCCTTACGAACCCTGTCCCATATTGCGAGAGCTAGTGCACTTGTCTGCAAAGATAAAGATCACTGACCATCTAGTCCATTATAATTGTACTGAGCAAAACTGTCGAGGCCTATGGCAGATAAAAAGCTGATAAAAAATGTAATTCTTTATTTCTGTGTTTAATTTTTAAAACAAAAATGTTTAAAAATATATTCAGCACAATGGCATAAAAATTAGAAAAAAATTTGCCATACTTTTAAAGAACTGACTATAACTTTTCTTAAACAGACATTTCTTAAGGCAGATAAGGTAATAAATAGATCAATTAAATGTATTTTTAAAAAGAATGAATGTTATAGGGATTTCATTTTTTTTTTCAATTTTCCCATTTTTTACATTAAAATTCATCTACCTTTTTTTCTCAAATGACTTGACTCATACTTAATGGGTTTGACAAATGAATATATACAAGCTAGTTTCTTTCTTTTTTTATTTAATTTATTTATTATTATTATTATTATTTTTATTTAATTTATTTTTAATTCATTTTATTTATTTATTACTCAAAGTTTTTTTAAGCATACATTCAGTAATGATATGAATGACGGCAAATATCGCGAGCCTACAATGAACCATCACTGGTGGTGTACCGGTATGAATGTTATTCCCATCAAAATTCTACTCTAATATGTATAAAGATATTTAATATCTCAGTAACTTAATGACAGTTTTTTAACAATTTTTGTTTACAACTCCCAGTTATTTTGGACATTTTTCATACAACTTTCAGTCATTATTGGTCATGGTAAAATAGAGCTCATTTACATGACAAGTCAAGTAATATTTACGCTTAACTGATTATTTTTAATGAAGTTAGGTATTTATAAACACACTAACCTATACTTACTTGAGAAAAATTCAAATGAGATGAATGTCCTTACATTCTATATATTTGCAGTGCTGACATAAACATTTCTTTTCATTAAAGTTTCATCACCTGGGAAGTCCATTGATAAATTTTAAGATTTTCCTATATATTTGGCACGGTTGGGTTACCCAATTCTTGGTATAAAAACTATCATGCTTCAAAGCTTTTATATGGTCCTGCTAGTACACTAAGATCTGCCAGAGTGTGGATTCAAACTTAGGTATGAGAGGTACTGTGACTTTTAAGCCAGCACTTTAGACCACTTGGCAACTAAGATCTCCAATTTCACATTATAGATACAAAGAATACTTAGTGCTGATCATGAAGATGTTACTCAAGTTCTCCAATATTTTTCTTATTTTGCTCAGTCTATTTCAATCGCTTCTATTTGTAGGCGTCTTCTGTAGCGGTCACAGGTGGCCTACTCTTTTTCAAACTCTACAGAGGTGTCTTTAGTGTGCACTAAGACACAGGACCTCAGTTTTGAGTCTTATCCGAAAGATTATTGTAGTACTAGTAGCTTTTTACAGCTTTAGTATGGATGGACAGGAGATGAAAATCATCTCAGAAAATTTCCAAGTCCCAGGTGAGATTTTGAACCCACAACCCTTGAATTAGAAAGCTGGTGACAGTACCACTGGGCCATGTTAGTTCATTCTAAAGAGTCTGTCACAATATAAAACAGAAGAGAGAGAATTTTGTAACTGAAAAAACATGCACTTGGAAATAGCCAACACGACAAAGAACACAATACAAACAAACAGCCAAACAGGACAAGACTGTAAGGACAAAAAATATTGAGACCACTGATATTAAAATCCCAGACTTTGTACAGACAACAGTGCTAAATGTCAAGTGAAGTAATAGTACTATTAGAGGGCCCTGAAACATCCTTCTTATTCTAGAACTGGCAGTCAATAAATAGGCCTTGGGTTCCTTTAAATGCTTGTTTGGAATATTTTGGAAAACTTCTACATTACAAATTCTTGATATACCATTATTTTTACAGGAAAACTGTTAACTGAGTTGAGTTGAGTAATGGTGTTTAACGTCCCAGTCAAGAATATTTCACTTATATCGAGACGTCGCCAGCTATAGGCGAAGGTGCAGAAATATACAGCAGGGTTCTTTATAGTGCCAAGCCTACCAAGACACGGGACCTCGTTTATTTTAAGTTCCCATCCAAAAGAACTGTGACTTTGACTTTTGCTTGGCGAAAGAACAGTCACTACCCACTTTTAAGTCTTGGGTCAGACCCAGCCGGGGTTAGAACCCATGACCTCCGAGTTACGGAGCGAGCACTCTACCAACTGAGCCCCCCGCAGTGGTTAGAAAACTGTTAACTGATGTGGTTCCATTGGTTCCATTTTCCAATGGAACCACACCAGTTAACAGTTTTCCTGTGCAAAATTTTAGGGGGTATCACATGGTACAGCTCACAAACACCATTCCCAAACTCAAACCAACAAACTATGAACACTTAAAATAAAAGCTGTTCTGTTCAAGTACCTTGATATTGTTTAGAGGGTGAGATGAGGTAACTGGGTGTTAGAATCATTGATATACTAATTCTATAACAAACTATACACTTAAAAAGATGTTTACAATGCTTAAAATAAATTGTGTTCTGCTCAAGATGATGAAGTTATCATAACTTGAAACTGTTCAGTAAGTGAAATGGGGGAGGGGGGGGGGGTTCAGGATGTCACTGATGCAATAACATACTAAGATAAAAAACAAACAATATAAAAAATGTTAAACATACTTAAAAATAAAATGAATTCTGCTCAAGTACTAAAAGCTTAAAATTTTTCTGGGGAGGGGAAGGGGGGGGGGGGGGTATCAGAATCACTGTAACAAGGACAAACCGTTTCTATAGAAATTCATTAACACTTAAAGAACACTTAAAATAAAAGACATTTGTTATTTGTAATTATTCAGATTTACTAAGCAATAAAATAAATCTGTTCCTCGTTCAAATGTGCAACCTAATGATGTAAACCCTCTAAAAATGCACAATTCAATTAAAATAGATAAGAATGTGTGATGAGTTAACATTCATCTGCTCTTCAACTTTAATGATCCCCATTTGCCTAGTTGTCAGCTCTGATTATAATTTACGTAACTTTAGACAGCTAGGTATTTTTTAGGGCACCTTGATTCAATAAAACTTCAAAATGATTGTATAATCCTCTTAAATTATTACATTTATATGGCCTATTAATCCCTTGACTTTATTGCGAATAGGAATAAAAATATTTTTAGAAATCGTACAAATCAAATCTCTCTCTCTTTTAATTTCCTGTCAATTTGTAACAAGAATGCTGTGTACAGCACATGTTAAACGGTATACTGGTATTCTTTAACCAGTACAAACTGCAATTTTTTGGGTTTTTTCCCCCAATTTATTACAAGCAAATGTAAATTTCAGGTATCATTTGAAGAAATTTCCTCTTATACAAAATGTTATCAATTAAAAGAATTTAAAACATGAGGTAATATCAGTAGTAAATTTGTAATACACTTGTCACTTTGGTGGATAACAATGCAATTAAGTCTTGTACGATAAATACATATTATATACACAGTGTGTATGTACAGCCCTCAGTATCAGGTCGAGTCTTTTTTTCGTAGTCGTATCCCTACGAGTCGCGCTTGCGCGACGAGTAGTGATACAGCTATGAAAAAAGGAAAAGACCCGATATGAAGGGCTGTATACACTGTGTATATGACATTTTTATCTAACATTTCCAATTAAGTTATTTAAAGTAATAAAAAACAATACTTTATGTGAAAAAATACGTTTTACCACAGAAAACCACTGAACTATGTTATGACATGTTTTGTAGTAATGATTTCCCAATGACGTCACAATGAGAAGTGCACGTGTTCTTTACCGCCAATGTTGTATCACAGTGTGGTGATACAAGATCCTGTATCATACATGTTCGATAAAACTTGTATTTCATCAAATCAGATAGAAAAACTAGTCTAATGTTAGATAAAGTACAATCCTGTTGAACTATTGAAAAGGAATCAAAGCTCAGCTGCCAAGTGGTCAAAATATGGATAGCTAGCGGTAGAAAAGCTTCCTAGAAATAAATACTGGTAGTAGCTAGCTTTCAAGATATTTCTAACAGGGAGCTTAGATAAGCTTGTTATCTTAGTGTAAAATGTATTGTTTGTAAAGAGTCACCAAAATATTCAGTAAGCATGCTCTTTAAAAGGAAAACAGACATCTTTTTCATGAAATACATTGCAATCTGTGGCAAACTGACCAATAACTCTATAACCATCTACCAATTTACGTACAAAAAAATGAAAACCATCTCAAAAGCATTTACAGTTACCAATACCCTCTATATATTTATAATCATATGTATTTTCCAACTAAGAAAAAAATCTTTAGCAGCCTTTAAAATCCAGAGTTTATTGCCCCTTAAACAAAATGTCCCATGTGTGTGCATGTGTGGGTTTTTATCTTTAAAACCATTTACATATTTATAATAATTATCGGCATAAATATTATTTTGTCAAATGGTCATCAGTAATGGGTGTTATTATAACCAGCCAGGTGTGAGGACATAAATCATTTAAGTGATTTTCTGATTTTTTGAAATCAAATAAGCCCACAACAATCAGATCTAAAGAGACACAGAATGGCTTTGTTTGACACATAAATCTAAATAATTTTTGTAAAAAAATATACAAAGGAGTATATGCGATAAAGGCCTTATTTAGCCCAAAATTGCAAAGAAAAATGAAAATTCAAATTGCCATCAAGGCTTTATTTGCATGGTCCCCAAAATTTCAGATTACCACAAAAAACCTAAATGACCCCAAAAATGGAAGAATAAAGTGAAATTCAATTTATGATAAAGACCTTACTTGGCCCAAAATAGCAATTAAAAATGGAAGTTCAAATTCTGATGAAGGCCTTTTATGGCCAAAACTAAAACAAAAGTTTCAATAATGACCTTTTTTACCCCAAAATACAAGAATAAAATGAAAATTTATATCATAAAAATGCCTAATTTGGTCCTCAAATGATGAATGAAAATTCAAAATAGAAGTACAAAAAAGACCTTATTTGGGCAAAAATAAAGGTATCATAATATAAAAATTCAAATTCTAGTCTAAAGTTTAGTGGGTTCTTGTATTCATTTACACTACAATTTCATCTTTGTCTTGCGAATGGGATTTGAACATAGACCGGTATGTTTGTGTTTGATCCGATACCATTCCTTTAGTGGGCCAAATATGACTCTAATCATACCTACTCCTTATAATGACTCAACTACTATCACACATATATATATATAGGCTTTTCCTTAACTATTACAAATGATTTAATGTACTGAACAGCATTATAGGGAAATAATCTTGACCTTTTTAACTGATCAATTTTCTTTATTTCAACTTAAATCTTCATTATGACAGAAAACACAAAAAAACTGAAGGATAATTCACCAACGATATTGTCAAATTTACCTTTTTATGCAGCTGCAAGTATTCATTTTTAAACTTTTTATAAGCAATTTAACTAAATGATTAACAAGGTATAAAATTTATTATCTCTCTTTATTTATTTGAAAGCAAACTTAAAATGCACATAAAACAAAGATTAAACTAAAAAAAACATATAGTCCCTCTGGTTTAAATAGAGAAATAACTATCTCATGAGTAATATTCCCTTTCTACATAGAAACTTCAAACATTAGAAAAAATAATAAATGAATTTTCAAGGTATAGTCAATATAGCTATGTTTTTACTTTCTGGTCATATTATGTGAATATATTTTCACCACAATTACAACCTAAATGTGCATGGTTGGCTAGTCTGTGTATTGTAGCGACTGCTTTCTTGGTGTAAGGGAGACAACTCTTGATAAAGGGTTATGAAAGGAATAAAACTGTTGATACAGGGGTAGTAAGGGAGATAAATCTTGATACAGGACTTTAATGCCTCATTACTCTTAATTTTTCATGAATTCATAAGTAGAAAATTGACATTTTTTATCTAGATACCTAACATCATCACTCTTAAGACAAAGTATGATGCCTTAAGCATCCTAAAAATAAATACATGACTATTTGCATCCCCGTAGACAAAATACATATTTTAACATCCTTTATGTCCTACAAATAACAAATATAAGCATTTTGGCCATGACACATGACCTCATTATTGACCAGGTCAAATATACAATTTACAAGTCCTTAAGATTCATATGTCAAATTTGTGCCCTGTAAACTCCTGAAGAAAAATACCCAAAATTACTGTAATGGCAGTCTAAACTGTAATGATGATGTGCATAAAATGTAGCCAAGGCACCAGATCAAAGGCATTTCTTACAGCAATCCTTGATCCAAACATAAGGCATATGCCTGTATGTATACAACAATATTTCAAACCCGTCTTACCATCACCATGCAAATACATATACATGGATTCTTGCTCTCTTAATTAGAGCTAAAAGTGACTGACATATATCAGTGCAGTGATATATAAAACATTAAATGTTGCTGCATGGTCATTAAAACAATTGAAATCAAGTAGAGTGGAGTGATGGTGTATATTGTCCCAGTCAAGATTCTTGAATTATTTATATTGATGATGTTTTTGTCCCATTCAAGATTCTTCAAACATTTATATTGAGTGGGTCAGTTCTGGAACTGTGGAGGAAAGTAGGAATATCTGGGTAGGTCAGTTCTGAAAATTGTGGAAGAAAGTGGGAATATCTGGAGAAAACATGAGTGGGTCAGTTCTGAAATTGTGGAAGAAAGTGGGAATATCTGGAGAAAACATGAGTGGGTCAGTTCTGAAATTGTGGAAGAAAGTGGGAATATCTGGAGAAAACACGAGTGGGTCAGTTCTGGAATTGTGGAAGAAAGTGGGAATATCTGGAGAAAACATGAGTGGGTCAGTTCTGAAATTGTGGAAGAAAGTGGGAATATCTGGAGAAAACATGAGTGGGTCAGTTCTGGAATATGTGGAGGAAAGTAGGAATATCTGGAGAAAACATGAGTGGGTCAGTTCTGGAATATGTGGAGGAAAGTAGGAATATCTGGAGAAAACATGAGTGGGTCAGTTCTGAAATTGTGGAAGAAAGTGGGAATATCTGGAGAAAACATGAGTGGGTCAGTTCTGAAATTGTGGAAGAAAGTGGGAATATCTGGAGAAAACATGAGTGGGTCAGTTCTGAAACTGTGGAAGAAAGTGGGAATATCTGGAGAAAACATGAGTGGGTCAGTTCTGAAATTGTGGAAGAAAGTGGGAATATCTGGAGAAAACATGAGTGGGTCAGTTCTGAAACTGTGGAGGAAAGTAGGAATATCTGGAGAAAACATGAGTGGGTCAGTTCTGGAATTGTGGAAGAAAGTGGGAATATCTGGAGAAAACATGAGTGGGTCAGTTCTGGAATTGTGGAGGAAAGTAGGAATATCTGGAGAAAACATGAGTGGGTCAGTTCTGGAATTGTGGAAGAAAGTAGGAATATCTGGAGAAAACATGAGTGGGTCAGTTCTGAAATTGTGGAAGAAAGTAGGAATATCTGGAGAAAACATGAGTGGGTCAGTTCTGGAATTGTGGAGGAAAGTAGGAATATCTGGAGAAAACATGAGTGGGTCAGTTCTGAAATTGTGGAAAAAAGTAGGAATATCTGGAGAAAAATGAGTGGGTCAGTTCTGAAATTGTGGAGGAAAGTAGGAATATCTGGAGAAAACATGAGTGGGTCAGTTCTGGAATTGTGGAGGAAAGTAGGAATATCTGGAGAAAACATGAGTGGGTCAGTTCTGAAATTGTGGAAGAAAGTAGGAATATCTGGAGAAAACATGAGTGGGTCAGTTCTGGAATTGTGGAAGAAAGTAGGAATATCTGGAGAAAACATGAGTGGGTCAGTTCTGGAATTGTGGAAGAAAGTGGGAATATCTGGAGAAAACATGAGTGGGTCAGTTCTGGAATTGTGGAAGAAAGTAGGAATATCTGGAGAAAACATGAGTGGGTCAGTTCTGAAATTGTGGAAGAAAGTAGGAATATCTGGAGAAAACATGAGTGGGTCAGTTCTCAAACTGTGGAAGAAAGTAGGAATATCTGGAGAAAACACAAATATAAAGCAAACTGTTAACTGACAAACTTTCTTACACTAGGATTTGTATGAATGGGATTAGAATGTAGGCAATGAGAAGTTGTTTGATCTATCAGCATGTACTTAATACCACTCAAACACTGAGATCCAGCAACTCAAATTGTGGACCTCAAAATGTTCTGTATGGTTTCCAACACAGTTAAAATCAGAAGAAGATAATAACTTGCAATTTTATAAATCAAACCAAACTGGTGATATTTCTTGCCATATCCTTTGGATTTTAATATCCATTTCCATTCATCTCTAGGAGCAATCTCCAGACATGTAAGAGTTGTTAATAGGTTCATACAAGTGTTTCTGACAGGATTTGGTTAAGAAAGCATTTGATAGTACAGCCACTGGTTTTTTACAAACTTTACAATTTCTAAGCAATTTCTGTCAAAATATACCAAAATTGGAACATCAAACAGGAAAGGAAACAATGCAGGGTCGGACTTGGGGATTAAACCCAAAACTTCCTACATTATAGGTGAATGCTCTACCAACTGCACTTCCCAAACGCTACATATCTAGGATGAAAATTGGAAAATACTTTTTAAACTAAACTATTATTCTTCTTAAATTTCCCCATAAACTATAGCCAGTATCAGTCTTGGAGTACACTTTACATAGTTAAGTATCTTTATATCATAAATATCAGCATAAATATCATGGTGATAATATAGTCAAACAACACTGACCTGTTCACTTGACCTTTTATTAGGAAAATTCATGTGAGAGGACCCATCATGTATAAGTATTATTTGAATTCCTAGTAAATACATTCAAAATACAGGTGTTTACTCTTCAAATATTAAAAGTGGTTTACCATCATATACTTATAACTCATATACATATAAAGTTATAAACACACTAGATATCTAAATTTAAGGTCAAGCTGACAGGTCAATGTTGTTTGCATATAGCTTGTCTTTATATCCATCATAATATTATGTATACCGCCTTCATTGAAAATGAATACATTTTTTTAGCTCATCATAAAATCAGAATGACAAAGTCAAAATTTTATGACCTGTTTTTGAGTAATTAACCTATTTAAAACAAGTTTCCATACTACCATATATAAGATATATAGGTTTTTATACATGATTATTCATGTCTAACTATATTAAATCATTTTTATTTCATGATGATCAAAGCTGTTTTATGACAGGATGGCTAAAATGGTCAGCTTGATTTGTTAATTTTTATGGTCAAGAAAACAGGAAGCTAAATAAAAGTAAAAACGTCCACATTGATCCGTCGAATTATATGTTCTTACATAGTAATTAGGAAAAACAGGTGGTTGGTGGGTTGCAATGGTGTTTTACATATCACTCATGATTACTTCACTTATATTGAGGTCTGTTTTTAAATGGTAGAGAAAACTGGAATACCTGAAATTGTCAATTTTCAGAAAGCAAACTGACAAACATTAGTAGAGTCAGTCTGAGTTGGACTTGTGTGTGTGTGTGTGTGTGTGTGTGTGTGTGTGTGTGTGTGTGTGTGTAGACATGTGGTTAGCATAATTCTTTCTCTGTTCTATACCAAAACAAAAAGTGCTAGCTCTCTAATGTACCATGCCAGATGTGTTAGTTTATACACTGTCATACCAGTAACCAGGAAGTGAAAGAAAATCCAATGATTGAGCAGGTAGGGTGGGTGATTAAGCAGAATGTCACTAATATTGAGTAGAAAACCAGAATGATATACTTTTTTTCTTCTTCTTTTTTTTAAATTGTCAATATACCCTGTAGCTGTATATTCAATCTTAATTTATATCATTCTTTAATTAACAACACTGTATTTGATATAAATCTTATCTGGTAACTATCAACTTTTTAAAAAAAAAAAAAAAATTTTTTTTGTTATTTTCAATAATAAAAAAAAGAAACCAAAAAAAAAAAAAAACTTAATAGATGACAAGTGAAAAAATCATACACAAATTGATTGAAAAATAACAGGAATTCCTTAGCTGTCAACCTGTCAACCTGCCCTAAGTAACACAAATCTCCCCGAAAAACACATGTACATTATAACTAAATAAACACAAAATGTGTGAACAATTTTTTTTTATCAACTTAAAGGCCGTTAGTATAATGTCTTTGAGGAAAGGAAATATAGCGTGTGTTATTTCCTTATTTTTCACAAAAACCCTCGAAAATTCAAATTGATATTAAAACTACAAAGTGTGGCTACAAGTGGATTGTCAACTAGATCAAACAGTGAATTGTTAAAATAATTACTACAAACTCTTTACTATTGCTCTAAAAACTTCAGTTAGGTCAATCATGTTAAAAATATTATCTTTATTGTTATCAGCTAAAGTTTGAGTGTATTAAAATAAAATTTTTTAGAAAAAAAGTTTTTAAAAAAAAAAAAAGAAAAGAAAACCTACCTTTCTTACTGAATTTTCTATCCGATTGAATGCCTTTATATTTTTTAACTTTTGGTTTTGCACGCCTTGCCATTTTGTAATCCTCATCATCGGAAAATAATGAAATAATATACGGAACAAAAACTGCAGATTTCCGAGCTTCACAACTTTTGAAAACCCCATTCATAAAAACTATCCATGTGACAAGTAAAATACTCCAGGAAAATATCTGAGACATGTTCCTCAGTCAATCTTTATCTGCTTTTAAAGATTTTATTCTTGATAAACTTTTCTCCGTGCATCAGTTAAAAATTATCCCGCTGAAAGAAAATCTATTTTTTCCATAACATGGAGAAATTGACACATAATATTCATTTTCTGTTTACATGTCAAAACGTCAGGTGAAACTGAAAATCGTTTGATGCATCTCTGAACAATTATTACAGAGTATGATCTGTTTCAATAAACTTCCCTCATAATTGTCAGTTTCATTTTTTTATTTACCTGGCTACTGTGCATGGCTGATTGCCAAAATACTATAACCTGTTTCAAAATTCACTAAGAAAAAACGTGGAACTTAAGGCAATATTCTTCTGATAATAAAATATGAAGAAAATAATATCCATATGTTAACTTCACAAAGTATCGTAAAGATTTATTACAAAACACATATAATATGACACTACAAATTTGTACTGGAAATTAAGAGTTAAATCGTAATGTCAAAAACACTACTTGTAACAGCAAAACTGACGACTTGTGATTTAGACCATCAAACTGTTCAACGAGCATATCTTAATTTAGGTTTATTAAATAAAAAAAATTCCCATATCATAATTCATGTAAAGAATAAAAACTTTTCTTCTTGCTTTTGAAGCAAACAAATTTAAAAAAAATAAATCTATTGAAAAATAATCAAAATTTAAAACTTATCTTATACTTCATTTAATTAGCGTGAATGAAAACTAGAAATTGTGACTTGAATTTCATTTTGCCCATGCACGGTAAGTCATTCATCATAAATAAAATATATTGGCATGTTAATAGCCTGACCCTAAAACAGCACGAAAAGATGACATACCGGTACATACAAAACAAATTAAGTTATAAATAACAACATTATACATTATATAAATAAATTGTTCTCTAAAATTACTTTAATGGCTAGTGTTTTAAAATCTAGTGAATATTAAATCTTGATGCTAACATCCACACCCAGTTCATATCAATAAATCGTGCAGAAAATGCATAAAATTAACAAGTAAAATGCATGTGTAAAATTATGTAATTAACTATGCTATTGGATATAATCCCTTGTAATTTTATATAATGGGTATATATGAATTTTAATTAATCAAATGTAGGGTATTGGCGCCAAACCAATTAAGTTTAAATTGAAAATACAGTAAAACCTGTATATAAAGACCATATATGAGACCCTAGAAATATAGACTTTACAAACAGGTGGTCTTTTAAAAAAGGTGGTTTTTGTTGAAATATGAAATAGGACCTTTATTAAAAACTGGTGTTAATGAACAGGTGGTCTTTATAACAAAGTTGTGTTTGGTTAAAATACAAAGGGACCTTTATTGATCAGCAGTCTTAATGGAGAGATGGTCTTAACAAAGGTGTTTTTTTTTATTGAAATACAAAGTAAAGGGACCCTTATTAATCAGTGATCTTAATAGACAGGTGGTTTTTAAAAAGAGGTTGTTTTTGGTTGAAATATAAAACAAAGTGATCTTCATTAAAACTGGTGTAAATGGACAGGTGGTCTTTATATAGAGGTTGTATTTGGTTGAAATACAAAGGGACCTTTATTAATCAGTGGTCTTAATAGACAGGTGGTCTTCATAAAGAGGCTGATTTTTAGTTGAAATATGAAGCAGTTGTCTTAAATAAAAACTGGTGTTAATGGACAGGTGGTCTTTATAAAGAGGTTGTTTTTGGTTAAAATACAAAGTCAAGGGACTTTTAATAATCAGTGGCCATAATAGACAGGTGATCTTTAAAGAAGCTGTTTTTGGTTGAAATACAGCATAAAGGGATCTTTATTAAAACTGGTCTTAATGGACAAGAGGTCTTTATAAAGAGGCTGAATTTTAGTTGAAATATGAAGCAAAATTATCGTTATTAAAACTGGTCTTAATAGACAGGTGGTCTTTATAAAGAGGTGGGTTTTTTTTTTTTTTTTTTTTTTTTATTCTTTTTCACTGTTTTACACGTATATATAATATAAAAACATATAATTAACAGTTTTACATAAAAACAAACTTATATTCACACACTCATACAAAAACATATTTCAATAATATAGTTAAGGACACTGTTCAAATTGTAAACTAAGAGAAAATAAAAAAGTCTTTTTTTTTTCAAGTTACATTTCCATTTCGTGTAACAGACCCCATTTCTTCAGAAATTTACCATACTGAAATTTTATTTTATATAAATATTCCTCAATTTTTTTATAATAAAATATTTCTTTTTTCATGCCTTCAAAGCAGGGAATACTGTTTTTTAATTTTTGTTTATATATATGAAATTTAGCAAGAATAATACATAAATTTAGTATATCATTATTTTGGGAAAAATATCCAAATATAATTTCTGTCACAGTAAGTTTTAGATTTAAATGCAATGTATTATTTATCCACAACTGAAAATTTTCCCAAAAAGATGTGACAAACCTACATTCATGAAAAATATGAATTAAAGTTTCTGGTGTTTCATGACAAAAACTACACAAATCACTTTCAACGACATGTATTTTTTTCAAAAACTGATTCGTACTTAGTAATCTATGTACTATACGAAACTGAAACCATCAGAGTTTTACATCTTTTGTGCATTTAAATATTAGTATGTTACATCTTTTCCAAAAATCATCAGAAATACCCTCTATTTTCTGTTGCCATTTAAACTCACTAACTGGTTTACTATACAATGTTTTGACAAAAATATCGTAAATATTTCTAGTTCCTTTTTTCAGTTTTACAAGGGAAAGTATGAATTGTTGGCAGTATGGTAGATTGCTTTTAAAAATGAAAAAATTAAAATTTGTACAATTTTCTTTTAACGCTTTACATATACCAAAATATTGTGTGAAAGGAGGATAAAAACTAAACTTATTACAAAAATCATTATAATCTAAAATGTTACCATTTACATCTAATAAATCACCAACTAATCTAACTCCTTTAATGAACCATTGTTTAAAAAATACACACTTTTTCCCAATCTTAATTAAATCATTATACCATAAAGGTGACAATATAAACTCATCTTGCTGAACATTCATATACTCAATTAAAGATGTAAAAACGTCTTTCCAAAAAGGATTACTGGTTTCAGATATCATCTTCTTCATAAAAGAAGAGCCAAACTTAGTAAAATGTTTAAAAATGTCAGGCATAATGTCAAAAAGTAATTTATTCCAACCAGAATCAGATAACAACAACCTTCTTATCCAAGTTAATTTCAGACTCTTAATGAATGATTTGACATGTATCATTCTTAAACCTCCATTATGATAATCTTGAATAATTGATTTTCGAGATATTCTGTCAGTTTTCGAATCCCAGATATAGTTGAAAAACAGTGTTTCTAACTCATTTAATATATTATTACTTGGATTGGGGAGACTAATAAAAAGATGAGTAATCTTTGATACCAGAATGCTTTTGACAACAGTAATTCTGCCTAAAGTTGTTAATTTTCTTTTGGACCATGAATTAATTAGCTTCTTTATCTCCTCAATTTTGTATCTAAAATTTAAATCAATTATTTCTTCAAGGTGTACAGAAAAAGTTATGCCTAAGACTGTAAATGGTTCATTAGTCCAACTCAAATTGTATTCTTTACACAACTTTTCATTGCTAAATCGTTTTGAGCCAATCCAAATGCATTTAGTCTTATCATAGTTGGGACGTAAACCTGAAAATTTTGAAAACTGCAAAATTAAAGATAATGTATTTCTCACAGAAGACTCTGTTCCATCTAGGAGAATTACAGTGTCATCAGCGTACTGAGATATCAGATACTCTCTGTTCTTTATTAATATACCTTTACATTTTTACTATTTCTAATCATAATACCAAGGATTTCTGCACATAATATAAAAAGGTAGGGGGATATTGGGTCCCCTTGTCTACAGCCTCTACCAATATTAAAAAAATCTGAAAAAAACCCGTTTTGAATGACACATAGTTTTATATCTTTAAACATTGTCTTTATCCACCCTATAAAATATTTTCCAAAATTAAAAAAGTTAAGAACGTTAAAAATAAATTCCCATGATACAGAATCAAATGCCTTTTCAAAATCTATTAGCATTAGCAGCCCAGGCATATTATTTTCTTCTAGATAGTGCAACACATCATAAAGCAGTCTTGTGTTTTCCCCAATATATCTGCCAGCAATAAAACCTTTTTGGTTTTCATGAACTAATTTATCAAGAACTGTCTTCATCCTACTTGCAATTGTACCAGATATTAGCTTATAGCTAACGTTGAGAAGTGTTATAGGTCTCCAGTTTTTTAGATACTCTTTAGGCTTATTTCCTTTAGGCAGCAATGTAACGATTCCCTGTTTTTGAGTATGAGAAAGTATACCTTTATCGTAACTAAATAATAAACTTCTGAACAAAAAATCCCCCAAATCTACCCAAAACATTTTAAAAAATTCAGCCGAAAAACCATCTGTCCCGGAATTGATCCCTTTTCATTTTTTTTTAGGGTGGATAAGATTTCTGATTTTGTAATCGGACAGTCTAAGTGATTTTTCATTTCTTCATTTAATTTATCAACCTTATATTCTCTCAATAATTCATCTAAACAGACTGTTTCTAATTCATTATGTCTATTACTATATAAATGAAAGTCTCCTGTAATATATCTTTCTGATTTATTTATAAAATTTCGCTTTTCAAGGTTGCAAAAATACTTGGTTGGCTTTTCGCCCTCTTCTATCCATTTGGCTTTTGTTCTAATCAATAGACCCTCTAGTTCAATTTTCCTAATTTCTTCTAATTGTAACTTTAAGTCATGTAAGACTTCATTCAGAAGACCATCATGATTTTCATCAAGAGCTACAGCTAAAATAGCAATCTGATCTTTTAGGGATTTAGTTTTTTCTTGCTATTGACGCTTTTTTGATGCACAATATGGTAGTGTCATTTGCCTAATTTTCATCAAAAGTGTTTCAAAAAACAAATTATCATCAATAGTGAACTGAATATCATCATTAGAGATTTCGTGTATCTTTTCCTGAAGATAAATTGGAACTGCATATTCTTTTTTAACTTGTAAAATGACTTCTTTTACTTTTTTAATATATTCATGATCTTTAAGTAAAGAATTATTGAATCTCCGGAAACCTTTGCCTTTTTTAATATCAGAGAAAGTTAGCTGAAGTTCTATCATTGAATGATCAGTGCGATAGCCAGGTAGAATATCTACTTTGCTCACCAGAGATAATAATTCTTCAGATATTAAAAAAAATCTAATCTGGCTTTTTTGATAGGATCGTTTCTAAACCAGGTGAATCTCTTTTTTTCTGGGTGATAAACTCTATATGCATCGACTAGATTGAACTCATTTTTTAAATTTTCCACACAAGTTCTATTTTTTGGATTGTTCACATTTTTATAATTAAAGCAATCTTTTTCCTGATCCTGAACAACATTCCAGTCCCCACACAAATTAATAAATTCATTATCAAATTCGTTAATTATGTTCTTAATATCATTAAAAAATTCAGGGGAATTACTATTTGGACCATAGATATTTACTAAAGTTATGTTATAATCTCCAGTTTCTATTTCTGTCACTAATAAGTTACCATTGCTATCTATTTTTTCCCTACCCAGTTTGTAAGAAAATAATCTTCCAAGCAAAGATGCCACACCCCGCGAGTTACTGTTCCCTGGACTGAAGTGACAGTCTAGACCCCATTCTGATCTCACCTGGCCTAGAACCGATCCATCAAAATGTGTATCTTGCAGACAGTATATTGATGCTTCTTTTTCTCGCAAATACTTAAAAACATCCTTTCTTTTCTTATAATCTTGTAATCCTCTACAATTGAGGGATACTATTTTTAGTGTATCACTCATAATTAGTATAGATTAAAAAATCATTCAACCAAAAAGGGTCTACTTTCATATATGAAAATTTGAAAGGTGCTATTAAAAGAGACTGAAACACATTCATACTACATACAAACCAAAGACAAGACAATAAAATATTAACATAAATTCCGTTCACCATGGTACTGCTGAGTAATAATTGCCCAGAAAATTTTAAACAAAATCACTGCCAAAGGCATATATAAAACTCTGAAATGTTATTTGAATCCACTTGATAAGACAGTTGTCTAGTGACTATGTATACTTATGAAATAACTATATCGGTTGAACCAGAGACTTACGGAAATATGTGTTCATCTTGACTTAATGACCTTCAATATGAAACTTCAGTTATAGGTAAAAACTAAAAGTTATTATTTTCCATCATGTACTTATACACAGGTAAGATTATATTGAAATAAATAAATATCAGTAATATCATATCTTTGTATACAAAAGAAATATAAAACACACTTTCCGAAATCTATGCAGATACCACCATAATCTTAAGAACCAGTTATATAATTAATATCACAACATTAATCATAATTCACATACGCGATATATTTATCAAATTATGCATTACAGATTGGCAAGTTTCATTTGGCCGGGCTCACATATCATTTCTTATAACAGTATTCAAAGTTCACCATCATACCTTTTAATCTCTGTAAAATTTTGTGTGTAGCTATAATGTACAGATACACAATCTTTTATCACTGGTATTTTTTTTTTTTTTTCACAAGTTACAAATACGTTACATGTACACAGTGAATCAAAATATTGTAATTATTTTTAATAAATTGTACATAAAACATTGCAAGTACACAATGCATATATGTCACAAAAGTTTTCAAAAAGTCGAACTCAAATATCAGTAACATTGCAGTGATCAAATACATTACTTTGCAGGACTGGAAATTTTTACCAAATACTGCTCATCTGCACTAGTTAAAGAGTACATTTTAATAATCAGTGGCCATAATAGACAGGTGATCTTTAAAGAAGCTGTTTTTGGTTGAAATACAGCAATAGACTGGTGGTCTTTATAAAGAGGTGGGTTTTTGGTTGAAATATTAAGCAAAGTGATCTGCATGAAAAACCGGTCTTAATGGACAGGTGATCTTTATAGAGATGTTGTCAGTATAGTATGTTTGTTGTATGTAAATGGATTCAGATACCCATCTTAAATGATTTATCATTACTAGATGGTTTAAGTGTTCAGGGCTGGTTAACTCATTATCTAAGCAGTTATGAAGATAGCTTCAATTTACAGTATGGTAAAGTATAATGTTACGTCACTGTCAAATTGATAATTACAACTATAATCAACATATTATAACTGATGCCATCTTTGTAGAATTAATTATTTTCAAGCAATAAACCCCTATAATAAATTTGTAAAGGTGGTAAACTGATTCCAACATAAATGAAGTTATCTTGACTAGAGTATCAACCACTTGTTAACTACATTTAATGTATGATATATATACCACTGCAGTAGCTCAGTTGGTAGAGTGCTCACTCCGTAAGTAGGAGTTTGAACCCTCCCAGGGTCTGACCCAAGACTTAAAATTCGATAGTGCCAAGCACTCAGCATTACGGAATGAAATTTCTTTCAGATGGTAACTTAAAACAACCAAGGTTGCTTGGCATGATAAAGAACCCTGGTGTACAATGCAATCAGCAAAATGCACAGGCAAATTTCTGCAAATTTGTCTTTAGCTGGCAACATCTGGATATATGTGAAATTTTCTTGTCAGTGACATTAAACACTATTACCCAACCCAACTCAACTCTAATGTATGATACTCAGTTTATGATTCAAAATCAGATTTTTAACAAATACTTATGATTCATAATCATTTTGTAGCTTGGAAATTACCTTTGTTTCAATTTCTGTTTCTTTTTTTAAAAATAATGCATATGGTAATTATCAAAGTTTTTTTAATTTATTACTTGTATCATAATTAAATTATATTTATATTTTATAATGTTTTTGATTTATTCATTTCTGGGTTTTTTTTTCTCTCTTCATCGTCGCCTTCTTTCAGATAATTTACTATTCAAATGTTACATGTTCATAATATTTCCTTATAAATCTATTTCTCTTTTTCAAAACATAAATAAATCTGCCAAGAAACAAAAAAAGATATAAAAAAAAGTGAAAAAAATTAATTAATTATATTTTTTTCCACAGATTTATGTTCTCTTTTTATGATTCATAACACAATAAATTAATGTTTTTTGTTTAAAACTCTATAAAAATTGTACTTTTTTTATTAAAGATGATGGTATATGAGCAAATATCATTGACCTGTCGGCTTGACCTTTAATTTAAAAAATTTGATATAGACATATACATTTATGTATAGGAAACACAGGAGGTTTTTTTATGTCTACATAATGGGAAAGAACATATTGTTTATGTATTAATTGGGCATCCTAACGCTACCCATGTATTGAATGGATCATCCTTCATGACTATTCTGATGTAAGGTCAAGCCGACAGGTAAATTTTGTTTTCCTATACACAGAGATTTGAAATCATAGACAAAACACAAACATCACTAAGACAGAATGATGAATTAGAAGTGAGGGTCGGTTTAATCATTTGGAAAATGATAGCTGACTGAAGTCTAAAGTTTTAAATTTTTTGTTTTCTGTTTGGGTCATTTCCTAGATCATATATAACACCTGCAAAACACACACATAGGTAATACAATAGTCCTTGTTGGATCGTTTTTTGCAATCCCAGCGGAGAGTCAAATATTGATCCCTATCCAAATACAGGGCAGTGCCAAGACATGGCATCTCAATGGACAGATCAAGAAAAGTCATTAAGGCCCTGCATGCTCACCTGAGACTGCATGATTTGCATTTAGCTTATTTAAGGGCCAAAAATGTAGCTCTATTTTTAAACCCAATATGACTTATATTTGAACCTAGCAAGCTTTTGACAAGATAATTAATGAGTAAGGTGAGCACTTTGAGAGTGCTCATGCTAAAACCAGGCAGATTTTAAAAGATATGTTTACCAAATCTAGGAGTAATTATAACTTGACCTTGAAATTAATAGCAGTCTTTTTTTCGCTTTGCTACTGCTTACATTTGAATTCTAATCAGTATGCTTCTTGGTAGTTGAACCTAGCCTGACCCAAATTGCCTTAGGATTGACTTAACCCCATCAACTTGGATGAAAGTTCAAGAAAAATAGTATGGATTCTATTTGTTCAAAGTCCTTCAAAATATTGCATCCAAGTTTTTGATAGTCTTATAACCCTTCAACAAACATGGTATAGTGATATGTCAAGTAAACCCAAACTTTCCACATATAACAACTTTAAACATATATATGAAAAGGAGGTATATCTCGATCAAATTAAAATTAGTAAATTTAGACATGCAATGTCAATTTTTAGGTGTGGTACACATGATCTTATGATAGAAGTGGGTAGACACAGATGTCTTGATAGAAATGACAGAGTTTGTGTTATATGTAATTCCGGTTGTGTGGAAGATGAATATCATTTTTTACTTATCTGTAAAACATATAGTGATCTCAGGAAGAAGTTTATTTTACCAAAATATTTTTTGAAACCAACTTTTAATAAGTTTATTATAATTATGTCGACACAAAATGTCAAACTACTACAACAAGTCAGCATGTTTATTTTCTATGCCTTTAAAAGGAGAAAAGAAGTTATTGATAATTGTAATAATTAACCATATGTATATAACATTTATTATGTATTATAATACATTTGTAACATTATTTAACACGCCATTGATGTTGAATGTATATCTTATAATGCCATGGGCTGGAGGCCTTAAAGCAATAAAGTTATATACAATTTCACTTTGATCAATGTTTTGACAGTACAAATCTACATTAAGAGATTGCAACCATGACTTTGATTCAAACCAAACAAAATCATCTTCACAATATTGAGTGGAGTGGAGTTCCATAGTTTTATGCCACAGTCATGATTCTTCCACTTAATTGGGACAGTTCAGTTCTAGGATGAAAGAAAAAAACTATCAATTGACAAAATTTCTCACACTAGGATATGTCTGTGCAGTATTTTACGGGTAACCTAGAAGGGAAAGGTGAATTGATTCATAAGGATGTTCTTTAGGCAACTTAACCACCAAGACCCCTTTATAGTATATAGGCAAAGGAATTAACATCCAAATATTCATACTTTGTGAAAAACCAACATTCTTTCCTTACAAACCTTACAGAACTGTCTAGAAATTTCTTCTAGATCTTCTAAATTCTGAAACAATTATTAAAGGGTCTTTTTGTAGGTTACTAAGTCAGACAGATAGCTAAAATATATGCTTGAAATCCTGGTTTAAACTTTGAATATCCTGGCTCTGTCTTAGCAATCAGAGTCAAACAGGTTTTTCTGTTGAAACGGGGAAACAATTTATGGAAATATATTAGGGACAAAAAGATATATGGAGATATGTTAATTGATGATATATACAGTATATATATATATTCTTTGTAACTGGATATTACTAACTTAGTCAAAAGATTAAAGGGTATTTTGGACATTCTTAATAATGTTAACTGTCAAAAAGTAAAAATGACTTGGCTTTGAAAATGATATATCATGGGTGGGCTTAATATACCCTGGATAAGGTTACTGTCCTATCGGGTTTATTATCCAAAACCTGTCTAACATAAACACGGAATATTATTTTATTATGTATTATAACATATACCCTGCATAAAACTATATACCGGTACTCAACCAGATTGACT
This sequence comes from Anadara kagoshimensis, assembly GCA_021292105.1. NCBI lineage: Eukaryota > Metazoa > Mollusca > Bivalvia > Arcoida > Arcidae > Anadara > Anadara kagoshimensis. The sequence goes on from CM037858.1 coordinate 38,677,868, forward strand.
CTTCCCCTAGACTCTTTGGCACTTACAACAAATCACGAGATTTTTCGTGTTTGTTAATTTCCGCAAAAAGTGACACTACAAGTTTTTTGTTGACTTTTATTTTTTGAGTCATAGAACAAATAAAAGTGAATTTTTAGATTAAAATCAATGAAATATTAATGTACAAAAGTTGTATTTTCACATACAGTAAAACACATTTATAACGAAGCCCTAGGGACTCTATTTTTAACTTTGTTATAAAGCGACTTCATTATAATGTTATATATAGAGAAGCGGTAGACCCAAATAACTGACATCGTTCTATCCATGTATTTGTTTTAAGCATGTTCGTTATATTTGTGTTTTACTGTATTGTTACACTTGCAATTTATGAGAAACTAAAATGAATGTGAGAATTTCCCAATTAACAGTAGTAGTATACCATCTGGGACTGACAAATCTTGATTAAATAATGGAAATAAGTCACTTCTGAATCAATATGCTGATATTTTACTTCCTAATATCAGAAAACAATTTTCAGAAAGTTGTTAACATTCCTGGTTAGTCATATGTTTGCTAGCTAAAACTGAAAAGAATAGGGTTGAATAAATGCAAACAACACTAGACAGCGATCTGAGGTTGATCCAGATGTGATGGGGAGAGGCCAAACAAGCTGCACATAACTGGGGCAGATGGAGAACTTTTGTCTAGGCCCTATGCTCCTCCAGGGGTACAGAGGATTAAGAAGAAGAAGAAAGGTGTTATATACTCCAGTCAACACTTAAATCAAGGCAGTCTAAAAGTTCAACTTGCTAAAGGTTTGTGGTTTTCTTTAGGCACTCAAGTTTCCTCCACCATCCAAGAACTGACCACCTCAATATGAGTGAAAGAACCTCGACTGTTGCAAAACTCCAGTCAATTTGAGTCCTCTCAACATTATATACTGAAGTATGATCCAACTTCTTTTTCCTATTAAGACCCTATAACAATCAGTATTAAAACTAAGCCTTTCTTCCTTGCAAGGCGGCCTCATTGGCAAAGTAATCTAAAGTGCACTTTAACAGCATTTTTAACCACCTAGGTTCAAATGCCACTTGGGACAGAACCTTGTGTGAGAAAGTGTGCCAGTTCACTTGGTTTTCTGTGGTATTACTGTTTCCCCCTCTATCCCTTTTCTGAGTGTTTCAATATAAGTGAAAAAATCTTGACTGGGGTATAAAACTCCATTACTTGATCCATTCCACTCTTTTTTCCAAAAAAATAAAATATAAAACAGTGAAACTAATTCAGGTATACAAAGGTTTTATTGCACCTGTAAAACACCTACAATGTACTTATCACATAATAAATTAAAGGTCACATCACCTTTATATAGCATCACCTGTGAAATATTTCTGTCTAAATACCTGTAACCTCAGGTTAATTTTACCTGTTAGAATTAACACATGGTGAGGAGAAAAGGGGAAGGCCACCTTGAGCCTTAGGAGTTAAATATGATGTTTAATTATAGCTATTTGTGTTACTTTTATGTTAAGATATAATCTATCACTAAAATAAAACAAAACAAATGCATAGAATAAACTCAGAAAAATATAGTACATATAATTATGTATATAACAGCAGGCAGGAGAGAAGAAACGCCTGAAGATCTACTTCCTCATCTAGTGGCCCAGCTGAGGGTCAAACCCTGACCCTCCAAGTGAAAAGCAAGTGTTCTAACACAAGGCTGAAAGATGTGAACCAGAAACTTAAAACCACTACTAGCTCAGCCCTGCTAGTTGTGTATGTTCAGGTTTTAATGTTGCATTATTATGTGATGCTACACTTGACATTTTTTCAGCTATTTGCAAAACTATTTATGTAGTAGCAACTTTCAGAGTGTAAGGATAGGGTATATCGATATTGGAACTCTAAATCATTCAAGTCATACTACAACTGCCAAAATAAGACAGGCCCTTATCATATACAGTAAAACCTTGATTTACCACCATCATTTTTTAAGACACATTTTGGCATTATAAAGGAGTTTGGTGATAAAACCAGGGAGTCTTATAAAGAAAAAAGAAGAAACAGGTTTTCATATTAAGAAATAATGTTGCAATAAGAAAGGTGGCAAGAATATAGAGGGACATTATAATGAGGTTTTACTGTGGTGATTAGCGAGTCGAGTCGAGTCGAGTCGAGTGAGTGAGTGAGTGAGTGAGTGAATTATTGTTTAAAGCCGCATCAGCAATATTGCAGCTATTCGCGGCTAGAAAAAGTAAAAGCTACAATAGTATCAATAACACAAACTACATGTATTAAAATGTAAAACTAAAATTAACAAAAAACAATTATATTTTATTATACAAGTTAATTTCCCGAAGGAAGTTTAAAATTTGATGTCCATTGACATTACTAAAAAGATCTTGCATTGATATTGCTGAATAAAAAGTATCCTATGTAGGTGCAAAGTGAACACAATCCAGCAAAATGTGCTGGACAGATTGTTGACCCTGACAAGGGACACACTGGGGAGGGTGATTAGCAAGGTGGCTAGGTTACTGAGGTCATTTTAACAAAGTTTTACTGTGGTGATAAGCAAGGTGGCAAGGTTACTGAGGTCATTGTAACAAGGTTTTACTGTGGTGATAAGCAAGGTGGCAAGGTTACCGAGGTCATTTTAACAAGGTTTTATTCTGGCGATAAGCAAGGTGGCAAGGTTACCGAGGTCATTGTAACAAGGTTTTATTGTGGTGATAAGCAAGGTGGCAAGGTTACCAAGGTCATTTTAACAAGGTTTTATTGTGGCGATAAGCAAGGTGGCAAGGTTACCGAGGTCATTGTAACAAGGTTTTATTGTGGCGATAAGCAAGGTGGCAAGGTTACCGAGGTCATTGTAACAAGGTTTTACTGTGGTGATAAGCAAGGTGGCAAGGTTACCGAGGTCATTTAAACAAGGTTTTATTGTGGCGATAAGCAAGGTGGCAAGGTTACCAAGGTCATTTTAACAAGGTTTTATTGTGGCGATAAGCAAGGTGGCAAGGTTACCGAGGTCATTTAAACAAGGTTTTATTGTGGCGATAAGCAAGGTGGCAAGGTTACCAAGGTCATTTAAACAAGGTTTTATTGTGGCGATAAGCAAGGTGGCAAGGTTACCGAGGTCATTTTAACAAGGTTTTACTGTGGCGATAAGCAAGGTGGCAAGGTTACCGAGGTCATTTTAACAAGGTTTTACTGTATATACATGTAGTCCTGTTATTTATAGAGCACAAAGGCTCATTCACTAAATCCCATACTTAAAATGTAACTCATGTAAGATTCTCTTTTTATGCAATATGTATTTAAATATATAAATAAATATGTCTGAAACTAATAAAATTAGCATTTTAAAACCCCAAATAACAATAATAATTATGCTGGTAAAACATAAAATCATGGAGTCAAAAGTTCAGCACCAGAGAGTACATTAGGGTACATTTGGGTCTGGAGACCATAAATCACCAACTATACCCAATTCCCTATCAGTAAAAGTTATTGTAAGTCAACACTTATAATTTACTCTATTTCTTTCATAATTACATCTCAATAACATGTTTGCTCCTAGATTTGCCTGGTACCAAAGTCACAAAGTCACACAGGTATGCGGATAGGGCAATATACTCCTAACAGTTGTAGTAACAATTACGGTAATGTTTAGGATTTTTAACTTTCATCTGTAAATTTTGTGATTCTTTAACCTTTTTTGTTTAAAAGCATGTAGCACTTGATTTCAGAACTCTCACAAAAAGTTATAACACTAAAATAAAACTGTGCTTATTCTTTTTGTAAAGTAAAGTTGCTGTCATAAGTGTACACTAATAATATAAAAACGTTTACAGTAATGCTACTTTATTTATGAATTCAAGACTATTACTGTATATTGCTTTATTTTCACGGTGTCAAATTTTCGCAGTTTGACGATGACTAGTGTATTCGCTGTGTCATATTTTCGCGTCTTATCTGATTCAAGGAAAACTACTCTAGCAAGATTAATGAGCTGGTAATACCAGTGTCTATTCACAGTGGTTAAATTTTTGCGGGAATACACTTGACCGCGAATATAGCGAAAATAAAACCATAGCGAAATATAAGCATTATATAGTAGTTGAAAGTTAATCTAGATTGTTCTGAAACATCATTTGCATGTTTTCCATGAAAAAATATCTTTAGAAAAAACCTGTTACACACACATAATAAATGGACCATTATATTTTCAATATTATAAATGTTGTAAATAACACCAAGAACCACAACAACCCAAACTAACCCACCCCACCACCGACCAGATCAAACTAAATCTTGATAACTTTTAAACAGCCCATATAGTCAACTTCTGATCAAGTTATGTGGTAATATATGGCAGATATTAAAAATCTGCAGTCAGGGCTCTAAGGTTTTAATCCTGCTAAAACTCACTGTTGTAACACTATGTATTGTAGCCCATATTATTACTACTGCAGATAAAAGACTTCATTACTTCAGGAAAATAAATGAAAAACTTGACAATTTTTATTGGTTTTTTAATAATAAATTATGGTAATAAATTTATACTTTTAACACTACAAGACCAGGGCCCCACAAATCGCCAAAATCGGCTAAAAATCACCGAATTGGCAAATAAAACGCCGAATTGAAATTCGGTCATTCGGTTTTTTCCCCCTATAAACCTAAATTTTGTCTTGTTAATTAAGATTAGTTCACGATCGAGAAATCACACAAGACTTTAAGATGAAGCCACGTGTCCCACAGGTGTACAATCGGTGTGATAATAAATTAATCATTGCCTGTGAATAATCAGCACCAGAGTTAATCCTCTAATCACTTAATTATTACCGAGACCACGTGTGTTCAACAAACTGCGTAAACAAAATACCTTACGAGGCCTCAGTTTTATTTATGCCTTGTTTCATGTTTTAAGGAGATGATTCAAACAGCGAGGTGAAACAAAAGAGCTGAAAAGAATACCAAATTAGGCATTTGAATATTAGTTGGCTGTTATTCGAATCCTATTTGAATATTTGGCACAAAAAAGAATATCTCCATCTGTTCTGGAACAGAGCTACTGTAGGCAAACGATGTGTATTGCACAAGGCAGATGAACAAAATTACCTTATTATATATTCCTCATTCATAGGAATGCTGTATGACGATAATGAAATCATGATCTCTTTAATATTCTTCTAAATAAACCCAGATTTTAATGATTAAGACCTTGTAAGCAGTAAAACATGTGACAGCCATATTGTTTTTTACTTTAACCCGACAAATAGTCGTTATCCACTCTGCTTTGAATAAACATGTATTAAAGGGACATAATCATGATAGTGACAGAAAGTAAACAAAGCACATTGCTGTAGTCTTTCCCGACTTTGTGGTGACTGTTGGGATGAATAAAGTTTTTCATGAATAAAATGAAGAAAGAAAGGAAGCATCTGAAAGTAGATTTTTGCTGTGTTAAACATTCCAGACGAAATGTAAGCTCCACCAAAAAGCTCTATAAACCAATGAAGAAGATGGGGGGGGGGGGGGAAGGGGGTTATGAATGAGTTTTTTTTTTTTTTTTTTTTTTTTTTTTTTAGCGGTGATTTTTACCGCCGAATGACCTTATCGGCGTTTGTGGGGCCCTGTACAAGACTAATATATATAAATACATATAACCAAGATCAAAAGAGTTATCTCCCCTTCATTTACTCAATCTGCCAATTTTTTATACAGTTTGAACAAAAATCAAAGAAAAACTACACCTACCTTGTGGGTCACACTTCAGAAGACAGTCTCCCTTGGTTTCAAACCTGTTTCCATTTCCATCATTTTCGTTACATCCCATGTACCAAAATTGTTCACAGGTTGACTTTTCAGAGTTGAAGTACCATTTGACAGCAGCATTCTCTCTACAAGATCCTTCAGCTTTCTGTAAACTACAAACTCCTTTACCACCATCTCCTTCATCTAGGTGTAGTAATTAAAAAAGTAAAAGAAAGGTAAAGTGCAAATAGGATTCGCCAGGGTACCATAAAATACATACCTCCAAGTCAGGGGTTCAAAATTCCCTGGGTCCGAGGTCTGGGACCTATTGATTTTACCTTGGGACCATTGGTATTTAAATTGTAAAAGTCCGATGGACCTGCCATTTTTACCAGAATAATACTACTTTTCAATACCATAATTGCACATAGGTCTTCCAGTGTTAATATTGGACTTTCATGACTTTGTGTGGGACCTGCCAAAAATAAAGGCAGAAGGTCCTGAACCTTCCGTTACAAAACATAATTTTGAACCCCTGCAAGTTTGTGTGAAATGTACAATCTGGAATTTGGAAATTCCCAAAACAACATGTTTTTAAATCTGCAGTGAAATCAATGTAATGGGGTTTGTGGCTGTCTCACATGAATGATAATATCCCATAATGTTTGTTCTATTGAATACGGAATTTTATGGAACCCTGGCGAATCATATCAGTTCACATCGCTATTTCAGGAATTTTGGAGCATAAATGTTTTCCAAAAATAAATCATTTCATATCAAGACCTAAATGGCAAAATTCAAGGGCTTTTTAGGGCCTTCAGGATAAATTCAAAGGCTTTTTAGGGTCAGACTTGTTTTTAGAGTTTTTTTAGGGCAAACCTCAAAATTTAAGGACTTTTCCAGGCCTGTACGAACCCTGGAAAATTAAGTCCCCTCTGGCAGAACATAATTATGTACAAATGAGGCCAGCACAATTTTTTAAGCTGTCTCACCTGTAATTGGTCTTGTTTGTCCAGCACATGTTTTCAAACAGTCATCTTCTGAATCAAAATTATTGTGTTTCCACCACAACCTCCGTAAATAAATTCCCGACAGGTCTGGGATGATCTGTCATAGTACCAGCTTCTAAACGAACCTCTACATAAACCTGGATCTCGACTTGCACCACAATCTATGTCAAGATTTGAATAACCTTTTTCAAATTTAAAAATAAAATTCATTAAAAATTTCATTTTTAAATATATGTACCTATTTACAATAATTATGGGTATTAATGATATATAACATTTGGTAAGTAAAAAGGTCCCTTAGAACAATAGTAATGTGGAAAACAGATTTTGAATGCAATATACAGTAATACCTCGTTATAATACCCCTCGATAACTTTGCCACCTCGCTTATCGCCACACTATTTTGAAGTCCCAAAATCTATTTTGTATATGTTTTTGTTTATCTGCCTCCCCCGATTTATCGCCAAACCCCTTTATAATGCCAAAATTTGACTGAATAAATGGTGGCGATGAATCGAGGTTTTACTGTAGTCTGTTATTAAAACATGACTTTGTGTGTTTTTATAATTTCTCTGTAACTATTGGTGTAATTTCACTTTACAATCAAAGTTATTATTTTATATTATTTAAGGACTAATCATTAATTTATCAACTGGGCTTATTTTCTAAGTTGCAATTTTAAAAATTTAGTTTGAAATTTTTTAATGGGCACCAGAGGTTCCCGATGTTTTCACTGGCAAACACTACATGAAAATGGTGTATTTTTAAGCTTTCCTGACAAAATAGAAGAGAATATTATATTATGACAACATTGTGATGTCATAGATGGCTTAAGCTAAATTTAAAATACCTTTAAGACATCTAATAATTTATGTTAAGGGATCTATAAATTTATAGTCACAAGTTCAAACAACATTACAACAACAACAATCATTTGTGAAGACATACTGTAGAATTACTACTAATAATTGTCAGGTTCAAATTTCGTGGATTTGTAATTTGAAAAATATTTTGTTGGGATAAAAAAGTCTTAAAAATAAATCATATTGGGAACCTCAGTAAGAAAATTTTTTTTGTTGACATTAAGCATATCCAAATTTACAAAACCCAAAAATAGCAAAATTTAATCCCCTAGCAAAAATTTGTGATTTTACAGTATATCAACCACTGTCAACTAAAACACTGTTATACTAACAAAAAATTTAGTCAAAAAGGTGTACATGTAATATGTAACAAGAAGAACCGTACACAATGGTGAAACATGTTTTACAAATAATAAAGTCAGTTATGTTTTAAAAAACATTTTAACTTATTTTTAAGTTTTTGATATATATATTTAAGCTTGCTTACCTGGGCATCCCAAGTAGTTAGGTCCTCTGGCCTTTAGACCACTTCCATCAGGGCAACATCCATATTTAGTTGTACTACAAGATAACTGATTCCCTGGACAAAATCTACCACTCGGGTCTCGTTTAATGGTTTGACCATCTGGACAACAGCCATAACGGGATTCAGTACATCTGGTCTGATAACCTGGACAATTGGTGCCATAACTATCTTGTTTGGTAGTAACTCGATCAGAACAGCAGCCAAATTGAGATTCAGTACACCTTGGTACATAGCCTGGACAATTTCTACCATATTGGTCCCGTTTTGCTGTCACTTGGTTAGAACAGCAGCCATACTTAGCCTCAACGCACACTGGTACATAGCCTGGACAATTTGTACCAAATGGATCTCTTTTGGCTGTGGTACGGTCATTACAACAGCCATAACGGGATTCGGTGCACCTCGGTACATAGCCTGCACAATTTGTACCAGAAAAATCTTGTTTGGCTGTAATTCGGTCATTACAACAGCCATAATAAGATTCAGTACACCTGGGTACATAACCTGGACAATTTGTACCAGAACTATCTTGTTTGGTGGTAACTCTGTTAGAACAGCAGCCATAACGAGATTTCGTACATCTGGTCTGATAACCTGGACAATTTGTACCAGAACTATCTTGTTTGGTGGCAACTCCATCAGAACAGCAGCCATAACGAGATTCAGTACACCTGGGTACATAGCCTGGACAATTTGTACCAGAACTATCTTGTTTGGTGGTAACTCGGTCAGAACAGCAGCCATAACGAGATTCAGTACACCTGGGTACATAGCCTGGACAATTTGTTCCATAAATATCTCTTTTCTCTGTAACCAGATCAGAACAGCAACCAAACCTGGATAAGGTACATCTCAATCTGTAACCAGGACAATTTCTACCACTAGGATCAGTTTTCCTTGTGACCCTATCAGAACAGCAGCCATATTGTGTGTCACGACATCTTGGTGTGTAGCCAGGGCAATTTCTACCTTCAGAATCTCTTTTTTCAGTGACACCATCTTGACAACATCCATATCTAGTTCCTTGACATCTGTATCTAAAGCTTGGACAATTTCTACCCTCCCTGTCCTGCTTCTGTGTGACTCCATCTGAACAACACCCATACACAGTAAAGTAACAACCCTGTCTAACACCCTCACAGTTACTTCCCTTTGAATCTAACGCAGCTGTTATACCATCAGGGCAACATCCAAATTCCATTTTAAAACAATCAGGAGTAACCCCTGGGCAACCTTCATCCATTCGTCCTCTTGCTGTGGTTATTCCATCTGGACAACATCCGTACTGGCTAGTAAGACATTCTGGTGTCCAGGGTGGACAGCCTTCATCATTAGCACCTGCTGCTGCAGTCACACCATCTGGACAGCAACCATACAAGCTGAAGAAACAATCAATTACACTAGGGCAATCCTCATTATTTGGGCCTCTTGCTGCAGTTCTCCTGTCAGGGCAACAACCGTACTGACTATTCCTACATTTTAGACTGACACCAACGCAGCCTTCACCAGAAGCAGAGCGTACTGGAGTAACACCATCTGGGCAACATCCATATAATGAATTATAACAACTAGGTTCTATTTCAGGGCAACCTTCATAACTTCTTCCTCTAGCTGAGGTTATACCATCAAGACAACAACCATATGTACTGGTCACACATTCTGGTCGCCTCTCAGGGCAGCCTTGTCTATTGGGTCCTCTTGCAAATGTTACCCCATCAGCACAACAGCCATATGTACTGGTCTCACATTCTGGTGGCCTCTCAGGGCAACCTTGTCTATTGGGTCCTCTTGCAGATGTTACCCTGTCAGCACAACAGCCATATGTACTGGTCTCACAGTCTGGTCTTCTTTCAGGGCAACCCTGTTTATCTGGCCCTCTTGCGAATCTAACACCATCAGCACAACAACCATATGTACTGGTCTCGCAGTTTGGTCGACTCTCTGGGCAACCCTGTTTATCTGGCCCTCTTGCGAATCTAACCCCATCAGCACAGCAACCATATGTACTGGTTTCACATTCTGGTCTTCTCTCAGGACAACCTTGTCTATTGGGTCCTCTTGCAGATGTTACCCTGTCAGCACAACAACCATATGTACTGGTTTCACATTCTGGTATCCTTTCTGGACAACCAAGTCTATCTGGACCTCGTGCAAATGTTATACCATTAGCACAACAGCCATATGTACTGGTCTCACAGTCTGGTCTTCTCTCAGGACAACCTTGTCTATTGGGGCCTCTTGCAGATGTTACCCTGTCAGCACAACAACCATATGTACTGGATTCACATTCTGGTATCCTTTCTGGACAACCAAGTCTATCTGGACCTCGTGCAAATGTTACCCTGTCAGCACAACAGCCATATGTACTGGTCTCACAGTCTGGTCTTCTCTCAGGACAACCTTGTCTATTGGGGCCTCTTGCAGATGTTACCCTGTCAGCACAACAACCATATATACTGGTTTCACAGTCTGGTCTTCTCTCAGGGCAACCTTGTCTATTGGGTCCTCTTGCAGATGTTACTCCATCAGCACAACAACCATATGTACTGGTCTCACATTCTGGTCTTCTCTCAGGACAACCTTCTCTATTGGGTCCTCTTGCAGATGTTACCCTATCAGCACAACAACCATATGTACTGGTCTCACAGTCTGGTCTTCTCTCAGGACAACCTTGTCTATTGGGGCCTCTTGCAGATGTTACCCTGTCAGCACAACAACCATATGTACTGGTCTCACAGTCTGGTCTTCTCTCAGGGCAACCTTGTCTATTGGGTCCTCTTGCAGATGTTACCCTATCAGCACAACAACCATATGTACTGGTCTCACATTCTGGTCTTCTCTCAGGACAACCTTGTCTATTGGGTCCTCTTGCAAATGTTACCCTGTCAGCACAACAACCATATGTACTGGTCTCACAGTCTGGTCTTCTCTCAGGGCAACCTTCTCTATTTGGTGCTCTTGCAAATGTTATCCTGTCAGCACAACAGCCATATGTACTGGTCTCACATTCTGGTCTTCTCTCAGGGCAACCTTGTCTATTGGGTCCACTTGCAGATGTTACCCTGTCAGCACAACAGCCATATGTACTGGTCTCACAGTCTGGTCTTCTCTCAGGACAACCTTGTCTATTGGGGCCTCTTGCAGATGTTACCCTGTCAGCACAACAGCCATATGTACTGGTCTCACATTCTGGTCGCCTCTCAGGGCAACCTTGTCTATTGGGGCCTCTTGCAGATGTTACCCTGTCAGCACAACAGCCATATGTACTGGTCTCACATTCTGGTCTTCTCTCAGGGCAACCTTGTCTATTGGGTCCACTTGCAGATGTTACCCTGTCAGCACAACACCCATATGTACTGGTCTCACAGTCTTGAAAAGTCTAAAAGAAATTAGAGTAAATAAAACATGATAAAAATATTTATTTAAAACTGGATTTCTCGAGTCTTAAGGGAAAAAATCTTTGAAACAAAACATCATTTTTTGAAATCTTTTAGCTTATTTAAGCACAAATTTGGGTCAAAGTGAAATATTTTTCATTAAATTGAATGAAATACTCACTGATGCATGTACAAAGAAATCTCACTTCCCTATAATGTAAACCAACTTTTATTCGCACATGATTACCTTTCATGTGTTTTGTGAGGACAAATTTAATCCACACAAACATGTTTTTGTTAACACCCGTACGAAAAGTATGACACGTACTCCGGCTGGACTCCAGCCGTACTTTTATTTAAAAGTCCAGCTGGACTTTTTTCCATTACCATGTATGGAAAGTCCAGCTGGACTTTTGCGAATCTAGCCGGAAAACGGCTTGAAATATTTAAATGAGCAGGACTTTTTTCAAAAAGTCCAGCTGGACTTTTCAACCGTACTTTTTAAAAGTACGGCTGGACTTTTCAACCGTACTTTTTGAAAAAAGTCCAGCTGGACTTTTGCGAATCTAGCCGGAAAACGGCTTGAAATATTTAAATGAGCAGGACTATTTTCAAAAAGTACGGCTGGACTTTTCAACCGTACTTTTTGAAAAAAGTCCAGCTGGACTTTCACGAAATATAGCTGACTTGAAATATTTAAATGAGCATGACTATTTCTTAAAGTCCAGCTGGACTTTTTAAAAGTACGGCTGGACTTTTTAAAAGTACGGCTGGACTTTTCAACCGTACTTTTCGAAAAAAGTCCGGTTGGACATTTGCAAATCTAGACAAACTGAGTTTGTTTGAAATTTTATCCAAACTTTGGTTAACCCTTACTTCATTCCTTGAAGACCATGGTTTAGTTTTTTCAGTAACCCAGCCTTTCAGGAACAGCTCACATGTACATTTGTACATCAAGATGTGATGGCCTAACAGATTAAGTAATACAAAAACTGACAATAATTAGGTATAAATGGATAATATAAGTGTATTTATTTAATATTTCAAAATTAACAGACATGTTAAAGTTTAAACATGGCTCTAAAACCAGTAGTCCTGTAGATATAGGATAATAAGGTTTTACTGTAAAGTTCTTTTTTGAATACATATACTTCATTATCTTCGTCTTCTGGTAAGTGAAGTTTTTGAGTTAAAATTATCCTGTCCTTTTGTGTAGTCTGAAAAATAACAATTATAAAATAAGAATGATATTAGGCATAATTTAACTATGATCCCTATTGTTGCAGCAATAAGTGGCATCCATACATTATCTAAAATCAGCATTAAAACCATAGACAATTAGATGTAAGAAAAATCAAACAAAATACATGTGTATAACATAATTATTACCCAGCTAAAATCATGCTACTGAATGTTTGCACATTTGCAAATGTATAACATTTATAATATTACTTTAAATGCCATTAAAAATTTCCGGCTCTCTGACCCAAGGGAATTTCAAATTACATGTGTTAGTTTTCTGTACTAAATTCAAATTTTACTTAAAAAATTTGTTATAAGAGTAATTGTTAATGTTGTGTATTTAAATTTTACATGAAATATTCATACACCAAACATGAAAATAAAAGGAATTATAATGTCTTTCAAAAGGAAATAAATACATTCATAAAAAAATATTATGCAGTTAAAATCAAGAAAAAAACAACATTGGTTTCTTACCCCTCTGCTTAATGTAAATTTTGACTAAACAGTTTTAATAATTATGACAGGGTAAACTAATTTTTAACATTATTTTGAAAATAATTTTAGTTTACATTTAAAATAAAAATTTGTTATTTTGTTAATGGAATAATTGTTATATAGAACAATATTTTATCAGATCATATAAATAGAAAAAAAAATATTAGGATGATTTAAACATTCCCCCTTCTTAAATTTAAATTTTTGTTCAAGATGGTGGCAAATCAACATAAAATTGAAATTATAAATTAAAAAAACTTACCATGTGTCCTCATAAATATTCCATGATATAACTTTCTTTCTTGTAATTCAAATTCTCCATCTTTTCTTTAAGATTCTTGTTACTTTTTGAAAATACAACTAAAGTACTGCTCTCAAAATATAACATACACAGCCATACATTTTTTTTTAATTTTGAAAATTTTCCTGAAGCCCAGATATAACAGCATGAAGTAGTGACCTCAAAAAGTGACCATTAAGATGTCTTTACATAATTGTCAACTGATGATAAGATTCACCCAACCTTAAAAGATTTATTGCCTCTGTGGCCTGGTTTAAAGATGTTTAGTGGTAAATTTCAATTTCTGTTAAATTTGATTTATAATGCTTTACTGAAGACTTTAGGTGGACATTGAAGTTTACTTTTAAATTGAAAGAAATATACAATTTGTTACTGTTCCAATTTGTATCAGAGAGAGAGAGAGGAGAGAGAGAGAGAGTCATTCCTTACTTGGACATGGATTGGTATGTTTGCTTTTTATTTTTATATCACCAATATCAAATAAAATGAGCAGTGGTCAAAAAGTGTGAAATTATTAATTAATATTACATTGATGTACCGGTAATTACATTTCAAAGACATTTTAGTCAACTCATGATCATGTATGAATTTCTCATTTCACCCAATTTTAGTATTATATAAATAACATACATTATACATACACAGCTGAACCTGTTTAAAAAGGACATCAATGGTTACCAAATAACTTAAACTTAATACATGTATGTAGATAGCTGTTCTCTAAGCACATTTCAGTTCAAACTATAATGTACTATTCAAACATATAATATATAATCAGTATTTCTGCTTATTTTAAATGCTAAAATCTGAAAGTCAAAATGTCTGGTTGCTTACAAGTCAAAAGTATGTTTTGGTGAAATTTTTCTAAGTCAAAAGTACGGTTCAGTTAAATTTCTTCTAAGTCAAAAGTACGGCTCGGTTATAGAATAAAAAGTTTAAGTATGAAAGTCCTGCTGAAATCTTATTCTAAGTTAAAAAGTACGGCTGGACTTTTATCCAAAAGTTCCCAGTCAAAAAGTCCAGCCGTACTTTAGAAAAAGTCCAGCTGGAAAAACGTTGAAAAAGTACGTGTCCGTCTCTAGTCCGACCAGACTTTTAAAAGTCCAGCCGGACTCCAGCTGGAGTACGTCTCGAGTCCAGCCGGAGTACGGTTCAATTTTTCGTACGGGCGGTATTATACCAACAAGAAATCTGTGAGCTACTGCTTACTAAGTATACCCTTGTTTTAAACTTGAACCCTTGACCATAAGTGTCTAATAACAAACAAAGTAGGTAAATAAGAAATAGATGTTTGGCAGACTTCAAATTGGTACTTGAGGCAATTGAACCTCATACTGAACTTGCTTATAAAATTTCAAGTGGCTGTGTTAAGTGGTTGCGGAGTTACAAAAATTTTGTTTCAGACAATCAAACAGATAGATGGAAGAGTAAGTGAGTGAGTGAGTAATGGTGTTTAATGTCACAGTCAAGAATATTTCACTTATATCAAGACATTGCCAGCTATAGGCGAAGATGCAGACATTTTGCCTGTGCGTTCTTTAGCGTGCCAAGCCCACCGTGACACGGGACCTCATTTATTTTAAGTTCCCATCCGAAAGAACCGTGACTTTCATTTTGTAATGCCGAGTGCTTGGCGAAAGAACAGACTACCCACTTTCAAGTCTTGGGTTAGACCCGGCCGGGGATCAAACCCACGACCTCCCACTTACGGAGCGAGCACTCTACCAATTGAGCTACAGCAGTGGTTCAGACAGATGGAAGAAGACTGGCAAACCAGTATAACTCCCTCTCTCTCGAAGCAGGAGTATAAATACTCAGCTATAGCCAATATGGTGAAAGTTAATGGTCGCATAATGTTTTCGGCAAGAGAATTGTAAAATTTAATATCTGCGAATAAAAGTAATGTAAAGAACCAGTTTTGAAATCTGACCCACGGATGGATGGATAGACAAACCTAATGTGGTAGGTAATCACATTTGTATTTTTAACAGGTAAACAAGAGGCCCATGGGCCTTAACGCTCACCTGAGGAAGAGTACATATCTTATGCAGAGGTTCAATGGTCAATGACATTAATAAAAGAGAATATCAAAATTTTAAGCAGTAAGGGCCAATAATATGCAAGTATTTTTGCAAATTAATTATAATTATTATATAAGTATGCTATAAATAACATATTTAAAGTATAGCTACAATATATTATTTATAAACAGCTAAAACATCTGTATATTAAAATGTGCATTAGGCCAATACCTACAATATTCCAATATACATGCCTATACAAAGAGTTTATAGTTTTTGAGATAATTAACCATTTAAGTATTCGTTTGCATCTATGACCTTGACCTTTGAACCTATGACCTTCATTCATATATAACAAGAGGCCCATGGGCCGTATCATGATACGCTCACCTGATAACTAATGGCTAGCTGATAGATTTTAAGAAAACATAAATACTAAACCCCAATGACTTTTTCTATACATCATGATAACCATTGTATCAATACCTACAATATTCTAATATACATGCCTATACAAAAAGTTTATAGTTTTCAAGATAATTAACCATTTCAGTATTGTTTCACATCTGTGACCTTGACCTTTGAACCCATGACCTTTTTCTATACATCAAAATGATCGTTGTATCAATACCTACAACATTCTAATATAAGCCTATACAAAAAGTTTATAGTTTTCGAGATAATTAACCATTTTGGTATTGTTTAGCATGTGTGACCTTGACCTTTGAACCCATGACCTTTTTCTATACATCAAAATGATCGTTGTATCAATACCTACAACATTCTAATATATAAGCCTATACAAAAAGTTTATAGTTTTCGAGATAATTAACCATTTCGGTATTGTTTCGCATGTGTGACCTTGACCTTTGAACCCATGACCTTTTTCTATACATCAAAATTATCGTTGTATTGATACCTACAACATTCTAATATACATGCCTATACAAAAAGTTTATAGTTTTAGAGATAATTAATCATTTCGGTATTGTTTCACATCTGTGACCTTGACCTTTGAACCAATGACCTTTTTCTATACATTAAAATGATCGTTGTATCAATACATACAACATTCTAATATACATGTCTATACAAAAAGTTTATAGTTTTCAAGAGAATTAACCATTTCGGTATTGTT
This sequence comes from Anadara kagoshimensis, assembly GCA_021292105.1. Lineage (NCBI taxonomy): Eukaryota > Metazoa > Mollusca > Bivalvia > Arcoida > Arcidae > Anadara > Anadara kagoshimensis. The sequence continues at coordinate 38,694,589 of CM037858.1, forward strand.
TCACATCTGTGACCTTGACCTTTGAACCCATGACCTTTTTTATACATCAAAATGATCGTTGTATCAATACCTACAACATTCTAATATATAAGCCTATACAAAAAGTTTATAGTTTTCGAGATAATTAACCATTTTGGTATTGTTTAGCATGTGTGACCTTGACCTTTGAACCCATGACCTTTTCTATACATCAAAATGATCGTTGTATCAATACCTACAACATTCTAATATATAAGCCTATACAAAAAGTTTATAGTTTTCGAGATAATTAACCATTTCGGTATTGTTTCGCATGTGTGACCTTGACCTTTGAACCCATGACCTTTTTCTATACATCAAAATTATCGTTGTATTGATACCTACAACATTCTAATAAACATGCCTATACAAAAAGTTTATAGTTTTAGAGATAATTAATCATTTCGGTATTGTTTCACATCTGTGACCTTGACCTTTGAACCAATGACCTTTTTCTATACATTAAAATGATCGTTGTATCAATACATACAACATTCTAATATACATGTCTATACAAAAAGTTTATAGTTTTCAAGAGAATTAACCATTTCGGTATTGTTTCACATCTGTGACCTTGACCTTTGAACCCATGACCTTTTTTATACATCAAAATGATCGTTGTATCAATACCTACAACATTCTAATATATAAGCCTATACAAAAAGTTTATAGTTTTCGAGATAATTAACCATTTTGGTATTGTTTAGCATGTGTGACCTTGACCTTTGAACCCATGACCTTTTTCTATACATCAAAATGATCGTTGTATCAATACCTACAACATTCTAATATATAAGCCTATACAAAAAGTTTATAGTTTTCGAAATAATTAACCATTTAGGTATTGTTTCGCATGTGCGACCTTGACCTTTGAACCCATGACCTTTTTCTATACATCAAAATGATCGTTGTATTGATACCTACATTATTCTAATATACATGCCTATACAAAAAGTTTATAGTTTTAGAGATAATTAATCATTTCGGTATTGTTTCACATCTGTGACCTTGACCTTTGAACCCATGACCTTTTTCTATACATTAAAATGATCGTTGTATCAATACCTACAACATTCTAATATACATGTCTATACAAAAAGTTTATAGTTTTCAAGATAATTAACCATTTCGGTATTGTTTCACATCTGTGACCTTGACCTTTGAACCCATGACCTTTTTTTATACATCAAAATGATCGTTGTATCAATACCTACAACATTCTAATATACATGCCTATAGAAAAAGTTTATAGTATTCGAGATAATTAACCATTTCGGTATTGTTTCACACCTGTGACCTTGACCTTTAAACCCATGACCTTTTTCTATACATCAAAATGACCGTTGTATCAATACCTACAACATTCTAATATATATGCCTATACAAAAAGTTTATAGATTTCGAGATAATTAACCATTTAGTTATTGTTTCATATCTGTGACCTTGACCTTTGAACCCCTGACCTTTTTCTATACATCAAAATGATCATTGTATCAATACCTACAACATTCTAATATATATGCCTATATAAAAAGTTTATAGTTTTCGAGATAATTAACCATTTTGGTATTGTTTCGCATCTGTGACCTTGACCTTTGAACCCATGACCTTTTTCTATACATCAAAATGATCGTTGTATCAATACCTACAACATTCTAATATATATGCCTATACAAAAAGTTTATAGATTTCGAGATAATTAACCATTTCGGTATTGTTTCATATCTTTGACCTTGACCTTTGAACCCCTGACCTTTTTCTATACATCAAAATGATCGTTGTATCAATACCTACAACATTCTAATATATATGCCTATACAAAAAGTTTATAGTTTTCGAGATAATTAACCATTTTGGTATTGTTTCGCATCTGTGACCTTGACCTTTGAACCCATGACCTTTTTCTATACATCAAAATGAGCGTTGTATCAATACCTACAACATTCTAATATACATGCCTATACAAAAAGTTTATAGTTTTTGAGATAATAATTAGAATCAGAGGTAAAAAAAAATTAGGTCACGACCTTCACAATTGACCTTAACCTCATTTTGAAGATACTAACAAGAAGATGTCAAAACTGAAAACCCCTTGTCATTATCTGGTCAAATAGTCAAGTTATAACAATTTGAAGCTATTTTACGATTTTTTCAAAATTAAACGCAAAAAAGCGTAACCTATTTTTTATCAGAATTTCACAAAATGAACAAACTATAGGCTTAAGACCCTAGAGAAGCCAAATATCACATCAGATTTTTTCTCCAATCAGTACTTTCGGAGAAGAAGATTTTTTAAGATTTTTGCACCCCTAGGTCACCTTGACCTAGTTATAGTAGCCATAGCAACGCCACGAACAAATCTGAATTGCACCGGCCCATATATACTTCTGACAAAGTTTCATTAAAAACTGTCCAGTAGTTTCAGAGGAGAAGTCGAAAATAGGTGTTAACGACACACACACGCACACACGCACATACACACGCTGCGCTATGCCATAAGCTCACATGACCTTCGGTCAGGTGAGCTAAAAATGATTGTTGTGCAAATACCTACAATATTCTAATATACATGCCTATACAAAAAGTTTATAGTTTTTGAGATAATTAACCATTTAAGTATTAGTTTGCATCTATGACCTTGACCTTTGAACCTATGAACTTCATTCATATATCAAAATGATCGTTGTGCAAAAGCCTACAATATTCTAATATACATGCCTATACAAAAAGTTTTTGAGATAATTAACCATTTAAAAAATTTGTTTCCAGCTATGACCTTGACCTTTGAACCTATGACCTTCATTCATATATCAAAATGATTGTTAGGCCAATACCTACAATATTCCAATATACATGCCTATACAAAAAGTTTATAGTTTTTGAGATAATTAACCATTTAAGTATTCGTTCAATTCTATGACCTTGACCTTTGAACCTATGACCTTCATTCATATATCAAAATGATCATTAGGCCAATACCTACAATATTCCAATACACATGCCTATAAAAAAAAGTTTATAGTTTTTGAGATAATTAACCATTTAAGTATTCATTCGCATCTATGACCTTGACCTTTGAACCTATGACCTTCATTCATATATCAAAATGATCGTTAGGCCAATACCTACAATATTCCAATATACATGCCTATACAAAAAGTTTAAAGTTTTGCAGATAATTAACTATTTTGGTATTCTTGGATATCTGTGACCTTGACCTTTGAACCCATGACCCTGATCTATGTATCAAAATGATCGTCATGTCAATACCTACAAATAACTGAAAATCCTACGCCATTATCACAAGAAATGTTGAAAAAATAGCATTTTTTATCAAAGGTCAAAAACTGGGACATGACCTTGACCTTCGACCTTGACATTTATTGGAAGAAAATTGCAAGACAAGATCAACAGTGAAAACTCCATACAATTATCTTCAGCCGTTATGTAGTTATAACAATAAATGTCTCATTTTAAAAATTACGTAATTTTACACAAAAAACGCGTAACCTATTTTTTGTCTAATTTTCATGAAAAACACAATTTTAATGTTCATAGGTATGCTGAATCCAAATATCCAATCAAAATTTGCCTGCACCTTTTGGTTTCAGAGAAGAAGATTTTTTTGTCTTTTTGCTATTTTTAGTAACAGCGGCCATCTTGTTGGGCGTGGCCAAACCCCGAACACAATTTTGAAAGGCTGTTACCCAGGCATGATAATCACCAAGTTTCATCAAATATGGCCCAGTAGTTTTGGAGGAGAAGATTAAAATGTAAAGTTTACGCACGACGCACGACACACGACGGACGGTGATAGATTGCAATAGCTCATCTGAGCCTTTGGCTCAGGTGAGCTAAAAACCTAACGGTGTACCTATTTTCACAGCAGTCGAGACGTGATCATGAAAATTGATATTATTACATCCTGAATATTTTTCGTTATACAGTAAATATGATGGGACATGAAAACAGTAAAACACTCATTTTTTTCTTACCTCCCCATCGCAAAGTGTTTGTCGACACTGTTGTCTGTCTAGAGGTTTTTCACCTGCATTACACATAGCATCATCAAGTGTCCTTAACTCTGAGGCTGCCATGCAAATAACAGTCCTAGTTTGATAACCCAGTCCACAATTTACACTACACTGAAATTGACAAATATAAACAAATTCAATATCCTTCCTAGACCAGAAAAAATTGTATTGATATAGAATGGACCAAGGAAATATGGTTTTACAGCCCAGTCAAGACTCTTTCACTTATATCAAGGTCCATTGTGGGATAGTTGTTAAAAACAGAGAACCTGGAGAAAAACCACTGACCTTCAGCATGCAAGATGACAAAACATTTCCAAATTAGGATCTGCCCCAGTGAAATTCAAACCTAGGTTGCAACAGAAATTACAATACTTCTTTAAAACACTTGTTTAGAGACCTAACAGAAGGTGGTTGTCTAAAGTTTTAATGTTATCAAAATCAACACAACAAGACTAAAGGCGGGGGATAACAAAGATCAGGGCTCATCATGATATGGTCATGGGAACCAGACTCGTCTCTAATACAAATAAAGTACATACAAAATAGATATCATGAAAAAACAAACATACCAATCTATGTCCAAATCACAATCCCAAAGCAAAGTAAAAACTTTAAGTTTAACATGTGAACTTTCATCAGGGAAGTGAGGCTGGATGCTCCGGAAGGGTAAGCACCTCCTCTTTAGCTAGCTACACCTGCCATGTGTGTACCATAATCAAAACTGAGAATGAAAGGAACATGGAACTATAGGATGGCAAATATATCAGGGTAATTTTTATTTAGGATACAGAGGCATGATACTTATCTACAATATTTTGATCACAGCCAAAAAACTTTTTGAGAGCCTAATGATAAGCCAAGGTTTTCAACATCCTTGTATCAACACTTTATTTGTAAGCAACTTTTTTTGCTGTATAAAGTTCCTGTAGTGAGAACAAGCTCTACCATAGCATATTAAATGTGAAAAAATGCACCATAAGAAGCAGAAGCAGGTACAGTCGAACCTGCAAAAAGGCTGCCTCTATATAAGGACCACCTGCATTTTAAAGTCAATAAAATTTATCCAAATAACTATGTATTCAGGTTACTTGAACCTCCATATAAGGGCCACCTGCTCATAACGGCCACTTTTACAGGTGTCCTTGGTTGGCCTTTATAGACAGGTTTGACTGTATATTGCTGTATATGTGTTTTATCATTAGTTACCGTTGACCAATCTGTAGTTCGCCAATATGGACATGGTACATCCTCATTACATGATCTTCTGTATTCAGGTTTGGTCCCATAAGCAGCAACACATAAATCATCTCTCACAACAGTCTCCTGGTTAGACCCTTCTACAGAAACACATTTAATATCCTGTATCTGGTCCCCGATATCACAACTAGAGGAGCAAGCACCCCAACTACCAAGTTTCCATCTCCTGAAATTAATTTTGAAAGTTTATCTTCCATGCTGAGTATTGAACAATTATGGACTTGTGTCTCGATCAACACATTGTTATATGGACATGATGGAGAGATATCGATAGAGTAGGAAGTTGGAATCGTGCAAGACAAGGGTTAAAATTAGAAACTCAAGAGTCCATAACCTATATATGATTGTGTACATGATCTTAAATTGACAAATCAGAGATCTGGGAATTCTAGACATATGTAATATTATACAATTATGGACTTTTGAATGGACCAAAAGTGAAATATTGATCACAGTAAAAGGGGGGGGGGGTCAATATTTTGCATTTTAGGTGTATTTTGAAGCTGGAATTTCCAACAAACTGATTGTGAAAAACCCATAAGATTTTTAATTGTAATTGGGAAGAATATTGGCCCCAAAAACGACCAAGTGATAGCCCTTAAGGCATACACAATCATATCAAGATCACTGACTGTAAAACTCCCAACTATGAACTAGTTTAACAACACAACTATCTTAGATAAAAAGCTTGGTTATAAAATAGGAACCTCCTACACTATAGTCTGGTCTACCAACTGAGCAGAGTTGTACAGAATGCTAATTACAAATTTCTTACACATAAGCCGCAGAAGGATTGTTCTCACAAGGGCCTTTGTTACATCTCTTTGTTTGGGCAGGACGAGCCAAAAATTCACAGTTGGAATTTTCCACCACTTTCCTTTTCCATTGATCCATACAGGATACAACTCTTCTCTGATAACCTACAGTATATAAAGAGAGGTAACTCTTACAGATCAGATTTTAAAACATGATATCGGAGGATACATTTAAATACGTTACCAAAACCTTCGAAAGTTCACGCCAGTCAAAACAGAACCTGTTAATTTTTAGTCTGTCCTATAAAATTTTATAAATTCTTTTACATGTATTATATGTTTACATTAAAAATATTAGAATTTGATATTCAGACCAGTTACAATTGCAGTCAAATTCAGGTTTGGTTCCGTAAGCAGCAACACATAAAATATCTCAAATAACAATCTTGTGGTTCGACCCTTCTACAGAAACACATTTTTATATGTTTTGCATAAATTTTTTTTTAGTTTAATACCAGTTACAATTGCAGGCAAATTGCACACAGAATTTCAGTCTGTATTGATAATTTCAGTTTAATCAAACACAGAATTTCAGTCTGTATTGAGATTTTCAGTTTAATCAAACACAAAATTTCAGTCTGTATTGAGATTTTCAGTTTAATCAAACACAAAATTTAAGTCTGTATTGAGATTTTCAGTTTAAGCATATAACAGAATTCAGTTCATTACCCTCTCCACACTCTTTGGAACATTCGGTCCACTGTCCTGACATCCATCTGTATCTTTGTGTACGTCCTCCTACATCTACATCGCCATGGAGACGATCAACGTCTGATATAGGCATGTTGGTCAGCATGGAATATTCATACATTATACCTGGATTTCCCCCACCTTCATAAATTAACTGAAAATGGAAAAAAGTTACATAATGATTAATATTCTAATGTAACGAAATGAACAAAATGAATAAACTTAAAGAATAATGGAATCATTCACTACTTGTGGTACAAGATAGGTATATTTTTACCCCCCCCCCCCCCCCAAGTTTTTATGATTCTAAGCAAGGCTTGTACAGTTCTGGTTTTGCATACTAAAATACTATAGAGCTGTTTTATAGCTTGTTTCATTATTTTTCCAACATTTATGTAATCTAATGACTCTTCAAGAACAGCATTGCTCCTGGTGAAAATCCACAGAATTGATATATTACAGAAACTAAAGCCCATCAAAGTAAACAACTTTCAAAAGTAAAATGTGATCTCCAAGATGGATAAACTCTTAGTTATAGAATCTATACTTACCCCAAAGATGAGAGTCTCGTTGGTTGGACCACGAGCAGTGATACGCTTGGATGACCCGTCGACATGGTTATTTAGGTTATACTTTAGTAAAGTTCCCACAAGTTCAATAATGGATGACCCAGAAGGACCGAGCTGAAGATTACCATTCATAATAAAGGTCTCACCGTTTCTTCTTAAAGCTGAAATATATTTGTAAGCACAGCTGAAAATTAAATCTCTTGTCTATTTCAAATAAAGTTAAAAAGTGGTTTTACTTTAGCATCAGGATTCAATAAAGCCAGGAAGGGGACAAAAGTTGTCTGCTACTTGTTTGGATTTGGATTAAGTTTGTCGCCCCTATTTCATTTAGTTTACATTTTCGAGTATGTTTTGTAATACATTTTACTCCATATACTGTCTGATTTAATAGATTTGTACTCTACTCAAAAATTTACTGAAAGGGCTGGGAATATAACATCCAATGTGTAGTAATTCATGATTGAGGAAAGTTTTCTATCAAGTAGTATCAAATTGTTTTAAACTCAACTGCTGATTGAATACAAATGTTATTTTGCGCATGTTTAGACAATATGAGCTCAAATTAAGATGAGCCTTGATCTTCAAGGAGCGATGTCTAGTGTTTTGATTAGAAGGCAGCATAAGAATCGGATAGAAAATGGGTCTTCACAGAGTCTACATACTGTGTAGGCTATCAATTCTTAAATTTCTTTAGGAAAACTGAGCAATGGGAGATAATGAATAAATTTTATCTAACATTTCCAACTAGGTTATTCAAACTAATAAAAAACAACACTTTATATGAAAAAACTATATTTTACCAGAGAAAAACACTGAACTATGTTATGACATCAATTGTTCTGTACTAATGACGTCATTATTTACATTTGACAAATTGGAGATTCCAAAATGACGTCACAATGAGAAATCCGACTAAAAGTGCATGTGTACTGTACTGCCAATGTTGTATCACAACAGTGTGGTGATACAAGATTCTGTATCATGCGTGTTCAATAAAACTTGTATTTCGTCAAATCGGACAGTAAAACTAGTCTAATGTTAGATAAAAATAAAAACTTTTCAGTTTAGAGTAACAAGATGTTTTGGTAAATTTTAAAAAGAGCCATGAATGCCTTGCACACTCATTTGAGAATGGTTATAATTTAGCTTGATTTGGGCATACAAGTAATGAGAGTTTTAACAAGGCTTTTCTATGACTTGACCTAGTGATCTAACTATTTTGGCTTAACATAGCCCATATACATACTGAACCTTTTTAATGTCAAGAGGACTTTTCCTGAACATATTTGAAGAAGATAGAACAAATTCTGTGGCCATTCAGAATAAAACAATAAATAATATGTTATGCATGACAATGTGGAAGCACGTGGCCTAGTGGTTAAGGCATTGGACTCATGATTCGAAGGTTGTGGGTTCGATCCCTGGACCGGGCAATGTGTTGTGTCCTTGAGCAAGACACTTAATTTCACGTTGTTCCAGTTCACTCAGCTGACAAATAAATGAGTACCAGCAAAATGCTGTGGGTTAACCCTGCAATGGACCGGCATCCCATTCAGGGGAGAGTCTTGTACTCTCAGTCGCTTAACGCCACCGAAACCGGGATAAGCTCCGGCCTGATGGGCCTAATGGCTCGGGACAGACTTTAACTTTAACTATGCATGACAATGACTGAACAGTTTATGCTCAAGTGAGCTGATGAATGACCAACATTCTGCCAATAAAATCTATATAAATGTTTTGGTTTTAACTCACCTAAATAATTGTTGCTAGGTGACATTTCTTGTACATCAATGGACATAGAACCAGATGGAACTACCAAAAATTCATTAAACCCTAAAATAAACAAAATTTTATATTTAGATGTGAACAGTAGGTTAACCAAGTTGAGTTGAGTTGAGTAATGTTGAGTCGAGTTGAGTTAATGGTGTTTTACACCCCAGTCAAGATGCTTTTACTTGTATCAAGACGGTCTACAGTTCATGTGTGTTAGAGGAAACAGACTGCCCAAAGAAAAACACCAACTTTCTGCAAGGAAACTGACAGACTTTTTCACATGTAGGATCTGCCCTGAGTGGGATACGAGGCAGTGTGATGCAGTGTAAGCATGCATTTAAGAATATCTGGTAACCAAATGGTCAATGAAATATAAGAGCCAACAAAGTGAATGAATTTTGTGATTTAAAAAAAATACCAAATTTGTGGCTGAATAACATTTACTTTGCCACAGACACCAAGGGTGAAAAAAAATAAATCACAAAACATTAAAAACAATATGATAAGGCCATCGATGTAGTCAGTTCTGGAATGGTGGAGTGCCAAGAAAAAAATAATTTCCTTTCACAAGCGAATTGACAAATATTCACCCACTTGTATTTGCCCCAGTGGAGTGTAAACCTGGGCATTATGGTCTGTAAGCATGTTTTTTTACCGTATTTGCCAGCATGACCATCTGATGAGATAATTTACCAATGATTAAGTGTAAATATAAATCATGTAAAAATGATTTAGGATTAAATACTGATCCTGATGTTCATAACAGGGTATGACTTTGGTCATTGGTCTGAAATTCATCACAGGTCATTTTTAAAACCATGTGGTGCTCAAAATGAAAAAAAAAAAAGAAAAATGGAAAAATGCTACTAGTATTCAAAATATTCTTGAATTAAAATGTTTTAATGAGATCTAACAAAACAAAGCTGAAAAAAGATGATAAAGCACAATATGTTGCAAGTCTTTAATTAAATATTTATCATTTTTTCATTTAAACTGCAAAAGACATAAAAACAACAAAGCATTTGATTGGGAGCAGATTTGTAAAGCTTGCAGTGCATCAATAATAATAAAGCTTCTATGGGGTTGTTTAAGGTATTTTGACCATTGGTGAATTTCTGTACCTTGTATTTGAACAGATTTACAAATCAAAGACAGGACTGGAGTAATGTTGTTAAATGCCCCAGTCAAGTTGAGTTGAGTAATGGTGTTTAATGTCCCAGTCAAGAATTTTTCACTTATATCGAGATGTTGCCAGCTATAGGCAAAGGTGCAGAAATTTTGCCTGTGCATTCTGCTGATGGCATTATACAGCAGGGTTCTTTATCATCTTATGCCTACTGTGACACAGGATCTCATTTATTTTAAGTTCCTATTCAAAACAATCATGATTTTCATGCCATAATGCCGAGTACTTGGTGAAAGGAACATTCACTACCAACTTTGAATTCTTGTGTCAGAAATGGTCGGAATTCAAACCCATGGCCTCCAAATTATGGAGAGAGAACTGACTACCAACTGAGCTACTGTAATGGTAATGCCCCTGTCAAGATATTTTCTATAATATATTGAGACATTCAGTTCTGGATCTATGGAGGATCCCAGAGTAAACCACTGACCTTTGGTAAACTGACAAACTTACTTACACTACGATCTCTTTGGGTTTCAAACCTAGGGGATGGAAGCATTGTGATATATACTGTAGATTGGGAAATTTTCGCGTCATCTAATTTTTGCGTGAACACACCTAAATACTTATTTGCGCATTTTAATTTCCGCATGATCAAGACTCTGTAGTTATAACTGTAATTACTGCTAATTTTTCGCAACTTGTTTCACTAGCGAATTTACGCCAAAATAAAACGACGGCGAAAATTTCCCAATTTACAGTAAGTAGACCATCAAGGAACTTACTGGTGGGTCTCACAGTGTGAAAAGTGCTAACATGAACAATCAAGTTCATAAACAGCAAAATAAAGAATTCAAATATGATGATCATTGGAAATAATCACAAAAGTAAAGAAAATGAACTCTCTTTGAGTGTGAATATCTTAATGTTTGAAGCATATAATGCAAACAAGAACAGCTAAGCTTCTATTCAGCAAGAATGTAACTGCAAAATCATGATGGAATGATAAAAAGAAACAAGGTGCAAAAGAGTGATGACATAGCTTAGATGCAAGCTCAAATTTGCAAAGCACAGTGTCACCATGAATGATGGTGGCCAAGCATCTACTAAGTAAATGGCACATTGTCACCATGAATGATGGCGGCCAAGCATCTACTGGGTAACGGAGAAAGAATTCAACTAGTTAGAAGTCCTTTACTAAGGAAGGTGGTCCTAGGATAATCACTTACTACTTTGCCTCTTACCATATTTATAATCTAAAACATGCAAATTTTAAGTGTCAAATGAATCAAATTGACCAGTCATGTAAAGTGAAAATTGTAACATTATTTACATCGATATAGCAACAAATTTTATCTATCATAAAGTTTAAATGTTACACGGACAAAGGACGGATAATCAGATGGAGGATAAAATCTTTGTTATCTGAACAAACAAAATTGTAGGTCTGTAACCAGTGTTAAAAACTACAGTCAGTCCCACAGTCTTAGACTGCAGGTAAATTGTAGGAAAGACTGGTGACATTTCTGAGTCTCCTATATACCACAATAGAAAATGTTGAAATTATCTGACATGGGCTAGTTGCAATTTCTGACTTATTTTTAACACTTATTTTTAACACTGTTGTAGGATACAGGCATATTTGGCTGTACAGTAAAACCTCGATTCATCGCCACCATTTTTTCAGTCAAATTTCGGAATTATAAAGGGGTTTGGCGATAAATTGGGTAGGTGGTGGATCAAGCTCAAAGTATAATTGGGATTTAAACTTAGGAATTGAAAGGTGCTTAAGGCATTGCTTTAGATGACTCTGCAACTGAGCCCCCCCCCCCCCCCCCCCCCCCCCCAAATTACCAGTGGAAATGGGGTATCATTGGTACACAGGTTATATCAAAATTTCAATTGTAAACAGATTCTTGCATTTCAAAGCATGCAAATCTCTCAAGTGATAAAGCCAGCATATACAATGATACAATTTGTGGTTCAGCTTCATAATGATTTTGTTACTCCTTTCAACAACTCTCTTTTTTTTAGACTGGGAAAAGTTGCACAAAGTTTTCCATTGGGAAAATTTGAAAATTTTGAATGCTATATATAGTAAAATGCAATATGACATATTTCCTTTTAAAATCTTTGTAATGTGAGAATATAATCTCACTCAAATTTTGGTGGGTTAAGGCATTGAAAAGTAATTTAATGTCATCTGTAGAAACAGTTAACTTGTGCATTACGATATACTTGTATAAGAGACAACTCTCGTTTTCACTTTAGCTTTGGAAATTTTAGGGGTCAAATTGGGAATATTTATTAATTTTTCCCCAAAGGGAAAAAAACTACCATTACATTGTAGTAATGCGAGGCAAACAAAATCACTAAACATGCAATTGCTGGCATATATTACATATAATATGTGAATGTTGTATCATAAACATATACACATGAACATAGAACCTCAGCATGTCTTACAAAAATATATGATGCACAATGTGATGCCATCATTAGATATTTGTTATGCAAACTTATCATGTTGAGGTATCAGAAAGAAATGCAGGGATTACACTGTTCAAAGGGAGATAACTTTTGGAAGCATAGAAAATACAAGTTTCTGTGCTCACACTATGATATACATAAACTATTTCTCATAGCTATATATATATCAGATTTCTGAATCAAATTAATCTTTAATTTTGTCCCACAATATATAACATTTGGAAACAAAATAAATGATTTAATTCTCGAGTCTATCTTATTTTTTTATATTAATTTGATTTTTTTTTTGATGGTTCAAATCCCAGCATGTCACCTTAAAAGTGATGAATAAATAAAGTCATAACATAAATCAATGCAGAAATATAAAACTTAAGTTGGTAAAGGAGTGTATATGATAAGAACCCTAATTTGGCCCCCAAAAGTTAAAGGCATCAGAATAAATTAAAACATAAATAGAAATGTACATAATTCCTAGTTATGAAGAATATATTATTCTTACACCATAGACAAAAAATCCACAAAAAGAGAGGTGCAAGATATCTCCATCTTGTACCTCCCTGTGCAAGATAGCCTACACGCTGTTTTTCCCTCAAAATTTTATCAACCAAATCTGAGGTGCATCGATAAGTTGAAATTTATTTAAAATTAAAATGTTGTATTTTCTGGTGAAGAAATAGAATAAATCACTACTTGTAGTGCAAGATAAAGAAATCTCAACCCTTGTTCCAATATATTTGGTCTAGAACTCGGCAAGCCTCGTTCTGGACTAAATATGTTAGAACTCGGGTTGAGATTTCCCTATCTTGCACCGCAAGTTGTGATAGATTCTATTACTACAGAATAAGTTTTGATATTTAAGTGTAGTCAGGGTTCGTACAGTCATTTAGAGTTCAAATTAAAGGACTTTTCCAGGCCTGTACAAATCCTGGTAGTGAATTCCAGTAATTTTCATATTTTACTCCATTTTTAAGAACATGTTTTACAACTATAGAGCAAAATTGAGAAACAAGAGGCCCATGGGCCTTAACGCTCACCTGAGGAAGAGTACATATCTTATGCAGAGGTTCAATGGTCAATGACATTAATAAAAGAGAATATCAAAATTTTCAGCAATAAGGGCCAATAATATGCAAGTATTTTTGCAAATTAATTATAATAATTATTATATAAGGATGCTATATATAACATATTTAAAGTCTAGCTACAATATATAATATAAACAGCTAAAACATCTGTATATTAAAATGTGCATTAGGCCAATACCTACAATATTCCAATATACATGCCTATACATAGAGTTTATAGTTTTTGAGAAAATTAACCATTTAAGTATTCGTTTGCATCTATGACCTTGACCTTTGAACCTATGACCTTCATTCATATATCAAAATGATTGTTGTGCAAATGCCTACAATATTCCAATATACATGCCTATACAAAAAGTTTATAGTTTTTGAGATAATTAACCATTTAAGTATTCATTTGCATCTATGACCTTGACCTTTGAACCTATGACCTTCATTCATATATCAAAATGATCGATAGGCCAATACCTACAATATTCTAAAATACATGCCTATACAAAAAGTTTATAGTTTCTGAGATAATTAACCATTTAAGTAGTAGTTTGCATCTATGACCTTGACCTTTGAACCTATAAACTTTATTCATCTATCAAAATGATCTTGTGCAAATGCCTACAATATTCTAATATACATGCCTATACAAAAAGTTTATAGTTTTTGAGATAATTAACCATTTAAATATTCGTTCGCAGCTATGACCTTGACCTTTGAACCTATGACCTTCATTCATATATCAAAACGATCGTTAGGCCAATACCTACAATATTCCAATATACATGCCTATACAAAAAGTTTATAGTTTTTGAGATAATTAACCATTTAAGTATTTGTTTGCATCTTTGACCTTGACCTTTGAACCTATAACCTTCATTCATATATCAAAATGATCATTAGGCCAATACCTACAATATTCCAATATACATGCCTATACAAAATTTTATAGTTTTTGAGATAATTAACCATTTCAGTACTTGTTTACATCTGTGACCTTGACCTTTGAACCCATGACCTTTATTCATATATCAAAATGACCATTGTGCCATTACCTACAATATTCTGATATACATGCCTATACAAAAAAATCATAGTTTTGCAGATAATTAACTATTTTGGTATTCTTGGACATCTGTGACCTTGACCTTTGAACCCATGACCCTGACCTATGTATCAAAATGATCGTCATGTCAATACCTACAAATAACTGAAAATCCTACACCATTATCACAAGAAATGTTTAAAAAATAGCATTTTTTATCAAAGGTCAAAAACTGGGACATGACCTTGACCTTCAACCTTGACATCAATTGGAAGAAAATTGCAAGACAAGATCAACAGTGAAAACTCCATACAATTATCTTCAGCCGTTATGAAGTTATAACAATAAATGTCTCATTTTAAAAATGACCCATTTTTCGTCTAATTTTCATGAAAAACACAATTTTAATGTTCCCAGGTATGCTGAATCCAAATATCCAATCAAAATTTGCCTGCACCTTTTGGTTTCAGAGAAGAAGATTTTTTTGTCTTTTTGCTATTTTTAGTAACAACGGCCATCTTGTTGGGCGTGGCCAAACCCCGAACACAATTTTGAAAGGCTGTTACCTAGGCATGATAATCACCAAGTTTCATCAAATATGGCCCAGTAGTTTTGGAGGAGAAGATTAAAATGTAAAGTTTACACATGACGCACGACGGACGACGCAAGACAGACGACGCACGACGGACGGTGATAGATTGCAATAGCTCATCTGAGCCTTTGGCTCAGGTGAGCTAAAAAGTCAACTTTACACTTTCATACTTTGTGTGTCCTCTCATAGTAAATTATTATAGAAAGTATGGAGTTTGTTCTTATCTGTGCTCATACTTTCTAAAGAGAAAATTGTATAAAATATGAAGAATAATGGATATAGATTGATTAAACACAAATTTGTGAAGTTATCATATTAATATCAAAACAATCAGAGATGTTAAATAATAAGGTTAAATTTGACAAAAATTCTTTAATCAAATTTAAACAATTTGAAGTTTAAACTTGATTTGTTGAATTTGAGGAGCCAGGAGGGGTCCTTTTCATATAAACTCCATTAAAACTCTTACTCTTGGTATCAATAACCGTGTTAGCTGGAGGTGAAATAAAAAAAATATAAATAAAAAGATGAATTTTGAAATAAATACCATATAGTAAAATTACAAGATGAAGCAAAGAGAAAGATTATAAAACAAAATATCCAAGTTATTTTCTCCATAAACCCACTTTCAGTGTACAGATTACAGTGAATCCTGCATTAAAAGGCCACTTCTATATATATGTCACCTGCTTTTAAAGGCAAGTTAAAGTTTATCCCAATTTAACTGCTCTTTATTTATATTATTTGAACTTGTATACAAGGTCCACCTGCCCATAAAGGCCACATTTTCTGATTACCCTATGTGGCATTTATAGACAGGTTTGACTGTAGTTGCTTGTTTACTTTGTAAATCTAGGCCTTACATATTTCTTCATGTTTCTAAAAGCCCGTGTAGTGTTTTACACTTATTGCAGTTGTACTGTAGCCCAATTAACTCTCACATGGTTAGATTTTGACTAAGCCATGGTTAGATTCTGAACATTCCCAGTACTGTTTTACTGCAACCTGACTTACCCATGGTTAGATTTTGAGTATCAAACATTCCCTATACTGTTTACACTTACTTGACTGGGCCATGGTTAGATTCTGAACATTCCCTGTACTGTTTACACTTACTTAACTGGGCGGGCACTTAGTTTAACACTTAGTTATACCATGTCAGCTGACCTACCCATAGTTAGATTCTGACTAGACCATGGTTTAATTCTGAACATTCCTTGTACTGTTTTTCAGTTGTACTGTGGCAGCATGACTTACCCATGGTTAGATTCTGAGTATCAAACATCCCCTGTACTGTTTTACATTTAGTTGTACTGTGGCCACATCTTAGACATTTATCTTCCTTGGCTAAAGATCCTATTACATGATCACACCCTGCACTCTGAAATGTACACAAAACAATACTGAAAATTGAAAGAAATTGGTTCAAAAAGTGGAATGCTTCATTTTATGGTCACTGCATTTCCTTTTTCATGGTAAAATATGTTGAAGTATGCATTAGAATTTCAAGGAATTGACTTCCTAAATAAATATTAAGAAGAAAAAAGTTTCAAAAGTTTTTAGCAGTAAGCTTCATTTTGAAGCAACTGTAAATATGTTTTTCTTGGTAAAATATTTTTTTTTGTAGATGTAGGCTTTACAGTATCATGGATTTTGAATTGGATTTTTAACCGGGTGTTTGTTTTCTGATCCATTTTATTTTAAAATGTTTGAACCATATCAAAAGTCAGCATGATGGTTAGACATATATTTTATAATATATGGATGTTTTACATCATATCTGAAAATCTTAAGTTAATCTTGTCATGATGTGGTTCATTCTTAAATGTTTCCAATCTATTTCAAACAAGAGTGAAATTATGGAATAATTTTTTATAAAGGAGAAGAAACACATGAGTAATATTGTCACAGATTATGATCCAGAACCACTGTGGAAGGCATCTTGGTGGTCCAATGGTTTAAAATGGCATTTACGTGTCTCTGTGCCACTCGCTGCCAATTTGAACCCAATTGGGCAAATCCTAGTGTGAGAAAGTTTTTAACTTTTCTTTCTTGATATAAGGTTAGACCACTGCGGTAGCTCAGTTGGTAGAGTGCTTGCTCCGTAAGTGGGAGGTCATGGGTTCAAACCCCGGCCAGGTCTGACCAAAGACTTGAAAGTGGGTAGTGACTGTTCTTTCGCCAAGCACTCGGCATTATGAAATGAAAGTCACGGTTCTTTCGGATGGGAACTTAAAATAAACGAGGTCCTGTGTCACAGTGGGCTTGGCACGCTAAAGAACCCTGCTGTATAATGCCATCAGCGCAACGCACAGGCAAAATTTCTGCACTTTCACCTATAGCTGGCGACATCTCGATATAAGTGAAATATTCTTGACTGGGACGTTAAACACCATTACTACTACTACTACTTGATATAAGGTTAGTGGTTTTCTATAGGCACTCCGGGTTTCTCCACCATCCAAGAACTGAAAGAACTGAAAACCTCAAAAATACTAGTAAGTATAAAAAAATGAACAATCAACATGAATAACAACATTTTTCCACACTCCACCATGAAAATATCATTTGCTTCAAGCAGCTGATACTGGTTGTCAAAACCAACAAAATTAGAGACTTTAGGACGGAAGTTTAATATGTAAATAACACAACTTCTCACAACAGTTGGATGGGTTAGATACTCACTATACATGTACCATTTCCACAAACATCAAAGTTTTCCTGATTCCTAGGGCCTTGGTCCCAGAATACTCACCATACATGTACCATTTACACAAACATCAAAGTTTTCCTGATTGCCAGGGCCTTGGTCCCAGAATACTCACCATACATGTACCATTTACACAAACATCGAAGTTTTCCTGATTGCTAGGGCCTTGGTCCCAGAATACTCACCATACATGTACCATTTACACAAACATCAAAGTTTTCCTGATTCCTAGGGCCTTGGTCCCAGAATACTCACCATACATGTACCATTTACACAAACATCAAAGTCTTCCTGATTCCTAGGGCCTTGGTCCCAGAATACTCACCATACATGTACCATTTACACAAACATCAAAGTTTTCCTGATTGCCAGGGCCTTGGTCCCAGAATACTCACCATACATGTACCATTTACACAAACATCAAAGTTCTCCTGATTGCCAGGGCCTTGGTCCCAGAATACTCACCATACATGTACCATTTACACAAACATCAAAGTTTTCCTGATTGCCAGGGCCTTGGTCCCAGAATACTCACCATACATGTACCATTTACACAAACATCAAAGTTTTCCTGATTGCCAGGGCCTTGGTCCCAGAATACTCACCATACATGTACCATTTACACAGACATCAAAGTTTTCCTGATTGCCAGGGCCTTGGTCCCAGAATACTCACCATACATGTACCATTTACACAAACATCAAAGTTTTCCTGATTGCCAGGGCATTGGTCCCAGAATACTCACCATACATGTACCATTTACACAGACATCAAAGTTTTCCTGATCACATCTTGTACCATCTATTACTTTATCTTTTAATTTATGATAAAAATTTTCATTTTCAGCCATACAGTATAATGTGCATCTATTTTTATCTGAAAATAAACAAAAAAACTGTTTCAGAAAAATTGAAGTTCCCATTTTTTATGCAGAATAATAGATTCTATTCCTGATTTGCAGTATGGAGTGGGAAATCTCAGTCCTTAGGGGCAATATTTATCACGAGCTAAGGATCTGTGGAGGTTTGGAATAGACAAAATCTTATCACTGAGTTTGAGATTTCTCTCTTTGCATTGCATAAAAAAACCAGCTACCGTTGATTCTTTTCTTCTACAGAAAATTAAAATGTTTCCTGGACTTTTTATAAAGACAAATGGACAGGACTAAAGTTACATCATAATGCCATAGCTTATGCAGCTTGTCTTTGCTCATGAATAATATAGAGAAATCACATATGGGTTGAGATGTTCTGGCTCAAGTAGTGGAATTAAGTAACTTGTTCAAGGCCACATTGTGCACCACAGCTGCAGGTCAAAAGCATGCCCCTTCAATTATACATATGCAACCCCAACTACTTGGCACTAAATCTCCACATCCATCAAAAAGACACTAAAATTGATATAATTTTAATGTAACATTTTAACACAAATATACGATGAAGTATAGTTATATGAACCTGAGGATCAATAGAAGATTGAGGATGACATTTTTAGCCAATCCTGAACAAAGCTTGTCGAGTCTGGGTAGCAAAATAATTTCTAAGTTCCTACAGTCACCATAAGGCTTGACTGGACTACACAAACCATTTTCAACTTTTGAGTAGAGTGAGTTGAGTAATGGTGTTTAACGTCCCAGTCAAGAATATTTCACTTATATCGAGATGTCGCCAGCTATAGGCGAAGGTGCAGAAATTTTGCATGTGCGTTGCGCTGATGGCATTATACAGCCGGGTTCTTTAGCGTGCCAAGCCCACCTTGACACGGGACCTCATTTATTTTAAGTTCCCATCCGAAAGAACTGTTGACTTTCATTTCATAATGCCGAGTGCTTTGCGAAAGAACAGTCACTACCCACTTTCAAGTCTTGGGTCAGACCCGGCCGGGGATCGAACCCACAACCTACCACTTACGGAGCGAGCACTCTACCAACTGAGCTACCACAGTGGTATATTCACATTTTGAACAACTGCAACTACAACCAATTACAGCACCAACACCAGAAATGTAAAATACCAGTAAATTCATTTTAAATGACAAGTAAATATTTAACTTGATTAAATGAATAAAATATGTAAAATTACCTCCATAATATGGTGACCATTTATATAGTTTTCCATTTAATGGTATAGAATTAAATTCTGAACATTGTGCAGAACGAAAATCTGTAGTTCCTAATGGACAATCCTGAAACACAATGGTGTAAAAATGAATAGTGATACTTCAATTTGACATTACCTAATAGAAAATGGCCCTTAGAAGAAATAGTAATGCAGAAAATGGGTTTTAAATACAATAAATATAGTCTGTTAGAAAAACATGGCTTTCTTTATTTAAACAATTTCTCCACAATTATTTGGGCAATTTTACTTTGACATGTATTTCTATTTTTGTAAAACCCAATGTTGGTCTCTCAAAAATATAGACATAAAAATTTTTTATCTAAGGGTCTTTTTTGCATATGGATGGTTAAAAATAACTTATTTCCCTTGGTACATTTTACCTACATTGAAAATTTCTTGCCACAAAATAGTTTGGAAGATCATATCCACAAAAAAATTCCTACCACTAAGTTTTCTTCTTATACAGTAACAAGCTTGCAAACTTGTCCTGTCATTCAATTCAACCAAATCAGTGTGTGTTAAACACAAACCATTAAGCTTGCAAAAACAGCTTACTGTTTTCATGTTTTATCATTATAGTTTTTTTCTGTCAAGTTCTCAAATGTCAATAAATATTATGTAACATACAATTACTGAAGTAATAAAATTTAATTTCTTTTTGAAGGTAAACTCCTAATAGTTTTACCTACTATAACATATATTTAAGATATTATATACAATTCAAGTAAAACTTGTTTAAACCTTCAATATACAGAAAAAACCTGTATATAAAATCCACCAAGGGACCTAAGTAGGCGTGAAACAATTAATCACAATTATGATGAACCGCAAATCAGACCCCTTGATTCGATTCTCGATTCATTGTTACTGGATTTTGGTTCAATTCTTTTTCGAAATAAGAAAAATAAGTCCCTACTTGACTAAAGACAGATATTTTAATGATAAGATAATTAAAGATATTTAAATATTAAATCAAAATTTTTCTTTAAAAAGGGTAAAATCAAATCAAATTGAAATTGAATTGAAGGTCCAGAATAGAGAATCAAACCAAATCGTGAGATGGCCGAATCGCTGCACCCTAAGAAATATTAAATTTATAGATAATGGGTAGGTGGTATTGGGTTTGTATTTTTTTAACAATGAAGCAAAGAGACCTCAACCCACTGGTAGTCAGATCTAAGTAGCCACTAAAGCAGAATTTACTATTTACTGTCGTTGATTCAATGAAGAACTTTATGAAAGAACTGAAACAGTCCCACTCTCTGAACAAATCAGAGAGAAAAGATGGAGGTGGATTGGTCGTGTTTTAAGAGTGGGAACATCAGATACACCAAAAGTTGCAATTAGATGGAAACCACCTGGTAAAAGAAGCAGAGGACGACCGAAGGAGACTTAGAGAAGATCAGTCGAAAAGGAGATGATAGAACAAGGATGGACGTGGGGCACGATACAGAAAATGTCAGCAGACAGGCAGAGATGGAAGTCCTCGGTCAAGGCCTTATGTGCTCCTAGAACGAAGAGGAATAAGTAAGTAAGTAAGTAAGTAAGTAGTTGATTCAATGGCATTTCTTTCACTTTACTTTCAATATATGAATGAACATGGCTGAGTGGTAGTGTCACTGACTTTCAAAGTCAAGAGTTGTGTGTTCGAACCTAACTTAGGAATTTTCCGAGATGTTTTTCATCTCCTGCCTATCCAAGAGTTGTAAAAAGCTTGTTACTCAGTAGTTTTTCATATGCCACTCAAAACCAAGGTCCCATGTCCCAGTGAATGCTAAAGACACCTCTGTAGATTTTGAAAAAGAGTAGACAACTTGTGGCTACTACAGAAGACGATTACAATTATAAGTGATTGAAACAGACTGAGCAACATAAACCAATATTATATATTTATTTGATTATCATTATCTTATATACCTTTAGATTGATAGATTGAGTGGAATTTTAGGTCCCAGTCAAGAATAATTCACTTATATCTAGACATTAACAGCTATAGGTGAAATGGCAGAAATTTTTACCTTTGCAGCAAGTTCAGGGCAATGTGAAGGGAAGGGTCTTTAATGTGCCACTTGTGCCATGACACAGGACATAGATTTTTAAGGTCTCTTCAGAAGGACCCCTTATACATCTTTAGATAAATATATATAAGTACCTGTGTGTTACAGGACCGGTACTTTGTACTTTGTCCCGGACATTTGTTTAAACTGCAAAAGAAAAATACAGCTATGTTAACAAAATAATGCATAAAAAGCACTTTCCCATATCCTTTTGTCATATATATGACAGAAAAAAGAAAACACCTGTAAAAGTCAATTCTTCACCAGCAGCAGTCAAACCAGGACTCTAAACCCAGGTCCTTGCCAACACTAGTTGGACGCTCTACAGACTGAGCAAGTAGGCTACTTGTCCAGTCCAGCCCACCACATACCTTAACCAGTTTTAGGAAATGTTAAATATTAAATAATTAATCCATAAATATGCTCATTTTCTCAAAGACAATAACTATTTGCAGCCAATATACGCCAGTGTTCATTCTAGAAGAGGTAATAAGGGCACTGACCCTAACTTGCCAAAATGACCCCATTAATGTGTTGTTTTACACAAATGCTTTTTACAAAATGACATACTCTGAAAATTCCAAGATTGAAAAACTAAATTGCATGATATACAGCGGTTATTTCTGCCATGTCGTGATATATACCTAGAACTAAGACAACTCCTACTTTTATATTGGACACCTCCATCACATGTCCGAGAGCAGTCTCCATATTTACTCCACTTTCCCCAACCATTTCTACAGTTAACCTGTAAAATAAAGTATTTACAATTAAATAGTTGCAAATATGGAGTTTGTTGCGTGATTGTTTAATATCCAAGACAAGAAATGTGTAGGTCCCAAATTTAGGAATAAAGATTAGAAGAGAGATCCAGAGAGTAGCTTTTGGGGCGCCTCTTAAAAATAAGTCTGTGCTCCTAAACTTTACATATTTTAGGTATTTAAAACTATTACAACTCTAGCTTTTTTTAAGTGAGCTGGGCACCAATTTAAAATTCATGTAGTTAAGCTTCATTCTTGGTCTCTATTTGAACCAAACTATTGGATACAATTCAGTCATTTTTCAATCAAACAGTGACAACACTATTCAACCACACCACTGGATGCTGTTTAGTCATTCAGAAAATTGTTGTGGTTGATATTTAGAATGAAATGTCATTTTTGTACCTATAAGCAGAAACCATCAATTCATTCAGAACAGGTTTAATAAATACTGACCAATGAAAAACAACCAATAATAAGTACCAAAAACCTTGTGTAAAAGTTGGGCCAAATTCAAAATCTTCAAGGTTCCAAAAGCATTGGTTTTAACATTTTTCGCCTTAAACAGTAATTTTGTAATTTTCAACAACTTCCTTTTGTCTTTTGAATTGAGAATATTCTTACTTTTATAGACAGGTAAAATCTGAAAATTTGGAATATTGTATATACCTAATATCATTACGATATGTTTGCAATGGGAACCTCATTTAAAACAAAAATTGGTATTGTGACAATATCCAAAATTTTGATGGTTTAAGCCAGCTTGTTAATACAACTTAATTCCATCTATGTAAATAATTTTGTTTTTGTATTCCAATATATGAGACACATCTCCAGTTTTCACTGCCGTTTTGGAAATTTTTAAGAGTCAACTGTGTGAATTTAGTAGTTTCCCCCCTGGGGAAACTATCTTTACTCACTAGTATTTTGAGGAAAACAAAATCACTGCAAAAGACCAACAAAACAGATTGAGACTTTTAGAAAAATTTTGGGTCATGATATGGCAAATGATAAAAAATACCTGATGATCGAAAGTCCATTTAGATACATATAATATGAAACCAGTTATTTGCCACTTTTGAGAAATTTGCCGAAATGTTGCTCAACTTGTTACTTACTTAAATGTTACTTAAAGTAGGACCCTACTTAACGAGAAAATACCAGAATTAAAGCAATCAATATCTTTCTGGTAAAACAATTCAAATGCTACTTCACATGATTTAAATAATAGTTCCCCTTATAACCGTTTGATAACCCATCCATCCACCACCATTTCCAGAAAGGATAGTTACTTATTCCTGTACGACTGTAGTGAACCAATTTATAAGGTTAATATTTCAAATTCGTTTAGCATCGCCTTATACTCTATGTGCTGCCTCGGAGATGATTATCTTGAATCCAGAGTAATGATTTAAAGTTGGGAATCCGGAAAGCCTGTTACCGGTAGATTCAAAATGCTTTCGTTCTGCATCAAATTGTCATTTAGCCTAATACCGCACGAACACAAGATATGTCTCGCGGTGAGGCAATGTACCAATTATGTGGTAATCGCCCACACATTCGCCGTTCATCACCACTTATTCCACGTGCGAAGACTTACCTGGAAGAACTTGCGTAACCATAAAAGCTGAACAGAAAAATGAACAGAGAACAATATATCCGGAGTTATACATGTTTAGCCCAGTGGCAGTAATTTTCATGCTTCTTGTGATTTAGGCCTACGTAAATGTGAATGGGTAAGGGGGTAACTAATTCAACAAAAAAGGTTATATCATCTAACTGAATTTGTAAGTACACGTATGTATCTTTTGTTCCCGATAATTTGTTAATCATATCTTCACAGGGGCCAGTTTCATAATAAAATTTAAAAAATACCGATAAGTATATAAAAAAGAGTAAAGGGGAACAACGAATCAGATCTTTCACTTGTCAGCTTGTAGGTGCTCCGGCAAAACTCTACATTACTTTTTTAATTTGTGTCCGATCATCGTGATCTTGGTGTCATTTTGTTCCCAGATAAATATTCTTTAAGTTGGCATTCAATTTTTGGACATAATTTAAAATCTAAATAAAATGTTCAAACGGAAAACACAGAAAAACGGTGTAATTTTGTCCGATGTAGCTAAGCCCGTCCATGTAAAAGTAGCTGAAAATTCGCATTACGCTCATGTTTTTCACTACCAGCGTCCGTGTCAACTACAAATGCTGATGTGGATCGAAAAACTAAATATAAAGCAATAAATTTCAAACGTAACCGTTACTCACTTCTAAATCTACAAGCTATTATATCCTATTTTGTTCCAACACGGACCAACTTTCCTCTATCATGCCTCCATTTTGAGCTCATACATAAAGCATGTACTGCGCATGTGTTATAGCTGTTATTCGATTGGTTAAAAATATTTCAATATACTCTGTGTTTATGAAAATTTAAGAAAATGAAATTACATTAACTTATTTGATCTTTCTTTTTTAAGTATAAATCGTTATAAAGTCATTTTGATAGAAAGTTTGATACATTGACAAAATTCTACAAATGCCAACGGAGGGGGTGAAATATTTTTAACCAATCAAATCGCAGCTTAAAATAACTGCATATATAATAACAAGATGGAGGCATGATAGAGGAAAGTTGGTCCGCGTTGGAACAAAATAGGATATAATAGGTTGTAGATTTAGAAGTGAGTAACGGTTACCTTTGAAATTTATTGCTTTTTATTTAGTTCTTCGATCCACATCAGCATTTGTAGTTGACACGGACGCTGGTAGTGAAAAACATGAGCGTAATGCGAATTTTAAGCTACTTTTACATGGACGGGCTTAGCTACATCGGACAAAATTACACCGTTTTTCTGTGTTTTCCGTTTGAACATTTTATTTAGATTTTAAATTATGTCCAAAAATTGAATGCCAACTTAAAGAATATTTATCTGGGAACAAAATGACACCAAGATCACGATGATCGGACACAAATTAAAAAAGTAATGTAGAGTTTTGTCGGAGCACCTACAAGTGAAAGATCTGATTCGTTGTTCCCCTTTACTCTTTTTTATATACTTATCGGTATTTTTTAAATGCTATTATGAAACTGGCCCCTGTGCATATCTTAAACATGAAGTTCGCAAATGGATCTATTAAAGACCCAAGTCGGTATGCATGGTATTCGTAAATTTTTCATGATGGAAAACGAAAGAATATTAAGCAGATGAAACAATTGTGATGTTCTTTAGAATATTTGGAAAGGTAAGCATAACTTTAGCTGGCAATGATGAAAATTTCACTGCCTGGGTTCGAATCCCGCTCGAGACAGATCACTGTGTAAAACTGAAAGTAGTCAGATCTTTCTTCTTTCAATATGCAGTATTTTTTCGAATCAACCGAAGATTTCATACTGTAACATGCGTAGAAAACAAAAAAAATAATAAAATGTGAAATGCTGGTATATAGTGGTGAAGTGTGCTTGCCAAACATCGGCATTTCTCGCCAGACACTCTTATTTCCTCGACCAGCTCAGAATTGACGACAAAATCAACATACACATGTAATCATAATAAAATAGAAATTATATACATGTACTGTTCTTTTCGTGAATTTTAGCAACTGAATATAACTATTTTTGCATTTCATAGTGCATTGACACACTATATTTCATCAGCTACCTTCCCACCCTCGCCACCTAACTGAAAGCTTGTTAAGTTTACTCCGGGCATTCTAGTTTCCACACCACCTCAAAATTGACTGCCTCTACATAAGTGACAGAATCTTGAGGTGAACAATAACTCCTTTCTCCACCATCTCATCAACAATATGTTATAAAACCTGTACATTCATGATTGCCACCGTCTCTGTCACCACCCTTCGCCCCACTTGCCCTGTTGAATAAGATAGCCTCCTTACCTCACGGATTCGCCCCACTAGCCCTGTTGAATATAAAATACCCTTACCTCATGGATTATTATAAATATGATTACTACATGGTAGTAATCCAATGATAATCTCATCTTTACTGCGTGTATTCCGTCCTCCAGAATCTGACCATGATGTTGCTATATCTTAGTAATCCAAACTCATTATACACAGTTGTTTCTTTTTCATCACCTAATCCGAGTCTATAAACTAACCAATTCAATTTTATCTACAAAATAGAAAGTTATAATGAGATAAAGAAATAGAATTATTCTTTGAAATAATCGGAAATGACAAGAAACACGAATCTTCCCCAAAAATCTATTACCTTATTCTAATGTTGAACGATATGAAATTGCCGATTTAAGTTTTAACAATAGTTTTTAAGAAGATGAGGTTTTGATAAAGTGTTTTTTGCCCTGAGGGATAAGTTTATCAGTTAGTTATGGTTTATTATGTCCAGACACTTAAATTGACCACTGTCCATCTATCTATAATATAACTTTTACTTCTATTTCTTTGTTTTAGCTTTGATATATGTTTCAGTTACGGTACAGACCTGTCGAAAGTTTAACACTAAGCTAACAAAATGGAGCAAAACTGAGCTGCTTAATGATTAAGACATAGATACCTTGTGAGCAAAAAGCTACCGGGAGACAAAAAGAAGCTGCCGAAAATATAAAGCATAGGAGGGGCCGAGATGAGATACCTCTTCAGTACTAATTCGTGATCTTAGTGTTAAACTTTCGACAGGTCTGTACGGTATTTTATCTGGACATAATATATTAATTTTGAAAGTCTAGACAAGGCCTAGATATTAATGTAACTCGCTACTGAAGACATCCCCGGTGATACTGGTTTAGTACAATGTATACATCTAAAGATGACTAATTAAACATTAGTAAAGCTTAACTAATATATTTTATGAAATAACAACAAAAACGGATTAATCACATTATCTATTTACAACAGATATGTTTAAGGTATTTGACAGTACTTAACTCGAGACAGCATCTCAAGTGACAGTATTACAAATATGCTCATGGCAAAACCTATGCTCAAGACCAAATCTTAATTGGCAGTGTGGAAGTGTTAAACATATGCTCGAGTTGGCAATTCCACACACACACACACACACACACACACACACACATATAGCCACATCGCTTTTTTCCGAAGGTAAAACTTAACATTCCCACATCCAAAAAAAGTTATGATCACATATATGTTCAAGGCAAAATTGCAATATCAAAGTCTGTTTGTTCAAACAAAATCTTAATGGCTACAAAAATTCAGAACAAAACATTAAAAGCAAAATTACAGTACCTTCAATAAAAATATAAATGGGTAAATTGACCTATTGGCAGTTTTAATAATATGTTTAAATAACACGAAGACTAGTACTTTACTAAATTTAGTTTCTAATTGAAATTGAACATTGCATGGACCTTCAACTTATATATATATATATATTATATATATATATATATATATATATATATATATATATATATATATATAAAATTAGATTCCACATTATACCAGTTTTAACTTTACAACACTAGACGGTCGTTTCAGAATACATTTCCTCATCAGTAGTGATTCGACCAAAATTGCGAAACCAACATTTTTTCCGAGATGCTGGGAAAACATACAAAAGACCAAAACACAAAACCAAGAGCAAGTGATTGCAGCGGGACTAAAGAAGGATTCAACGTTAACTATGGTCTGGCAATTTTTTTCCAAAACGTATTTTACTGAACAATGGTATCTGCTTGGAGAGGTGATAAAGCTTAAACACAGGATATACATTTTGCACTTAAAGTCTCATATGCTGTCCGAATTCTGACGACTGACGCGTGCCTTATTACTGATAGATGTGTGTAGGGTCAGTCTAAACTCATTCATGAAGTGTCCACATAGTTTTATACACGTTGTTTCTTTATTAATGTCTTGTTTTACCCATAATAACAGTGTCATTACAATAAATATAAATTTTCAGCATGATATCTCAAGTAAAATCGGAAATGTTACTTAAATGTTATAATCATTAATCAACGCTTCGTTAAGTATACCAATTTCACATTCCACTGATTATATAAGCATTTTAGTTTGACGGAAAAACCTAAAATGACTGAATAAAAGTATTTGGTATAGTATTGCATTTTTTTCTTCTTCATTGAATTTAATTGGTTGGGATACCAATGAAAGTCTTCCAGTAATTCCTTCACCATAGATTCCATTTTTGAAAGCGAAATCTTTACATTTTGAGAAACTTTGATGAAATACAAACACTTGTAGCTGAAAAACTTGGCAATAGACAGAACAATGACGAATACGTCACAAAAAACCCACGAAATAACTCATACAAAACACACAGTGAACTCATACAAATGAGAATCGCTGTTTTTGGGCGAGTTTCAGACAAAATGGCAAAATCTGACATTATATAGTTCGCACTTTAGGGATGCACATTTCACTTCATAGGCGTAGGAGCAGGGGGGCCAGCGGGGGCCGGGCCCCCCCAATGTCAGAGAAGGGGGGGCCAGGCCCCCGCAATATATTGTGTGAAATTTTGTATCATGCTAAAAAAAGAAAGAAAGAAAAAAAAACGAGAGCTTTTACAGGAAATGTCCATCTGGTAACCAATTAATTATCAATTTCATCATTATACTTGTAAAAGGGCGTCAAAATTTTCCGGGGTACCCCATATCCAGTGGCGGATTCAGCGGGGGGCG
The DNA here is from genome assembly GCA_021292105.1 of Anadara kagoshimensis. Lineage (NCBI taxonomy): Eukaryota > Metazoa > Mollusca > Bivalvia > Arcoida > Arcidae > Anadara > Anadara kagoshimensis. Next base: position 38,724,369 of record CM037858.1, read on the forward strand.
TAGGGGAATACGCACCCCCCTTTATGTCGCTAATAATACATATTGTTCAGCTCAGATTGCACCAGAATGCAGGATTCTTGCGCCACTTTTTCAAAATTTTCCGGGGGAGCATGCCCCCGAACCCCCCTAGAAGGTTCGAGCCTTCAAATCTCACATTATACGCCCCCTTTCTAAAATTCTGGATCAGCCTCTGATATCCATCTCCAAATGAGGGGTGATTATGGAACTTGTGTCATACGGTTCTTTTATATAATATTGCCTTGATATCACAGCATTTTAAACCTATCAAAACGATGCACAATACATTGAAAATGCGTCTAGACAGGACTTAGTTTTGAAAATTTTCCGGGGGAGGCCCCCGGACCCCACCTATGCGAGGGGTTTAGCACCCCTCTCATACTCTCCCCGCCTCGTGCCTATGGCACGCGGTCGTACCTGCGGCACGACATAAGACATACCTTCGGTTTGGCCCCCCCAATATTGAAAACCCTCCTACGCCTATGCGTGACTTGATCTCGTATAATTAGTATGGTCTCTGTCGTCTTGACGATAGTTGTTCAAAAAGGAGACAGAGGAAAAGAGAGAGAAAGAGAGAGAGAGAGAGATGAAAAAGCAAAAAGGAGAGAGAGAGAGAGAGAGAGAGAGAGAGTTAAAAAGAGAGAGAGTTAAAAAAGCAAAAAGGAAGAGAGAGAGAGAGAGAGAGAGAGAGAGAGAGAGAGAGAGAGGCAAAAAGGAGAGAGATAGAGAGAGAAAAGCAAAAAGGAGAGAGAGAGAGAGAGGTTTCTTCTATATAGCATTTTTACTAAATTTTACTTAACATTACATTATACCATTTTCATCAAATGTTCATTTCCAACAAATACAACATGACGACGTCATAGATAGAAAACAACATTACTGTTTAACAGTTGAGGTATATTGTACAACACCAGTTACATGTCAGCTGTCTTCAGAACTGACAGATAACACTGTTTTACGTTATTATTGTTAAAAACTTCATTTATACCTTGTCTGAACTACATAACTTAATGACAGGTACATCTTAAAACTAATAAAACAAAAACTGGACCATATAATGTTCTTACTGCACCAGGTAGTTAAACTTTGTAATGGCTAAACAAGAAACTGTAGTCGGGGTGTAAAATAAAAGAAAAAAGCAAGACAATCGTGTTAATTAGTAGTTAGCGCGATCCACATCTCCACACTTGTTGAATGCTTCCCTAATCTATAGATCCTAGGGACGAGGACAAGAGTCAACTTAGCCGAATCTATCTACCCCAGGGACGAAGGCGAAAATCAGCTTAACCGACTAAATGCGTTTTGGTTAGTGCTATTATAAGCTACTTTTGAATCATTATTTATCCAAAAGTAGCACACGACAGCGCGAATCAACATACACACTTGCTGTCCTCCCGAAGCTATTTACCCTATTGATAAGGGAGCGAGTAAGCTTAACTGACTAAAATACATAGTGGTTTGCACGAATCTGCATGCATCCCAACACCCATTTTCTCATTGTCTACTCGAATGTATCTACGTGTAATAACCACAAGAGTCAGCTTAACCCAAACTAACTATAAGGGAAAGGTCACTTCAAAGATGTACCGGGTACCTTCTTGATAATTTTCTTGTCAAACCCTGTGTCCTAATTTTGAACTCTAAGCCAGACATCCAGAGATAAAAAACTTTTGACATTTGGCATAAAAAGTCCGACATTGGCTTAAAAACGGTGACATTGACTTATAAAGGGCAACTGTAATATTCCATAAATCAGAGTACACGACTAGGAGAGGAGTATTTTTAATTCTGACTTTTGAAAGTTATCTTAAGTATTTACTTAAGGATTAAGTATCTTTTGATTCATTTAATCTTAAAGTAATAGATCGTGTTTACCTATAATCCATGGATATAGGGGATTAAGATAATGGCCACTGAGTGCCTCTCTATACACCTGTCCTTTATTTTAAATCTCTTGACACAAATAGTCAATCAAAATTAAATTGTAACTGAATTTCAAAATAATATCAAGTTATAGGACATAATGTACTTATAGACTTTGATATGTATTGGTGTGTATTTTAGAATGAAATTATTTCATTATCCAATATCTGGAAATCAAACATGGTCATCTAAAAAAAGTCGGAAATACTTTTAATAACATTTTTAAGCTGGCTGTTTGTTTTGTGTATATTTCTGACCTAAACTCAACAGATGTTGTTTATGAAATACCCACATGTCCTTTTTGAAAATGGTTGCACATTTGGGGTGTCGCGTGTGCTTATCCATTGGAGCTTGAAACTAGAATGGAAATATGAGTTGCCTTCAGTTTTTTCTGCTGTATGTTAATACTAAATTGTTCTCAATGGACGCATTTGGTTTTGTTGGCCATTTAAAAAATGAACCTTCTGTCAACCTAAAGTTGTGTAAGCCACAACATAGGGGGCATTTTCAAATTTTTCTCTAAAACACTGTAACAACAATATTTTTACATTTCATGTAATGTTAGTTCTTGGCCACTAAGACCAACGGGGTAATGAAATGCTAAAATGAGCACTACCAATTACAGTCCAACATGCCTTAAAGGTCACCTCTATATAAAGGCCACCTGCTTATAAAGGTCAGTAGAATTGTATCCCAATGGTTCTTTATTCATGTTCTTTTAACCTGTATATAAAGGCCACCTGCCCACGAATGCCACTTTTACTGGTTCCCTTGGGTGGCCTTTATAGACAGGATTGACTGTATCATGCCAAAACTCATAAAGAACATAGGAAAACAAATATGTCCTTCACTCTATTGATCGTGATTTGTAGGAACCATAAGGTCTTAAAAGATTGCCTATACAGACAAGATTGAAAAAATCGTAACATTTAATTTAATGTTTGGGTCACTAGGATAAATGTCTCCCTAATGTAAACGGTGACCTTAAATCAAAGATCAACTTGTGTATAATGTGTTTTAACATCATAACGGTTGCACGGAGAGACAGACAATTTTGTTGACATATCATGTATTTTATTTACTTAACGATAAAGCGTTAATCTATATTGGATATCAATCTGTTGATAACCCGGTGACAAGTCAAGTATTACACCCGTATATCACAACAAAAATCAAATGAAAACATTTTTATCAATCAAAGAATGTATACTATATCTATGTGACGATAAATAACTACCATTCATAGTTTAAGAGTGGGGTTTAGCCTTATAGTTAACATTTTTCACTTACTAGTATATCGAACTGAGTTGAGAAATTGTGTTGAACGGCCCAGTCAAGAACATTTCACTCATATCGAGGACGTTACCAGTTATAGGCAAAGGTGCAGACATTTTGTCTGTGCGTTGCGCTGATGCATTATACAACAGGGTCTTTATTGTGTAACTCCCACTAGACATGGGGCCTCATCCGAAACAACAGTGCATTTTATTCGTAATGCCTGTGTGCTTGGCGAAAGAACAGTCACTCCACACTTTTAAGCCCCTTGGGTCAGACCTGGTGGGTGTTCAAATCCACGACCTCCCACTTACGGGGATTCATAGTTTAGAGTGGAGTAGAATAATGTAGTTTTAAGCCCTAGTCAACCTTTTTTCACTTGCTAGTACATCAAGGCGGTCATATCTGGAATGTGAAAAACGGAGTGGCTAGAACAGCCATCGACCAGCAAACCGACAAAATGTTCACACTAGGATCGCTCCGAGTGGGATTCGAGCCCAGACAATGGTCAGATGAGCTGTGATCCGTAAACTTGCACTTTAAACCACTCGGCTTCATATAAGGTTTTGAAAATGCCACATGAAACCATCAAACGAAAGATGTCTATTTTTGAAGAGAATCAGCAAAATACTTATGATGTTTGCCTGATGAATCGATTTTTTTGAAAACTAACAAATCCACTACAAGAACGTCAATAGACTTTCTATGACAACTAGATGTCCACCTCCAAGTAACATCATGTTGGGTTGTCTACGTTTCTGTGCACCCTTTGCAGTTATGGTTCTAGACAAATATACAGATTATAGATATTCAGCCAACTACATTTATGAGGAGCAAATAACCAAAAACAAACATACTAATCCATGTCCGAATCACAATCCAGAAACAAAGTTAAAAAAACTTTGAAACTGACAAGTCAGGTTAAACACGCGAACATCCACCAGGTAAGTGAGGTCGGATGCTCCTGAAGGGTAAGCACCCCCCTGTTTAGCTATCTACACCCGCCACGCGTGTAATCAAAGTTGAGTGAAAGAAAAACATTATTTAGTTTAGCAGTCCAATAACCTGCTTTTACTTTAAATTAAGACCTCGATTACGAAATCCAGTACCGCAATACTAGATTTTATGAATTAGTTTTTTGTGCGTGTTTTGCAATTATGTTGTTTTTACATTATTCAAATACAGTTCAAATACAGCTTACTGGTAATCAGCTATTTACGAAAGCCTATTAGGCTCAAGAATAAAAAAAAAAATTAAAAGGCGCAATAACGCAAAATAAAGGCGTAAAAAAGCGAAACAAAGGTGTTAAAACGCCTTTAGAAAGGCGTAATAAAGCTAATTGAAAGGTGTTATAACGCCTTTATTTCGCATTATAACGCCTTTATTTAGCGTTATTACGCCTTTATTTTGCGTTATTACGCCTTTTATTTTTTTTATTCATGAGCCTAATAGACTTACGTAGTTATTAACCTATGACATAACATGAAGTTTACAGCGCACAAACTATAGTTTTACGGTCAAAAAAACCTACTTGTTTAATAGGTCACGAAATCTAGGTTTCGCGAATTATTGTAATGCATGTACTTGCTCAGAAAAACTTTATTTAACGGTTTAGTTTCACATTATTTACTTTTGCGCATTTTTGTTGTCTAAAGTTCTAATTGTGAACATACAATACACTTAGGACAACATTCCCATATAACACTTTCATCGCCCACATTAATTCATCTTATCATCATTTATCAGATGTACTAGATACAATTGACTATGATTACCGAAATCAGTACTTATTATTTCGCTAGTAAATTGACATTTAATAGACAATAAGTACAGCTTAGTTTTACGATCAGAGGAAATTACTTTATTTTTCACACCTTTAGAAGTCGCTTTGTAAGCTGATCTAGACTGATGGGGGAATCTAGACAGATAGAGAGATAAGGTATACATTGATTGGTCATCATGTGCATAGATCCACTGAAATTACCATGCATAAAACACCGTTTACATAATAGACAACTTAAATCAGTTACAATAAATGTAAATGACGCTGCTACATGTATATATTTCAAATAGACCACTTTCATAATAATTTTCAAAATCATTCAAAATAAAATAAATTTTATTTATTTATTTTAAAAATAATTATATATCCACAAAAAATTAAAGTTACTTCCTGTTTCGTACTGTTTGATAAATTGCCAAATCATCAACAAAATATGACATAGATGAGATGTCTTGGGTTTGTAGACTCAGCAATGGATATACATATACATGTATAGTCAATTTTTTTATATAAAGCAGTGTTTTATAAGTGTCATGGTCTAGTTTTGAATGCATAAAATTTTAATACATAATGATAAATAAAAATAAATAAATAAAATATTCAAAAAACACATGACATAAGTACTTTTGACGGTCGCCCAACATGCAACCATAGTCCTATGCTAAACAAAACAAAATAAAATAAATGTCTTAACCGTTAAAATGACGTCAAGATGACGTCATAAATGCTTTAAATATCTTTTCACGACAAAGCAATTAACAATGACTAAAATAATTGAAAATTATAAATACAATTGAGGGCTAGAATAATTGAAAATTATAAATACTATTGAGGGTGTCATAGGCACTTTTAAAAAAACAGCTTTCTTCAAAAATCTTGGCGTTTGTAAAGCAATCAATACGAAACGATTCAAGTAATAAAAGACGTACTTTAGATATGGCCCAGCACAAAATCCTCTGTAACTAAAACTTTACCTTATTGGGGGTACAGCTCAACATGTATGTCAAGATAAAAATATATATCTTACCAAAAGCAATGTCCAGCTAAAAACCTTCTTTAGAATCGATGCTGACACATTAGTTTCTTAAAGATATCCAAAACGATTGGTAAATGGGTGTTTATAGTACAGTAAAGGGGGCTATGTACTCTATAGCTAGTTAAACGACTTTTAAAGTTCAAATAACACCAGAAACCATTAGGTTTAAATATCCGATTTAAGGGAAATCATACACCATATCGTAGACAGAATGAAGAACTGCATTATGCATTAATATGTAAGCCAGTTGTTGAAAAATGCAAGTATAAAATGCAATGTCATTAGTGTTTGAATAGTTCATTTAAATATATATAGATAGATGTTTTATTTAAAAATGATGTCTAGTTTTTATGGTTTTATTTTTAAAGATTCACGATCATGTCATTAGGTTTTGGATTAATTGATTGATTGATTGATTGATTGATTGATTGATTGATTGATTGATTGATTGATTGATTGATTGATTGATTGATTGATTGATTGATTGATTGATTTTGAACCTTCAGTCAAGAATATTTCACTTATATCGAGACGTCACCAGCTTAAGGTGTCAGTTTTGACCATTGGATGGCACCCAGAGCAATGTGCAGGTAAGGTTATTTAGCGTGTCACGCATAGCATGACACAGGACATCGGTTTTTAAAATCTTTTCCGATGGACTTCCGTTTCATAATGTCGGGTGCTTGACAAAAGAACAACTTTTCCCGTCCTGGTCTGGTCCGACCGCTAAGATTCGAACCCCGACCTAGAAGGAGCGAGCACTAGTACTCTACTAGCTGGGCTACAGTAGTGGTTCGGGACAAAGTATCCTTGTAAGGCTATTTGATTTTATCTTTAATTTCTAAATTTAAATGTTGATATCAGTTACATCTCAAATAAGATTATTTACATAAAAAGTTTATGTAGATTATCATTAACTTGCTAAGTTGACAGTTTTCACGCTTGATCGAGTTCTGATCATCTATCAAATTAAAATATTATGACATGATTAAATACTTACTGATAGAACATAAATAGTCAATTTTAAATCAAACTTGAGTAAATACTAGATTTTTATCAAACCCCGCTGTCATTGAACTTTGCTATTTCACTACTATTTCAGATCCGTTGTGAGGTTGTTGTTTGAACTTTGCTATTTCACTACTATTTCAGATCCGTTGCGAGGTTGTTGTTTTTTTTCAAAACTCCGTCTCTCGTTTTTTTATTCAGCGTTAAAATCCATTGCTAATTGTAAACCCATGTAGCTGTAGGTTGTTGTGTGATAGTACCCGATTTTGCCTATTTGGGAAAACCATTTTAATTTAAATTTAAAAATAAGTATAAACAAGAGGCCCATGGGCCTTATACGCTCACCTGATAACTAATGGCTAGCTGATAGATTTAAAGAAAACATAAATACTAAACCCCAATGAATTTTTTCTTTACATCAAAGTGATCATTGCATCAATACCTACAACATTCTAATATACATGCCTATACAAAACTTTTATAGTTTTCAAGATAATTAACCATTTCAGTATTGTTTTCGCATCTGTGACCTTGACCTTTGAACCCATGACCATTTTCTATACCTCAAAATGATCATTGTATCAATACCTACAACATTCTAATATACATGCCTATACAAAAAGTTTATAGTTTTCGAGATAATTAACCATTTCGGTATTGATTCGCATCTGTGACCTTGACCTTTGAACCCATGACCTTTTTCTATACATCAAAATGATCATTGTATCAATACCTACAACATTCTAATATACATGCCTATACAAAAAGTTTATAGTTTTCGAGATAATTAACCATTTCGGTATTGATTCGCATCTGTGACCTTGACCTTTGAACCCATGACCTTTTTCTATACATCAAAATGATTGTTGTATCAATACCTACAACATTCTAATATACATGCCTATACAAAAAGTTTATAGTTTTCGAGATAATTAACCATTTCGGTATTGTCTCGCATCTGTGACCTTGACCTTTGAACCCATGACCTTTTTCTATACATCAAAATGATCGTTGTATCAATACCTACAACATTCTAATATACATGCCTATACAAAAAGTTTATAGTTTTCGAGATAATTAAACATTTCCGTATTGTTTCGCATCTGTGACCTTGACCTTTGAACCCATGACCTCTTTCTGTACATCAAAATGATCGTTGTATCAATACCTACAGCATTCTAATATACATGCCTATACAAAAAGTTTATAGTTTTCGAGATAATTAAACATTTCCGTATTGTTTCGCATCTGTGACCTTGACCTTTGAACCCATGACCTTTTTCTATATATCAAAATGATCGTTGTATCAATACCTACAACATTCTAATATAAATGCCTATACAAAAAGTTGATAGTTTTCGAGATAAGTAACCATTTTGGTATTGTTTTACATCTGTGACCTTGACCTTTGAACCCATGACCTTTTTCTATACACCAAAATGATTGTTGTATCAATACCTACAACATTCTAATATACATGCCTATACAAAAAGTTTATAGTTTTCGAGATAATAATTATAATCAGAGGTAAAAAAATTAGGTCACGACCTTCATAATTGACCTTGACCTCAATTTGAAGATACTAACAAGAAGATGTCAAAACTGAAAACCCCATGTCATTATCTGGCCAAATAGTCAAGTTATAACAATTTGAAGCTATTTTACGATTTTTTCAAAATTAAACGCAAAAACACGTAACCTATTTTTTGTCCGAATTTCACAAAATGAACAAACTATAGGCTAAAGACCCTAGAGAAGCCAAATATCACATCAGATTTTTTCTCTAATCAATACTTTCGGAGAAGAAGATTTTTTAAGATTTTTGCACCCCTAGGTCACCTTGACCTAGTTATGGTAGCCATGGCAACACCACGAACAAATTTGAATTGCATCGACCAAGACATGCATCTGACCAAGTCTCGTTGAAATCTGCCCAGTGGTTCGTGAGAAGAAGATGAAAATGTAAAAGTTTACGACGACAACGACGACGACGACGACGACGACGACGACAGACAACGGACAAATTGTGATCAGAAAAGCTCACTTGAGCCTTTGGCTCAGGTGAGCTAAAAACGGAAAATACTAAACTGGAGAATCTTAACTATACGACTACTGTCACCATACGACATACGACTACTTACGGCTACTGTCACCATACGACTACTGTCACTACATGACTACTGTTACCATGCGACTACTGTCACCATACGACTACTGTCACTTTACGACTAATGTCGCCATACGACTACTGTCACTATACGACTACTGTCACCATACGACTACTGTCACCATACGGCTACTGTCGCCATACGACTACTGTCGCCATACGACTACTGTCACTAAACGACTACTGTCGCCATACGACTACTGTCACTATACTACTACTGTCACTATACGACTACTGTCGCTATACGACTACTGTTACCATAAGACTACTGTCGCTATACGACTACTGTCACCATACGACTACTGTCACCATACGACTACTGTCAACATACGACTACTGTCACCATACGACTACTGTCACCATACGACCACTGTCGCCATACGACTACTGTCGCTATACGACTTCTGTCACCATACGACTACTGTCGCCATACGACTACTGTCACTATACGACTACTGTTACCATACGACTTCTGTCACCATACGACTACTGTCGCCATACGACTACTGTCGCTATACGACTACTGTTACCATACGACTATTGTCACTATACGACTACTGTCACCATACGACTACTGTCACCATACGACTACTGTCGCCATACGACTACTGTCACCATACGACCACTGTCGCCATACGACTACTGTCACCATACGACTACTGTCACCATACGACTACTGTCACCATACGATCACTGTCGCCATACGACTACTGTCATCATACGACTACTGTCACCATACGACTACCGTCACCATACGACTGCCGTCACCATACGACTACCGTCACCATACGACTACTTTCACCATACGACTACTGTCGCCATACGACTCCTGTCACTATACGACAACTGTCGCCACACGACTACTGTCACCATACGACTACTGTCACCATACGACTACTGTCGCCATACGTCTACTGTCACCATACGATCACTGTCGCCATACGACTACTGTCACCATACGACTACTGTCACCATACGACTACTGTCGCCATACGACTACTGTCACCATACGATCACTGTCGCCATACGACTACTGTCACCACTGTATATTTTGCAACATTTTCGTCTCTTATTTTTGGTAACTGCAAATCGTTATGACCTGCCCCCAGTTTCACAAAAAATCGTCGACTAAGATATTTCTTAACTTAAACTTATAATTTCTTAACTTAAACCAGGAAAATCTGACCTATTATTATTCTGTTAATTTTTTTAAAATATTCAGCAATTTAAGGTGTCATTTTGGAGAATACTTCAAGCTTATAGCATCTGTATTTATTTATGTCAAATATTTTTTTATTCTTAATTATTCTTAGTTGATGGCAAAACAAATTCTGGGCATTCCACTCTATCTTTTACATGCTATATAATTACAATGAAACAAAAAGCCAAAAATATATACTTAAAAGTTAAAAGGAATGGCTTGCACGGATGACAAAACTTCCGTTTTCAATTTTGACATACTGTTACATCATATTGTAAATTTAAATGCCATGGCAATTTTCAGTTTTGATTATGCGAATTTTGTTTGCTTAAGTTTTTTAGTTGATTTCACGTTTTTGTGAACATATGAACTTAATAAACTCGAAACTTAAATCATCTTTGTAAACAGTGAGTTTAGAACTCGTATCAATGAGTTTTAAATCCGAAAATTTAATTCAATAATCTCTATTGTAAATATGCTACTCTTTAATCAAAGAACTCTTGACCAATAGATGTGAAAATGAAGCCAGAAAAAGGTTTAGAACACTTGTTAATTACGTATGCCCAAGTACAACTTGAAAATGTCGAGATGACCTTGGAACAAATTTTCTTCAAGTGCTAAAACAGTGAATGACCTGATTAATTAAACATGTGAAAATGTTCTTAAAAGAATTTAGCCCAAATTCTAACAAATCAAATATGTCGAAATTACCCTAAGACTACAATTTCTTTCAAGTTAATTTTAGAGTGAATGGTCTGATGATCAGAAGCAAGAACAGATTTGTATCAATACAATAAGCATAAGCAAAAATTGAAAGGCAGGACTATACCTCTTTATTCAACACCAATGGCTATCGTAAATTGTTTACTTTCCTGTGACAAACGGGAGACCTTTACTATACAAAAGTAACAGATAAAAAAACCCAGAAATTTGTAACTGAAAAACATAGATACGAACAGGAAACAATACAAATAAATGATGAAACGGCCCAACAAGAAAAGAAAGGACAAACAAATACAGCAAACGCAACCAATTGCAAGGACCTGGCACAATAAAATCAACGACAAAAAAAAAAAAAAAAACAAGAAAAAAAAGAGAATATAAACAGCCAGCGCAACCAAGAACAGAGTACAATCAAAATTAGAGACAAAAAGGCCCAAAACAAGACAAAAGAAACATATACAGCCAGCGTAACCAAGAACAGAGTACAATAAAAATCAACGACAAAAAAGCCAAACAAGAAAAGAGAAACATAAATAGCCAGCGCAACTAAGGACATGACACAATAAAAATCAACGACAAAAAGCCCAAACAAGACAAAGACAAACATATACAGCCAGCGCAACCAAGGACAGGGTGGAATAAAATTAGTGACAAAAAGACAAAACAAGACAAGAAAAGACAAACAAATACAGACAACGCAACCAAGGACAGGATACAATAAAAATCAACGACAAAAACCCCAAACAAGACAAAGACAAACATATACAGCCAGCGCAACCAAGGACAGGGTGGAATAAAAATTAGTGACAAAAAGACAAAACAAGACAAGAAAAGACAAACAAATACAGACAACGCAACCAAGGACAGGATACAATAAAAATCAACGACAAAAACCCCAAACAAGACAAAGACAAACATATACAGCCAACGTAACCAAGAACATGGCACGATAGAAATAAACTATAAAACGACCAAAGGAGACACAACTATCATATAACACTGATTATTATATTATCGACTTTGAAATGGACGGGCAACAGAACAAATGTCTAGTGGTGTGGTTATGACATAGCATTGTAAGGCCCCAACTATCCAACTTATTCTACAACTACTTTTGCATAAATAAAAATATCCACGGTTACATATAGCTTCCCTACCATGTTCTGTTATACGAGAAAAGAAGTATTGTAAGATTGAATGCATACTTCATATAAGAATTTATGGCAGTTGCATTGTCAAAAGAAATGGCCATGGCAAAGAGACAGTCATTCCATAAAACTGAACCTGAATTACACGTATCTGAAACCCTACTGACAGAATGAATGAAAGGGGAAAACATTCTTTTTCAATAGAACTTTTAATAACATAAATTATTTTCATAACATTAAAACACCTTCGATTGCTTTACCATAATTTTTATGACCTTATAAACTATTCGATATGTTACATGATACACGTGCATCATGCTAATTTTAAATAATGCTTAAATATGTACAGAAATATTACACGTGAGACTAGCACGTCTTTTGAACATTTGGAAGATTTCAGGTGCTACTGGAATCATGCAAGGTAGACTATTATGATAATTGCTTTTTCAATGTTTTAAAAACATTTTGTTTTAACACATACATGCTTTTGTTATATTTTGAGATGGAAAGACCGCCAGCAAACAGGAGATAAAAACGGTGTAAAAAGTAACAAAATTACATGCAAAACATAATTGAAAAAAATATAATGGCGTTGTACATACCTTTGACCGAAATTACCTGTCAGTTCCGAAATACAGGTAAAAAAAGAAGTAGTCAAGTTTATAGGCCTATAATGTTTCTTACGTACAAGACGCACCAGTATTATCCTTCCCTCGCCCTCTCAAATATCACATATGACGCGGCTGCTAATGAATTGGGAATTATTAAGCGACATAAACGGGCGGTTTAGTTGCAGTGGGAAACTGTATACGATTTAAAACGGAGAAAATTATTTGTTGAAACAACCGCAGTGTCACTGTAAATGTCAAAATCACGCTTAAGTTTACTTGTCTGTATTGGTTTAAAGATGAGACAATGTACACAGTTAAAATATGTTTAAAACACAGAATATACATTCATACTTCAAAATACAGTACAGACCTGTCGCAAGTTTACATTGAGCTAACGAATTAGTGCAGCACATCTCGACCCACTGTTAGCTATATCTCGACAATTTTTCGACTCATGTTATCTACCCATCTCTCGGAATTTTTCGGTGACTTGCTAGCCAAATATCAGCGTTTTGGGTACTGAGTTTTAACTGAATTTCGTTAGGTCTATGTTAAACTTTCGACAGGCCTGTACCGTATGCTTGATCAGAATATAGGCTCTGGTCTTTTTTTTGCCTTGTGGTTTTTAAAGTCAATATAACTTCATAAATTATCAGACGTCAAAGATTTTTTTAAAGTCTGGGTTGCGGTTAAATAATTTATTTTATATTTCATAAGTAGTTGATTATTTACCTAATTTTTTTTAAAAAAAGTAAAAAATTAAACATTATAATATTGATCAGTTGATCATGAGAGGCTTTAAATTATAGAAATCAAACTATAAATTACCTAAGGACAGGGGAACATTTACCTTGTAATTATCAGAGACACCAAAAAGCAACACCGCAACAAAAATATAAAACATATTGAAGGTACTTTACCATTGAAATGTATAGAAATGGCGTTCATTGTGGTATGACTTCTATCGATGTTCAAAGCAAACAATAACACACTGCTTACGACATACATTTCGAATCGCTGGAACAGCCAACATGGCATCAGACGAATATATGCATTAGGGGGAAAATAAAATTAATGACGTCACGTGGTAAATGGTATTTATCTCTCATTATACTGCAAGAGTTTCATAGGGAAATTGCAAATGTAACTACAAAGTGAAACACCCATATAAGCAAAAATTAACATTAATACAAATAGCAAAAAATAATAATAATAATAATAATAATAATAATAATAATAACAAAACAAAAACACAACATGAAACATGAAACATGCGTTACTAAATGTGCTATATCATTTTGACAGAAATTATTTAACCATTGTACTGTCTAGAAACGGCGTTAATAGTGCTATAACTTCCATTGCCATGCAAAGCAAACTGAATAACGCGCGCTAGCGCGGTATGTCTAGTTTCTTCAACTTAGATCAAGGATATTGGGGGGGGGGGGGGGGGGCATAACAAGATATAGAACAATAAGATTCTAGTATCCAAAAGGTACGTTTAAATCATTTCATTCAAACGATTTTCCTTCTTTCTCAAAGAACCTTTTAAGAAAAATATTATGCATGTACACGTGTCTATACAGATGCCATATGATACTATACTATCCCCTTCATAGATAAACATCTCTAGTTTAATTTTGAAAAATGGTTTTAAAAATATTGAAAAATACACATGTATATATATATATTGAAATGTTGAAATTTTATCAGCCGTTAAATATATACCAAAAACATTATGTATGTCATTAATATTTTTCATACATAAATAGAATTTGAAAACACAGACAGATGTTATCGCTTTTTAATGCTGTGTAAAATATCCCACGTGTTAAATTGAACTGATACAAAGAGTACAATTTTTCTGGACGTTTTATCAAACTAATACAGAAAAGGAAACACACATAGTAAACCGAAATGCAAGGTGCAATCAAACACAGGTAAGAGAAAAAGCCAACATCATAATAAAAATTATAATGTAGTGTAGGCAATTGCAAAAACAACAGAAACCAAATAAAATGAAACGTACATGTATAGTCGGTCAATGTTAGAGTCAGCGCAGCAAAGCACAAGCAATGAAATAAGCACCAATTCCAATGTACATGTATTTTCACATAAATGTAAAATTTACTCATTTCGTTTTAAAGATAGATGAAATAATGATTTTTGTTTTTTATATGTTGTTAAATTCATTTCTATGGCGCATAGTTTCAAAAATGACCTATCATTTTGAGACATTCTGAGGCACTACAAAATGGTCAAAAGAGGACAAATACGAAACAAATATTGCAAATATTCTACACATAACTTAAATGAACATCTTTTGTTTCATTTCTGGTTTGCACAAATAGTCATTGGTTGGATAGCTTTAGTTTCTGTCAGCAATACAAAGGCTTTTGTCTTTTAACTTAGTCCAAATGTTCAAATGCCCAATGGCTAGATGCATGCTCACTATAAGATTATTCGCGGTGACAATGCCAGCTGCTAACAAAAGACAATTATCATCTTTAATACAGATACAGTTCAATACATGGTCAACAGACAATTAAATTATACATAACGGGAAGCTGATCAAAGCTTCATAACTTTAAGCACAGTTGATTAACACAAATTCAAATCATCAATGCAAATCTATGTGTCATTATTAATACCAAAGTTTTAAAACTAAAAAGCTTTTTTATGGAATTCTATGGCGCTTCTGGTATTTTCAACAAGAAAGTTTCCAAGAACAGCTTTAGAAAAACAAAAATGCAGTAAATCTAACTAATTGAACCCGGAACAATGGGACCTTGGAATTTGCATACTTATTTTCCGAAAGCAAATTTCTATACAAGGCAGCTTATAAATATAAGGACATCTTTCTTAAAATCTGATATTTGAGTAATCTTGCATGTTTTACAATGCTTTTGTCATAACTGCTGCTCCATCCATGGAAACAAAACCGGAAAGGTCAAATATTTAAATGAGATAATTTGGACCAATTTGTCCATCAATAAACGACAAGTCAAATAAAGTGCATTGTTATTCAAATATTATTTAAACAATGAAAATTTATATTTCACTTGTCGTAATTCCTGTCAGGCATGGCAAATTATTTTATACTGACAAAGTCCTAATTAAAATAATTTTCATAAAATAGCGAGTTACAAAAATGCTAGCTGTCAGTTCCATCATTAGAGAGCTTAATTGCAGCATGTCAAACTGAACAAGCCATATGTCCCTGTTTCTAACATGATGCCAGAGGCAACACAGACATATATGGGTTGATACAGAATGTCATGTTCCTCTTTGTTCTAGTCCAAATTAACTGCTTTATGAAGTTTGTTTCTTAAAGCGGAGCAAATGTCTTTTATACTTCACACACACACACACACACACACACACACACACACACACAGAGAGGGATTATATTAAATCTTTATAATATATGCAAAAGTAAATAATATATTTAAAATCCTTTCAAAAATAAAAATCGGTGCTAAAGCTATTTGTAAAAAAAATCCATTTGATATGGGTGGCATGTGATAATTTATGAAATAGCACATTTAATTGTGATTTATCACCTGTAATTTCTTATGTATATTTTTCATATTTTTATAATACAATAAAAAAAAACAGTAAGAATAAAAGCCAATTAAAGGCAACAAGCTTAAGGGTCCAGTTGGTGAAAGCTCTGTTCGTTTGTGAATATTCAAATCAGCATTTGAACCAAATGTTTTTATTTTTAGACAATATAATTAACATAAGTCATTTTTGATTGACATTAGTACTTGTATTTAAATGCACCTCATTTTCAACACAATTTTATAAGTACTAACATTAATGATCATTAGCAAACGGAGTTTTGGGCAAACAGCACACCAATGATGCCAATTTCATATTTCATTGGAAGCAAAGAGTTTATTAAAGTTTCTTTATGAATCGAGCATACAGTGCAAGGCCAGACTGTCAAAACACTGAGCTAAATCAAAACCAGTGGTAGTGCGGCTGTCATAGGGTTGAGGCATGAATAGCTTAAGACTGAAAAAATGATATAATAACTGATGTGGCGAGATGAGCAGCCAACTCGGCCCTACTGTATTTCCACAAATTCAGTGCACATGGTAAATGCAAGAATAAAGTAACATTTTCCAACAAACTCACAAAATTTTTTTAAAACTTAATTAAGGAATGACATTTACTTTGACTGTACTGCATGGAGTTATGCAGTAGAATGGACTGTCTCAAATTAAATGAAAGCCGAAGGCTTTCATGGTTATTTGAGACAGTCCATTCTACTGCATAACTCCATGCAGTACAGTCAAAGTAAATGTCATTCCTTATATTTACAATCATTTGTAACTTTTTCAAATAAACACAAAATATAAACTGACATTTTAACACTTTTCATAAAAGAAAAACAACTATAACTACCTCGTTAAAAAATGACTGTTCCAACTGTCGGCATCATTGACGTATCGCCGGCCACGCCCACAATGTTCCGACAAAGGCTGACATCACGGTACCAAAGCAGCGTCACGGCAACTGATGACGTACTAGTATCAGTGACGTCATTAAATGGTACAATTCCCTGCTCGCGTGCTCCATTCAACTGCATCGAGTGATGAAGTAGAATCGAGGTCAAACACTGCATTGAAGCAAAAACAATGTGATTGTAAATATTACAAGATATACTGACCTAATA
Organism: Anadara kagoshimensis; assembly: GCA_021292105.1. Lineage (NCBI taxonomy): Eukaryota > Metazoa > Mollusca > Bivalvia > Arcoida > Arcidae > Anadara > Anadara kagoshimensis. The sequence continues at coordinate 38,741,946 of CM037858.1, forward strand.
GGGAAAAATATTTTTCATTTATGAAAAGTAAACTTAATTCTGTACATAGAGCAATTTTTTAACTTTTTAACAAACAAAAAAATATGACTATGTCAAAATTATCCCTTCTGTACCGTCTTACTTGGAACATCTATAACTGGAACTATAAATGGAAATTTCATGATGATCACACCTGCAAAAAGCCGAGCAATAATGACCTACCTGACCCTAAATTTGAATGAGGCTCAATTGGAGTATAAACTTGATCAAATGCATTTTATTTATAGTTTAATAGAAACATTTTCAATTAAAAGAAATAAATAATAAAAACCGTGTGCACTCAATTTACGGAAATAAAGTAAATCGTTAGCTTAGTGTTAAACGTTCGACAAGGTCTGTACTGTATGTGTTAGTTTTGAAAAATTGTTGATTTTAGTCTTGGTATATAGTATATCCTTTTTTCACAGATACAAGTATTTTGCGCTGAATCATGATGTTATTTTATTTCTATACATAAAGATCTCATTGGTAGTTTTAACACTGAAAATGTACCCTTGCAGATTGAAAACTCTGAACAATATACATCAAATCTGACAATAAGCGGGGTTTAATTACAATTTTCTATTACAATATCGTATACAAAGCCCGGCTTACTTAGCCACAATGGAATGCATCATATTTTAAAGTTTCCATTGAGTGTAAATAAAGTAATATTTATGATTCTGTAATAGACATATAATAATGCTTCATAAACTATCATATTTATGTATCAAATGTGTTATATCTTTAACAATTGCCTGACTATCCTCTATATTAGATGAAACCAAGTCACCCGTAACCGCATTTTAATCTGGTTCATTAGACGATAACCATTATAAATGGCGAGATTTTAACTCATTACTTATCAAATTATCATCGTCTTATAAATGGTTTGCGGAACTTTTGCTGAAGATAGTGAGTTAAAACGCATGAAAGTATTATTTTGAAACATTAAAAGCCAAAGGAAAGACTGCTATACCTCGTTAGTATGCTGAATTTTAGTATCCGTTTTATTTTGTTGTCACGGCAGTTTTTTATTGCACCCAAATAATATTTTTTTAACTTCTTTCATTGACCCCGGGTCATCGGTAGGGTAAAAAAGTTATATGGATTGTAAGTGTCCGGTACGGAATGATACAGGGTCAGTAGAAAACATACCGGCCGGTTCGGCTGCCACATCACCCGGTATCTTTCCTACTGACCCTGTATCATTCCGTACCGGACACTTACAAACCATGTAACTTATAATAATAAAATGTTAATTTGTCAAATATATCACAAGAAGTCAATATTGAAGTACAGTAATCATTATATTATGTCAACCTGATCATGATGTACTGACTAGCAAAAGATCAGCAAACCCCAAATTTGCAAAATTTAGGATTAAAAAAATCAACCCAATCTCTAAGTTTATTTTCAACATACATTAAATACGTTGTCTAGGTGTATAAGGTTATAGATGAAATATTCAATTAACCCAACCACCCCCTGCGAGCGAATCTCAATATCGCGTCAGCTTTATACATGTATCTCAAACGCCTATGGATGGATTTTGATTAAACTTGGAAGAAATGTAAAACCAACATGAGACAATGTGTAGCAAATTTTAGTGAATATGTTAAGGGTCATAGACCATTGCGCTCTCTCTCTCTCTCTCTCTCTCTCTCTCTCTGGTTACATATAATCAGAGAGTTGGTAAAAAGACATTTTAAATTCATACTAGAAAGATGAAAACATCACTAACAAACTCATAATGAAGAGATTGCATGTTGTGTATTGAAATATACAATAAGAAAAATAACTTATCCGGTAAAAATTAATTACAAATTCACCTGATGATATCCAACTGGGTATAATCTATTTCACCATGATGCAATTTCCTAAAATTAATTACAACACCTTAAAGAGCCACATACTAGTAGATAATGTGCTTTGTCAAGATTTATGCTAAAAGTTTTAAAGTTTTTTTTAAATTTAATGACTTTTTAATGAGTTTAGAACATATTATTTGCAAAATTAGTTTTAAAATTACTAAAAATGCAATGATGTATTGACATTTGGGTCAAGCGTCAACATTTGTTTTCATTTGAAGCATGGTTTGAAAAACATATCCGAACAGCTATCTTATGATATCATAATACCAAATTTTAGTAACAATTGCATATGCATATTGAAATAGTATAATGTGGGTGCTGTGTCAAACTTGAAAAAACTTTTTTTAAAAAAAAAAAAAAAAAAAAAAGAAGAGGTCGTCACTGTTGACGATTTTTTTTATTGTTGTATAGTACAGATCTATCGAAACACTAATAAAAAGTTGATACTCGGTTGACGAGTAGCTAAGACATAGGCTGTAAGTGTACGAAGATTCTGATTTTTTCATACTTGTTAAGTTGTCGATCTTTACGAAGCGCATATAAAAACTGTCTTCGATGAAACATACAGAAGCAACCCAATGAAAGACAATGGGGGTCATGACCCTTAATGTGTATCAAAATTCCCGCAATATTACGCCATGTCCTACACAGGTGTGAGATACGCCGATCTCGCATGGCTACAAACTCTATACCACACGCGCAAAGGTACAAAATAGTTATTGTAAATATAAGAAATGACATTTCTGCTCATGGTATTTCAAGGGGTAATGAAAGATAGTGTGGCGCGTGCCAAATTCAAAATGAAGGGCTTTGTTATGCACAGCTACCGAGATGTAGCTAACAAGGGGGACGAGTTGACCTGTCATTTCGACACTTATTCGTAATGTTAGTGTAAAATTTTCGACCGGCGTGTAATGTTACAATTCTATGAGATTGTAGCCCAGGTGACGACATAAGAGGTGCATACAAATAGCATAAACAATTGCTTTGGATTTGGATATGTGATTTTGAAAATAATAAAGCTTAATCTAAACCATTAAAGGAGCTTTTTTGTATTGGTCCAATCTCTCAACAATTTCTTTGGATTCTTGTATGCTTGCAAGAACGCAAAACACTCACAAGGGCATTTTAGGAACATCAAGATGCATGTAGGCCCGTTTACATTTTTGCCACGTAACTGTTGGTAATGCTTGTGAAAATAACCAGGATAAACATTTCAGAGGACCACAGCTCTAAGAAATTGGCGCAGAACCACTTAACTGCTGGTCAAGATTGTGAAAATAACCAGAGGATAAACATTTCAGAGGACTATGGCTCTAAGGAATTAGCACAGAATTGTCTTGTTTAGTTTAGTAAAAATATAATTAATGATGTTGAAGGAATAGGCAGGACAATCTATTGCGGTCAGACAGACGAAATCTAACTATAATACGCACTGTTTCTAGACAAGACACAGTTAATATCTTAGTACAGTCAAATCTGTCTATAAAGGCCACCCAAGGGAAGCAGTAAAAGTGGCCTTTATGGAAGGTGGTCTGTATATACAGGTTCGAATAAAATGAATAAAGAACAATTGGGATACAATTATACTGACCTTTATAATTATAAGCAGGTACCCCGTATATAGAGGTGGCCTTTAAGGCAGGTTAGACTGTATTTATTTTCGATACTAGATGGGGAAATGCAACTGCATAAATAATAAATAGAAACAGCAAACATTGTAAAGATCTTTGGAAATCCACAGAAACATAAGACATATCTAATATTGACATAACACTTA